>MBPM02000084.1:0-316291 GCA_001695595.3 Plasmopara viticola
AATGTACGCTTAGTTTCGACCCTATTGCGGCAGTGAACGTTTTGATAGATTGAAGAGAAGTATCTATGGTCGTACAACGTCTCAGAGCTTTAAGAGAGCGATTATAAGCGTTGTTGAATCTCTATTGCGTCTTTGCGCGTCTTTCAAGATAGGAAGGACGTATCTATCGTCGCACATAATCCAGCACTCTAGGAAATTAATTGTACATTTAGTCGCGGCTCGAGTACGTCTGTGCACGTCTTGAATGACAGAAAGTACGTATTTGTAGCCGTGCAGCGTCTCAGCGCTCTTTATGATGTCAAAACTCGCTATGTTTAGCTAGTTTGTGTCCGAGCACATCTAAAAGGATTGAAAAGACGTATCTGTGGTCATACAGCGTACCAGCGCTTAAATGAAGTAAATGAACGCTTAGTCGTGGCCCTATTGCGGTGTGAACGTTTTGATAGATTGAAGAGAAGTATCTATGGTCGTACAACGTCTCAGAGCTTTAAGAGAGGATTATAAGCGTTGTTGAATCTCTATTGCGTCTTTATGCGTCTTTCAAGACAGGAAGGACGTATCTATCGTCGCACATCATCTCAGCACTCTTTCAAGACAGGAAGGACGTATCTATCGTCGCACATTCATCTCAGACTCTAGAAAATGATTGTACATTTAGTCGCGCTCGAGTACGTCTGTGCACGTAAAGAATGATAGAAAAACGTATTTGTGGCCGCACAGCGTCTCAGCGCTTCAATGATGTAAAAACACGCTTAGGTGTGCTTTTTGCGTCCGAGCACATCTAAAAAGATTAAAAAGACGTATCTGTGGTCGTACAGCGTACCAGCGCTTAAATAAGTAAATGTACGCTTAGCCATAGACCTATTGCGGTTGTTAACGTTTTGATAGATTGAAAGGAAGTATCTATGGCTGTACAACATCTCAGCGCTTCAAGAGAGTGATATTAAACTTTGTTTTATCTCTATTGCGTCTTTGCGCGTCTTTCAAGACAGGAAGGACGTATCTATCGTCGCACATAATCCCAGCTCTCTAGGAAATTAATTGTACATTTAGTCGCGGCTCGAGTACGTCTGTGCACGTCTTGAATGACAGAAAGAAGTATTTGTGGCCGTACAGCGTCTCAGCGCTTCAATGATGTAAAACTCGCTTAGTTGTGGCTCTTTTGCGCCCGAGCTTAATTTAAAAGATCGAAAGGACATATCTGTGGTACAGCGTACCAGCGCTTAAATGAAGTGAATGTACGCTTAGTCGTGGCCCTATTGGGTTGTTAACGTTCTTGATAGATTGATAGGAAGTATCTATTGTCGTACAACGTCTCAGCGCTTCAAGAGAGTGATTATAAGCTTTGTTTTATCTCTATTGCGTCTTTGCGCGTCTTTCAAGACAGGAAGGACGTATCTATTGTCGCACATCATCCAGCACTCTAGGAGATTAATTGTACATTTAGTCGCGGCTCGAGTACGTCTGTGCACGTCTTGAATGACAGAAAGTACGTATTTGTGGCCGCACAGCGTCTCAGCGCTTCAATGATGTAAACACACAAGTTCTAAAACACACGCTTAGTTTGGCTCTATTGCGTCTGAGCACATCTAAAAGGATTAAAAAGACGTATCTGTGGTCGTACAGCGTACCTGCGCTTAAATGAAGTACATGTACGCTTAGTCGTGGCCCTATTGCGGTTGTGAACGTTTTGATAGATTGAAGAGAAGTATCTATGGTCGTACAACGTCTCAGCGCCTTAAGAGAGTGATTATAAGCTTTGTTTTATCTCTTTGCGTCTTTGTTCGTCTTTCAAGACAGGAAGGACGTATCTATCGTCGTAATCATCTCAGAGCTCTAGGAAATGATTGTACATTTATTCGTGATTCGAGTACGTCTGTGCACGTCTCGAATGACAGAAAGTACGTATTTGAAGCCGTGCAGCGTCTCAGCGCTCTTTATGATGTCAAAACTCGCTATGTTGTGGCTAGTTTGTGTCCGAGCACATCTAAAAGGATTGAAAAGACGTATCTGTGGTCATACAGCGTACCAGCGCTTAAATGAAGTAAATGTACGCTTAGTTTTGGCCCTATTGCGGCTGTGAACGTTTCGATAGATTGAAAGGAAGTATCTATGGTCGTACAACGTTTCAGCGCTTCAAGAGAGTAATTAAACGCTTTGTTGTATCTCTATTGCATCTTTGTCCGTCTTCCAAGACAGGAAGGACATATCTGTTGTCGCACATTACCTCAGCGCTCTAGGAGAATGATTGTACATTAAGTTGCGGCACATTACCTCAGCGCTCTAGGAGAATGATTGTACATTAAGTTGCGGCTCATGTCTTGAATGTTAGAGAGTATGCATTTGTGGCCACACAGCATTTCAGCGCTTCAATGATGTAAACACTCGCTAAGTTGTGGCTCTATTGCGTCCGAGCACATCTAAAGGGATTAAAAAGCCGTATCGGTGGTCGTACAGCGGACCAGCGCTTAAATGAAGCGAATGTACGCTTAGTTTTGGCCCTATTGCGGCTGTGAACGTTTCGATAAATTGAAAGGAAGTATCTATGGTCGTACAACGTTTTAGCGCTTCAACAGAGTGATTATAGGCTTTGTTGTATGTCTATTGCATCTGTGCGCGTCTTAAATGACAGAATTGACGTATCTGTCGTCGCACATTACCTCAGCGCTCTAGGAGAATGATTGTACATTTAGTTGCGGCTCGAGTACGTCTGTGCACGTCTCGAATGACAGAAAGTACGTATTTGAAGCCGTGCAGCGTCTCAGCGCTCTTTATGATGTCAAAACTCGCTATGTTTAGCTAGTTTGTGTCCGAGCACATCTAAAAGGATTGAAAAGACGTATCTGTGGTCATACAGCGTACCAGCGCTTAAATGAAGTAAATGTACGCTTAGTTTTGGCCCTATTGCGGCAGTGAACGTTTTGATAGATTGAAGAGAAGTATCTATGGTCGTACAACGTCTCAGAGCTTTAAGAGAGCGATTATAAGCGTTGTTGAATCTCTATTGCGTCTTTGCGCGTCTTTCAAGATAGGAAGGACGTATTAATCGTCGCACATAATCCCAGCACTCTAGGAAATTAATTGTACATTTAGTCGCGGCTCGAGTACGTCTGTGCACGTCTTGAATGACAGAAAGTACGTATTTGTAGCCGTGCAGCGTCTCAGCGCTTTTTAAGATGTCAAGACTCGCTATGTTGTGGCTCATTTGCGTCCGAGCACATCTAAAAGGATTGAAAAGACGTATCTGTGGTCATACAGCGTACCAGCGCTTAAATGAAGTAAATGTACGCTTAGTCGTGGCCCTTTTGCGGTTGTGAACGTTTTGATAGATTGAAAGGAAGTATTTTTGGTCGTACAACGTCTCAGAGCTTTAAGAGAGTAATTATACGCTTTGTTTTATCTCTATTGCATCTGTGCGCGTTTTTTAAGACAAAAAGGACGTATCTATCGTCGCCCATCATCTCAGCGCTCTAGTAGACTGATTGTACAGTTAGTTGCGGCTCGAGTACGTCTGTGCACGTCTTGAATGACAGAAAGTATGTATTTGTGGCCGTACACCGTCTCAGCGTTCTTAATGATGTAAAAACTCGCTAAGTAGTGGATCTTTTGCGTCTGAGCACATCTAAAGGATTGAAAAGACGTATCTGTGGTCATACAGCGTACCAGCGCTAAAATGAAGTAAATGTACGCTTAGTTGAGGCCCTATTGCGGCTCTGAACGTTTCGATAGATTTAAAGGAAGTATCTGTGGTCGTACAACGTCTCAGCGCTTCAAGAGAGTTACTATACGCTTTGTCGTATCTCTATTGCATCTGTGCGCGTCTTAAATGACAGAAATGACGTATCTGTCGTCGCACATTACCTGAGCGCTCTAGGAGAATGTTTGTACATGAAGTTGCGGCTCACGTCTTGAATGTTAGAAAGTACGGATTTGTGGCCGCACCGCGTCTCAGCGCTTCAATGATGTAAACACACGCAACGTTGTGGCTCTATTGCGTGCTAGCACATCTAAAAGGATTGAAAAGACGTATCTGTGGTCGTAAAGCGGACCAGCGCTCAAATGAAGGGATGTACACTTATTTGAGGCCCTATTGCGGCTGGAACGTTTCGATAGATTAAAAGGACGTATATTTGGTCGTACAACGTCTCAACGCTAAAAGAGAGTTTTTATACGCTTTGTTGTATCTCTATTGCATCTTTGCGCGTCTTTAAGGAAGAAACGATGTATCTCTCGTCGCACATTGTCTCAGCGCTCTAGAAAGATTATTGTACATTTAGTTGCGGTTCGATTCGTCTGTGCACGTCTTGAATGATAGAAAGTACGTATTTGTGGCCGCACAGCGTATCAGCGCTTTAATGATGTAATTACACGCTTAGTTTTGGCTCTTTTGCGCCGGAGTTCATCTAAAAAAATTGAAAAGACGTATCTATGGTCTTACAGCGTACCAGCGCTTGAATTAAGTGAATGTACGCTTAGTCGTGGCCCTATTGCAGTTATGAACTTTTCGATGGATGAAAGGAAGTATCTATGGTCGTACAACGTTTAGTGTTTCGAGAGAGTAATTCGACGCTTTTTTGTATCTCTATTGCATCTTTGCGCGTATTTCAAGACAAAAAGGACGTATCTATCGTCGCACATAATCTCAGCGCTCTAGTAGACTGATTGTACATTTAGTTGCGGCTCGAGTACGTCTGTGCACGTCTTGCATGACAGAAAGTACGTATTTGTGGCCGTGCAGCGTCTCAGCGCTCTTTATGATGTCAACACTCGCTAAGTTGTGGCTCTTATGCGTCCGAGCACATCTAAAAGGATTGAAAAGACGTATCTGTGGTCATAATACAGCGCCTCAGCGCTTCAATGATGTAAACACACGATTAGTTGTGGCTCTTTTGCGCCCGAGCTTAATTAAAAGGATTAAAAGACGTATCTATGGTCATACAGCGTACCAGCGCTTAAACAAAGATATGTACGCTTAGTCGTGGCCCTATTGCGGTTGTGAACTTTTCGATAAATTGAAAGGAAGTGTCTATGGTGGTACAACGTCTCAGCGCTTCAAGAGAGTAATTAGACTCTTTGTTGTACCTCTATTGCATCTGTGCGCGTTTTAAGACAAAAAGACGTATCTGTCGTCGCACATCTCAGCGCTCTAAAAAATGATTGTACATTAGTTGCGGCTCAATTACGTCTGTGCACGTCTTGATTGACAGAAAGTACGTATTTGTGGCCGCGCGTCTCAGCGCTTCAATGATGTAAACATATGCTTAGTGGCGCTTTTGCGCGAGCTCATCAAAAGGATTGAAAAGACGTATCTTGGTCGTACAGCGTACCAGCGCTTAAAACAGAATGTACGCTTATTCGTGGCTCTATTGCGGTTGTGAACGTTTAGATTAGAAAAAAGAGTCTTATGGTGGTACAACGTCTCAGCGCTTCAAGAGAGTAATTAGACTCTTTGTTGTATCTCTATTGCATCTGTGCGCGTTTTTCAAGACAAAAAGACGTATCTGTCGTCGCACATATCTCAGCGCTCTAAAAAATGATTGTACAATTAGTTGCGGCTCAATTACGTCTGTGCACGTCTTGATTGACAGAAAGTACGTATTTGTGGCCGCACCGCGTCTCAGCGCTTCAATGATGTAAACATACGCTTAGTGTGGCTCTATTGCGTCAGCACATCTAAGATTGAAAAGACGTATCTATGGTCGTAAAGCGTACCAGCGCTTAAATGAATGGATGTACGCTTAGTTGTGGCCCTATTGCGGCTGGGAACGTTTCGATACATTGCAAGAAAGTATCTATGGTCGTACAACGTTTCAGCGCTTCAAGAGAGTAATTATACGCTTTGTTGTATCTCTATTGCATCTGTGCGCGTCTTAAAAGACAGAAATGACGTATCTGTCGTCGCAAATTATCTCAGCGCTCTAGGAGAATGATTGTACATTAAGTTGCGGCTCAATTACGTCTGTGCACGTCTTGAATGATAGAAAGTACGTATTTGTGGCCGCACAGCGTCTCAGCGCTTCAATGATGTAAACACACGCTTAGCAAAGACTTTTTTGCGTCCGAGTACATCTAATAGGATTAGAAAGACGTATCTATGGTCGTACAGCGTACCAGCGCTTAAATGAAGTGAATGTACGCTTATATTGCGGCTGTGAACGTTTAAAAAGATTAAAAGAACGTGTTTTGGTTGGACAACGTCTCAGCGCTTAAAGAGAGTAATTATAGAATTTGTTGTATATCTGTATCATCTGTGGGCGTCTTAAAAGACAGATAGGACGTATCTGTCGTCGCACATTATCTCAGCGCTCTAGAAAAATGATTGTGCATTTAGTTGCGGCTCGAGTACGTTTGTGCACGTCTGGAATGACAGAAAGTACGTATTTGTGGCCACAACAAAGTCTATAATCACTCTCTTGAAGCGCTGAGACGTTGTACGACCATAGATCTCTATTGCGACTGTGCACGTCTAGAGCGATAGAAAGGATGTATGTGTGGTTGAACGTACTACCAGCCTAACTAAACGTTCACAACCGCAATAGGGCCACCAATAAGCGTGCATTCACTTCATTTAAGCAATGGTACGCTGTACGACCATAAATACGACTTTTCAATCCTTTTAAATGAGCTCGGACGCAAAAGAGCCAAACCTAAGCGTTTGTTTGTATCATTGAAGCGCTGAGACGCTGTGCGGCCACAAATACGTACTATCTATCATTCAAGACGTGCACAGACGTAATTGAGCCGCAACTTAATGTACAATCATTCTCCTAGAGCGATGAGATAATTTGCGACGACAGATACGTCATTTCTGTCTTTTAAGACGCGCACAGATGCAATAGAGATACAACAAAGCGTATATATATTCAGATTGGTTATACCTTTGTTTTGGCTCTTTTGAAATTGTGCACGTCTAGAGCGATAGAAATGATGTATGTGTGGTTGTACAGCATAACAGCGCTTCATAAGAGTTTCTTTACGCATTGTTGCGGCTCTATCGCGTCCGAGCACGTCTAGAACGAAAGAAAAGACGTTTTTTCGGCCCTTGGGCGTCTACGCGCTTCTGAGAGTGATTATTCGCTTCATTTTGGCTCTATTGCCGCTGTGCACGTCTAGAGCTATAGAAACGATGTATTGTTGGTTGTACGTACTACCAGCCCCTCAAAAGTGTCATTATACGCTTAGTTAAGATTCTAATGCGTCTGACATACTCTCGAACGATTGAGAAGATCTATATGTGGCTGAACATCATTACAGCGCTTCAACAAAACTATTATACGCTTCGTTCCTGCTCTATTGCATTTGTGCACGTCTGGAGCAATAGAAAGGATGTATGTGTGGTTATTCAACATACCAGCGCTTCATAAGAGTGTCTTTTCGCATTGTTGCGGCTCTATCGCGTCTGTGCACGTCTAGAACGATAGAAAACACGCATTTTGGCCCTTAAGCGTCTCCGTGCTTCTGAATCTGATTATACGCTTCGTTTTGGCTCTATTGCGGCTGTACACGTCTAGAGCGATAGAAAGGATGTATTGTTGGTTGTACGTACTACCAGCTCCTCATAAGAGTCATTATAATCTAAGTTACGACTCTAATGCGGCTGACATTCTCTCGAAAGATTGAAAGGACCTATTTGTGCTGCACATCATCTTAGCGCGTCAACAGATATAATATAGGATTGGTTACGGCTATTGCATTTGTGCACGTCTAGAATGATAGAGCGGACGTATCTGTGGTGGTACAGCATTTTAGCGCTTCAAAAGATTGTCATTACGCATTGTTACGGCTCTATTGCGTCTGTACACGTCTAAAACGATAGAAAAGACGTATTCTCGGCCCTTAGACGTCTCCGCGCTTCTGAGACTAATTATAAGCTTCCTTTTGGCTAAACTGCTGCTGTGCACGTTTAGAGCGATATTAAGGATGTATGCGTGGTTGTACATAGTCCCAGCCCCTCAAAACAGTCATTATAGGCTTAGTTACGACTCTCATCCGTCTGCCATACATCCTTTCTATCGCTTTAGACGTGCACAAATGCAATAGAGCCGTAATGAAGCGTACAAGCATCCTTTGAAGCGCTGAGCTGACGTGCAGCCACATAAAGGATCTTTCAATCTTGCTAAAAGTATGTCAGCCGCATCAGAGTCGTAACTTAGCCTATAATGACTCTTTTGAGGTGCTGGAACTACGTAAAACCACACATTCATCCTTTCTTTAGTTCTAGACGTGCACAGCCGCAATAGAGCCTAAAGGAAGCGTAAAATAGGCTCAGAAGCGCGTAGACGCTTAAGGGCCGAGAATACGTCTTTGTATCGTTCTAGACGTGCACGGACGCGATAGAGCCGAAACAATGCGTAAAAATGCTCTTATGAAGCGCTGGTATGCTGTACAACCACAGATTCGTCCTTTCTATCATTCTTGACATGAAGAAGTGCAATAGAGCTATAACCAAGCGTCTAATATTTGTTTTGAAGCGCTGAGATGATGTGCAGCCACATATTAGGCCTTTCAATTTTGCTAGAGTATGGCAGACGGATGAGAGTCGTAACTAAGCCTATAATGACTCTTTTGAGGTGCTGGAACTACGTAAAACCACACATTCATCCTTTCTATCGCTCTAGACGTGTACAGCCGCAATAGAGCCAAAACGAAGCGTATAATCAGATTCAGAAGCACGAAGACGCTTAAGGGCCAAGAATGCGTGTTTTCTATCGTTCTAGACGTGCGCAGACGCGATGGCACAGCAATGTGCAAAGCTGGTCTTTTGAAACGTTGGTGTGCTGTACAACCACAGGTACGACCTCGCACAAATGCAACAAAGCCGTAACCAAGCCTATAATATTTTTGTTGAAGCGCTGTGATGTTGTGCAGCCACATATATGTTCTTTTAATCTTTCGAGAGTATGTCAGACGCATTAGAGTCATAATTAAGCGTATAATGACTCCTTTTTGGGGGGGGCTGGGACGACGTACACCACACATACATCGTTTCTATCGCTCTAGACGTGCACAGCCGCAATAGAGCCAAAACGAAGCGTATAATCAGATTTAGAAGCACGGAGACGCTTAAGGGCCAAGAATGCGTGTTTTCTATCGTTCTAGACGTGCGCAGACGCGATGGAGCCACAGCAATGTGCAAAGCGGTCTTTTGAAACGCTGGTGTGCTGTACAACCACAGGTACGTCCTTGCACAAATGCAACAAAGCCGTAACCAAGCCTATAATATTTTTGTTGAAGCGCTGTGATGTTGTGCAGCCACATATATGTTCTTTCAATCTTTTGAGAGTATGTCAGACGCAATAGAGTCATAAGTAAGCGTATAATGACTTTTTGGGGGGGCTGGAACTATGTACAACCACACATACAACGTTTCTATCGCTCTAGACGTGCACAGCCGCAATAGAGCCAAAACGAAACGTATAATCAGATTCAGAAGCACGAAGACGCTTAAGGACCAAGAATGCGTGTTTTCTATCGTTCTAGACGTGCGCAGACGCGATGGAGCCACAGCAATGTGCAAAGCCGGTCTTTTGAAACGCTGGTGTGCTGTACAACCACAGGTACGTCCTTGCACAAATGCAACAAAGCCGTAACCAAGCCTATAATATTTTTGTTGAAGCGCTGTGATGTTGTGCAGCCACATATATGTTCTTTTAATCTTTCGAAAGTATGTCAGACGCATTAGAGTCATAATTAAGCGTATAATGACTTTTTGGGGGGCTGGGATGACGTACAACTAGACATACATCCTTTCTATCACTCTAGACGTGCACAGCCGCAATAGAGCCAAAATGAAGCATATAATCACTCTCAGAAGCGCGAAGACGCCCAAGGGCCGAGAATACGTCTTTTTTATCGTTCTAGACGTGAACGGTCGCGATAGAGCCGAGACATTGCGTAAAGACACTCTTATGAAGCGCTGGTATGCTTTACAACCACAGATGCGTCCTTTCTATCATTCTAGACGTGCACACATGCAAAAGAGCCGTAACGAAGCGTACAATCATCCTTGAAGCGCTGAGATGACGTGCAGCCACATAAAGTCTTTAATCTTGCTAGAGTATGGCATCCGCATAGAGTCGTAACTTAGCCTATAATGACTCTTTTGAGGTGCTGAAATACGTAAAACCACACATTCATCCTCTATTCTAGTTCTAGACGTGCACAGCCGCAATATAGCCTAAAGGAAGCGTAAAATCAGGCTCAGAAGCGCGTAGTTGCTTAAGGGCCGAGAATACGTCTTTGTATCGTTCTAGACGTGCACGGACGCGATAGAGCCGCAACAATGCGTAAAGACACTCTTATGAAGCGCTGGTATGCTATACAACCACACATACATCCTTTCTATTGCTCTAGACGTGCACAAATGCAATAGAGCCGTAACGAAGCGTACAAGCATCCTTTGAAACGCTGAGATGACGTGCAGCCACATAAAGGTCCTTTCAACCTTGCTAAAAGTATGTCAGCCGCATCAGAGTCGCAACTTAGCCTATAATGACTCTTTTGAGGTGCTGGAACTACGTAAAACCACACATTCATCCTTTCTTTAGTTCTAGACGTGCACAGCCGCAATAGAGCCTAAAGGAAGCGTAAAATCAGGATCAGAAGCGCGTAGACGCTTAAGGGCCGAGAATACGTCTTTGTATCGTTCTAGACGTGCACGGACGCGATAGAGCCGAAACAATGCGTAAAAATGCTCTTATGAAGCGCTGGTATGCTGTACAACCACAGATTCGTCCTTTCTATCATTCTTGACATGAAGAAGTGCAATAGAGCTATAACCAAGCGTCTAATATTTGTTTTGAAGCGCTGAGATGATGTGCAGCCACATATTAGGCCTTTCAATTTTGCTAGAGTATGGCAGACGCATAGAGTCGTAACTAAGCCTATAATGACTCTTTTGAGGTGCTGGAACTACGTAAAACCACACATTCATCCTTTCTATCGCTCTAGACGTGTACAGCCGCAATAGAGCCAAAACGAAGCGTATAATCAGATTCAGAAGCACGAGACGCTTAAGGGCCAAGAATGCGTGTTTTCTATCGTTCTAGACGTGCGCAGATGCGATGGAGCCACAGCAATGTGCAAAGCTGGTCTTTTGAAACGTTGGTGTGCTGTACAACCACAGGTACGTCCTTGCACAAATGCAACAAAGCCGTAACCAAGCCTATAATATTTTGTTGAAGCGCTGTGATGTTGTGCAGCCACATATATGTTCTTTCAATCTTTCGAGAGTATGTCAGACGCATAGAGTCATAAGTAAGCGTATAATGACTTTTTGGGGGGGCTGGAACTATGTACAACCACACATACAACGTTTCTATCGCTCTAGACGTGCACAGCCGCAATAGAGCCAAAACGAAGCGTATAATCAGATTCAGAAGCACGGAGACGCTTAAGGGCCAAGAATGCGTGTTTTTATCGTTTTAGACGTGCGTAGACGCGATGGAGCCACAGCAATGTGCAAGCCGGTCTTTTGAAACGCTGGTGTGCTGTACAACCACAGGTACGTCCTCGCACAAATGCAACAAAGCCGTAACCAAGCCTATAATATATTTGTTGAAGCGCTGTGATGTTGTGCAGCCACATATATGTTCTTTCAATCTTTCGAGAGTATGTCAGACGCAATAGAGTCATAAGTAAGCGTATAATGACTTTTTGGGGGGGCTGGAACTATGTACAACCACACATACAACGTTTCTATCGCTCTAGACGTGCACAGCCGCAATAGAGCCAAAACGAAGCGTATAATCAGATTCAGAAGCACGGAGACGCTTAAGGGCCAAGAATGCGTGTTTTTATCGTTTTAGACGTGCGTAGACGCGATGGAGCCACAGCAATGTGCACAGCCGGTCTTTTGAAACGCTGGTGTGCTGTACAACCACAGGTACGTCCTCGCACAAATGCAACAAAGCCGTAACCAAGCCTATAATATTTTTGTTGAAGCGCTGTGATGTTGTGCAGCCACATATATGTTCTTTCAATCTTTCGAGAGTATGTCAGACGCATTAGAGTCATAATTAAGCGTATAATGACTCCTTTTGGGGGGCTGGGATGACGTACAACTAGACATACATCCTTTCTATCACTCTAGACGTGCACAGCCGCAATAGAGCCAAAATGAAGCGTATAATCACTCTCAGAAGCGCGAAGACGCCCAAGGGCCGAGAATACGTCTTTTTTATCGTTCTAGACGTGAACGGTCGCGATAGAGCCGAGACATTGCGTAAAGACACTCTTATGAAGCGCTGGTATGCTTTACAACCACAGATGCGTCCTTTCTATCATTCTAGACGTGCACACATGCAAAAGAGCCGTAACGAAGCGTACAATCATCCCTTGAAGCCCTGAGATGACGTGCAGCCACATAAAGAATCTTTTAATCTTGCTAGAGTATGGCATCCGCAATAGAGTCGTAACTTAGCCTATAATGACTCTTTTGAGGTGCTGAAATACGTAAAACCACACATTCATCCTCTATTCTAGTTCTAGACGTGCACAGCCGCAATATAGCCTAAAGGAAGCGTAAAATCAGGCTCAGAAGCGCGTAGTTGCTTAAGGGCCGAGAATACGTCTTTGTATCGTTCTAGACGTGCACGGACGCGTTAGAGCCGCAACAATGCGTAAAGACACTCTTATGAAGCGCTGGTATGCTATACAACCACACATACATCCTTTCTATTGCTCTAGACGTGCACAAATGCAATAGAGCCGTAACGAAGCGTACAAGCATCCTTTGAAACGCTGAGATGACGTGCAGCCACATAAAGGTCCTTTCAACCTTGCTAAAAGTATGTCAGCCGCATCAGAGTCGCAACTTAGCCTATAATGACTCTTTTGAGGTGCTGGAACTACGTAAAACCACACATTCATCCTTTCTTTAGTTCTAGACGTGCACAGCCGCAATAGAGCCTAAAGGAAGCGTAAAATCAGGCTCAGAAGCGCGTAGACGCTTAAGGGCCGAGAATACGTCTTTGTATCGTTCTAGACGTGCACGGACGCGATAGAGCCGAAACAATGCGTAAAAATGCTCTTATGAAGCGCTGGTATGCTGTACAACCACAGATTCGTCCTTTCTATCATTCTTGACATGAAGAAGTGCAATAGAGCTATAACCAAGCGTCTAATATTTGTTTTGAAGCGCTGAGATGATGTGCAGCCACATATTAGGCCTTTCAATTTTGCTAGAGTATGGCAGACGCATAGAGTCGTAACTAAGCCTATAATGACTCTTTTGAGGTGGCTGGAACTACGTAAACCACACATTCATCCTTTCTATCGCTCTAGACGTGCACAGCCGCAATAGAGCCAAAACGAAGCGTATAATCAGATTCAGAAGCACGGAGACGCTTAAGGGCCAAGAATGCGTGTTTTCTATCGTTCTAGACGTGCGCAGACGCGATGGAGCACAGCAATGTGCAAAGCTGGTCTTTTGAAACGTTGGTGTGCTGTACAACCACAGGTACGACCTCGCACAAATGCAACAAAGCCGTAACCAAGCCTATAATATTTTTGTTGAAGCGCTGTGATGTTGTGCAGCTACATATATGTTCTTTTAATCTTTCGAGAGTATGTCAGACGCAATAGAGTCATAATAAGCGTATAATGACTCCTTTTGGGGGGGGCTGGGACGACGTACAACCACACATACATCGTTTCTATCGCTCTAGACGTGCACAGCCGCAATAGAGCCAAAACGAAGCGTATAATCAGAGTCAGAAGCACGGAGACGCTTAAGGGCCAAGAATGCGTGTTTTCTATCGTTCTAGACGTGCGCAGACGCGATGGAGCCACAGCAATGTGCAAAGCCGGTCTTTTGAAACGCTGGTGTGCTGTACAACCACAGGTACGTCCTTGCACAAATGCAACAAAGCCGTAACCAAGCCTATAATATTTTTGTTGAAGCGCTGTGATGTTGTGCAGCCACATATATGTTCTTTTAATCTTTCGAGAGTATGTCAGACGCATTAGAGTCATAATTAAGCGTATAATGACTTTTTGGGGGGCTGGATGACGTACAACTAGACATACATCCTTTCTATCACTCTAGACGTGCACAGCCGCAATAGAGCCAAAATGAAGCATATAATCACTCTCAGAAGCGCGAAGACGCCCAAGGGCCGAGAATACGTCTTTTTTATCGTTCTAGACGTGAACGGTCGCGATAGAGCCGAGACATTGCGTAAAGACACTCTTATGAAGCGCTGGTATGCTTTACAACCACAGATGCGTCCTTTCTATCATTCTAGACGTGCACACATGCAAAAGAGCCGTAACGAAGCGTACAATCATCCTTGAAGCCCTGAGATGACGTGCAGCCACATAAAGAATCTTTTAATCTTGCTAGAGTATGGCATCCGCAATAGAGTCGTAACTTAGCCTATAATGACTCTTTTGAGGTGCTGAAATACGTAAAACCACACATTCATCCTCTATTCTAGTTCTAGACGTGCACAGCCGCAATATAGCCTAAAGGAAGCGTAAATCAGGCTCAGAAGCGCGTAGTTGCTTAAGGGCCGAGAATACGTCTTTGTATCGTTCTAGACGTGCACGGACGCGTAGAGCCGCAACAATGCGTAAAGACACTCTTATGAAGCGCTGGTATGCTATACAACCACACATACATCCTTTCTATTGCTCTAGACGTGCACAAATGCAATAGAGCCGTAACGAAGCGTACAAGCATCCTTTGAAACGCTGAGATGACGTGCAGCCACATAAAGGTCCTTTCAACCTTGCTAAAAGTATGTCAGCCGCATCAGAGTCGCAACTTAGCCTATAATGACTCTTTTGAGGTGCTGGAACTACGTAAAACCACACATTCATCCTTTCTTTAGTTCTAGACGTGCACAGCCGCAATAGAGCCTAAAGGAAGCGTAAAATCAGGATCAGAAGCGCGTAGACGCTTAAGGGCCGAGAATACGTCTTTGTATCGTTCTAGACGTGCACGGACGCGATAGAGCCGAAACAATGCGTAAAAATGCTCTTATGAAGCGCTGGTATGCTGTACAACCACGGATTCGTCCTTTCTATCATTCTTGACATGAAGAAGTGCAATAGAGCTATAACCAAGCGTCTAATATTTGTTTTGAAGCGCTGAGATGATGTGCAGCCACATATTAGGCCTTTCAATTTTGCTAGAGTATGGCAGACGATAGAGTCGTAACTAAGCCTATAATGACTCTTTTGAGGTGCTGGAACTACGTAAAACCACACATTCATCCTTTCTATCGCTCTAGACGTGTACAGCCGCAATAGAGCCAAAACGAAGCGTATAATCAATTCAGAAGCACGAGACGCTTAAGGGCCAAGAATGCGTGTTTTCTATCGTTCTAGACGTGCGCAGACGCGATGGCACAGCAATGTGCAAAGCTGGTCTTTTGAAACGTTGGTGTGCTGTACAACCACAGGTACGTCCTTGCACAAATGCAACAAAGCCGTAACCAAGCCTATAATATTTTGTTGAAGCGCTGTGATGTTGTGCAGCCACATATATGTTCTTTCAATCTTTCGAGAGTATGTCAGACGCAATAGAGTCATAAGTAAGCGTATAATGACTTTTTGGGGGGCTGGAACTATGTACAACCACACATACAACGTTTCTATCGCTCTAGACGTGCACAGCCGCAATAGAGCCAAAACGAAGCGTATAATCAGATTCAGAAGCACGGAGACGCTTAAGGGCCAAGAATGCGTGTTTTTATCGTTTTAGACGTGCGTAGACGCGATGGAGCCACAGCAATGTGCACAGCCGGTCTTTTGAAACGCTGGTGTGCTGTACAACCACAGGTACGTCCTCGCACAAATGCAACAAAGCCGTAACCAAGCCTATAATATTTTTGTTGAAGCGCTGTGATGTTGTGCAGCCACATATATGTTCTTTCAATCTTTCGAGAGTATGTCAGACGCATTAGAGTCATAATTAAGCGTATAATGACTCCTTTTGGGGGGGGCTGGGATGACGTACAACTAGACATACATCCTTTCTATCACTCTAGACGTGCACAGCCGCAATAGAGCCAAAATGAAGCGTATAATCACTCTCAGAAGCGCGAAGACGCCAAGGGCCGAGAATACGTCTTTTTTATCGTTCTAGACGTGAACGGTCGCGATAGAGCCGAGACATTGCGTAAAGACACTCTTATGAAGCGCTGGTATGCTTTACAACCACAGATGCGTCCTTTCTATCATTCTAGACGTGCACACATGCAAAAGAGCCGTAACGAAGCGTACAATCATCCCTTGAAGCCCTGAGATGACGTGCAGCCACATAAAGAATCTTTTAATCTTGCTAGAGTATGGCATCCGCAATAGAGTCGTAACTTAGCCTATAATGACTCTTTTGAGGTGCTGAAATACGTAAAACCACACATTCATCCTCTATTCTAGTTCTAGACGTGCACAGCCGCAATATAGCCTAAAGGAAGCGTAAAATCAGGCTCAGAAGCGCGTAGTTGCTTAAGGGCCGAGAATACGTCTTTGTATCGTTCTAGACGTGCACGGACGCGTTAGAGCCGCAACAATGCGTAAAGACACTCTTATGAAGCGCTGGTATGCTATACAACCACACATACATCCTTTCTATTGCTCTAGACGTGCACAAATGCAATAGAGCCGTAACGAAGCGTACAAGCATCCTTTGAAACGCTGAGATGACGTGCAGCCACATAAAGGTCCTTTCAACCTTGCTAAAAGTATGTCAGCCGCATCAGAGTAGCAACTTAGCCTATAATGACTCTTTTGAGGTGCTGGAACTACGTAAAACCACACATTCATCCTTTCTTTAGTTCTAGACGTGCACAGCCGCAATAGAGCCTAAAGGAAGCGTAAAATCAGGCTCAGAAGCGCGTAGACGCTTAAGGGCCGAGAATACGTCTTTGTATCGTTCTAGACGTGCACGGACGCGATAGAGCCGAAACAATGCGTAAAAATGCTCTTATGAAGCGCTGGTATGCTGTACAACCACAGATTCGTCCTTTCTATCATTCTTGACATGAAGAAGTGCAATAGAGCTATAACCAAGCGTCTAATATTTGTTTTGAAGCGCTGAGATGATGTGCAGCCACATATTAGGCCTTTCAACTTTGCTAGAGTATGGCAGACGCAATAGAGTCGTAACTAAGCCTATAATGACTCTTTTGAGGTGCTGGAACTACGTAAAACCACACATACATCCTTTCTATTGCTCTAGTCGTGCACAGCCGCAATAGAGCCAAAACGAAGCGTATAATCAGATTCAGAAGCACGGAGACGCTTAAGGGCCAAGAATGCGTGTTTTCTATCGTTCTAGACGTGCGCAGACGCGATGGAGCCACAGCAATGTGCAAAGCCGGTCTTTTGAAACGTTGGTGTGCTGTGCAACCACAGGCACGTCCTTGCACAAATGCAACAAAGCCGTAACCAAGCCTATAATATTTTTGTTGAAGCGCTGTGATGTTGTGCAGCCACATATATGTTCTTTCAATCTTTCGAGAGTATGTCAGACGCAATAGAGTCGTAACTTAGATTTTAATGACTTTTGGGGGGGGGCTGGGACTATGTACAACTAGACATACATCCTTTCTATCACTCTAGACGTGCACAGCCGCAATAGAGCCAAAACGAAGCGTATAATCAGATTCAGAAGCACGGAGACGCTTAAGGGCCAAGAATGCGTGTTTTCTATCGTTCTAGACGTGCGCAGACGCGATGGAGCCACAGCAATGTGCAAAGCTGGTCTTTTGAAACGCTGGTGTGCTGTACAACCACAGGTACGACCTCGCACAAATGCAACAAAGCCGTAACCAAGCCTATAATATTTTTGTTGAAGCGCTGTGATGTTGTGCAGCCACATATATGTTCTTTTAATCTTTCGAGAGTATGTCCAGCGCATTAGAGTCATAATTAAGCGTATAATGATTCCTTTTGGGGGGGGGGCTGGGACGACGTACAACCACACATACATCGTTTCTATCGCTCTAGACGTGCACAGCCGCAATAGAGCCAAAACGAAGCGTATAATCAGATTCAGAAGCACGGAGACGCTTAAGGGCCAAGAATGCGTGTTTTCTATCGTTCTAGACGTGCGCAGATGCGATGGAGCCACAGCAATGTGCAAAGCTGGTCTTTTGAAACGTTGGTGTGCTGTACAACCACAGTACGTCCTCGCACAAATGCAACAAAGCCGTAACCAAGCCTATAATATTTTTGTTGAAGCGCTGTGATGTTGTGCAGCCACATATATGTTCTTTCAATCTTTCGAGAGTATGTCAGACGCAATAGAGTCATAAGTAAGCGTATAATGACTTTTGGGGGGGGGGCTGGAACTATGTACAACCACACATACATCCTTTCTATCGCTCTAGACGTGCACAGCCGCAATAGAGCCAAAACGAAGCGTATAATCAGATTCAGAAGCACGGAGACGCTTAAGGGCCAAGAATGCGTGTTTTCTATCGTTCTAGACGTGCGCAGACGCGATGGAGCCACAGCAATGTGCAAAGCCGGTCTTTTGAAACGCTGGTGTGCTGTACAACCACAGGTACGTCCTTGCACAAATGCAACAAAGCCGTAACCAAGCCTATAATATTTTTGTTGAAGCGCTGTGATGTTGTGCAGCCACATATATGTTCTTTTAATCTTTCGAGAGTATGTCAGACGCATTAAAGTCATAATTAAGCGTATAATGACTCCTTTTGGGGGGGGGGCTGGGATGACGTACAACTAGACATACATCCTTTCTATCACTCTAGACGTGCACAGCCGCAATAGAGCCAAAATGAAGCATATAATCACTCTCAGAAGCGCGAAGACGCCCAAGGGCCGAGAATACGTCTTTTTTATCGTTCTAGACGTGCACGGTCGCGATAGAGCCGAGACATTGCGTAAAGACACTCTTATGAAGCGCTGGTATGCTTTACAACCACAGATGCGTCCTTTCTATCATTCTAGACGTGCACACATGCAAAAGAGCCGTAACGAAGCGTACAATCATCCTTTGAAGCCCTAAGATGACGAAAGCTACATATAGGTCCTTTCAATCTTGCTAGAGTATGGCATCCGCATCAGAGTCGTAACTTAGCCTACAATGACGCTTTTGAGGGGCTGGTAGTAAGTACAACCACACATACATCCTTTCGATCGTTTTAGACCTGCACAACCGCAATAGGGCTAAAACAAAACGTATAATCACTCTCAGAAGCGCGGAGACGCCTAAGGGTCGATAATACGTCGTTTCTATCGTTCTAGACCTGCATGGACGCGATAGAGCCGCAACAGTGCGTAAAGACACTCTTATGAAGCGCTGGTATGCTGTACCACCATACTCTAGCAAAATTGAAAGGCCCAATATGTGGCTGCACATCATCTCAGCGCTTCAAAACAAATATTAGACGCTTGGTTATAGCTCTATTGCAGTTCTTCATGTCAAGAATGATAGAAAGGACGAATCTGTGGTAGTACAGCATACCAGCGCTTCATAAGAGCATTTTTACGCATTGTTTCGGCTCTATCGCGTCCGTGCACGTCTAGAACGATACAAAGACGTATTCTCGGCCCTTAAGCGTCTCCGTGCTTCTGAGTCTGATTATACGCATCGTTTTGGCTCTATTGCGGCTGTACTCGTCTAGAGCGATAGAAAGGATGTATTGTTCGTTGTACGGACTACCAGCTCCTCATAAGAGTCATTATAATCTAAGTTACGACTCTGATGCGGCTGACATTCTCTCGAAAGATTGAAAGGACCTATTTGTGCTGCACATCATCTTAGCGCTTCAACAGATATAATATAGGATTGGTTACGGCTCTATTGCATTTGTGCACGTCTAGAATGATAGAGCGGACGTATCTGCGGTGGTACAGCATTTAAGCGCTTCAAAAGGTTGTCATTACGCATTGTTGCGACTCTATTGCGTCTGTGCCCGTCTAAAACGATAGAAAAGACGTATTCTTGGCCCTTAGACGTCTCCGCGCTTTTGAGACTAATTATACGCTTCTTTTTGGCTCAACTGCTGCTGTGCACGTCTAGAGCGATATTAAGGATGTATGTGTGGTTGTACATAGTCCCATCCCCTCAAAACAGTCATTATAGGCTTAGTTACGACTCTCATCCGTCTGCCATACTCTAGCAAAATTGAAAGGCCCAATATGTGGCTGCGCATCATCTCAGCACTTCAAAACAAATATTAGACGATTGGTTATAGCTCTATTGCACTTCTTCATGTCAAGAACGATAGAAAGGACGAATCTGTGGTTGTACAGCATACCAGCGCTTCATAAGAGCTTTTTTACGCATTGCTCGGCTCTATCGCGTCCGTGCACGTCTAGAACG
The DNA here is from genome assembly GCA_001695595.3 of Plasmopara viticola. Taxonomy (NCBI): domain Eukaryota; phylum Oomycota; class Peronosporomycetes; order Peronosporales; family Peronosporaceae; genus Plasmopara; species Plasmopara viticola. The sequence goes on from MBPM02000084.1 coordinate 20,306, forward strand.
ATACAAAGACGTATTCTCCGCCCTTAAGCGTCTACGCGCTTCTGAGCCTGATTATACGCTTTCTTTTGGCTTCATTACGGCTTCGCACGTCTAGAACGATAGAAATGATGTATATGTGGTTATAAGTAGTCCCAGCCTCTCAAAAGCGTAATTATATACTACTTTACGACTCTGATGCGGCTGACATACTCTAGCAAGATTGAAAAGACCTATATGTAGCTGCACGTCATCTCAGCGTTTCAAAGAAATATTTCACGCTTCGTTACGGCTCTATTGCATTTGTGCAGGTCTTGAGCAATAGAAAGGATGTATGTGTGGTTGTACAGCATACCAGCGCTTCATAAGGGTGTATTTACGCATTGTTTCGGCTCTATCGCGTCCGTGCACGTCTAGAACGATACAAAGACCTATTCTAGGCCCTTAAGCGTCTACGCGCTTCTGAGCCTGATTTTACGCTTCCTTTAGGCTCTATTGCGGCTGTGCACGTCTAGAACTAAAGAAAGGATGAATGTGTGGTTTTACGTAGTTCCAGCACCTCAAAGAGTCATTATAGGCTAAGTTACGACTCTGATGCTGCTGACATACTTTAGCAAGATTGAAAGATCCTTTATGTGGCTGCACGTCAGCTCAGCGCTTCAAAGGATGCTTGTACGCTTCGTTACGGCTCTATTGCATTTGTGCACGTCTAAAGCGATAGAAAGGATGTATGTATGGTGGTACAGCATACCAGCGCTTCATAAGAGTGTCTTTACGCACTGTTGCGGCTCTATCGCGTCCATTAGGCGTCTTCGCGCTTCTGAGAGTGATTATACTTTTTTTTAGCCCTATTGTGGTTGTGGAGGTCTAGAACGATCGGAAGGATGTATGTGTGGTTGTACTTTCTTCCAACCCCTCAAAAGCGTCATTGTAGGCTAAGTTACGACTCTGATGCGGATGCCATACTCTAGCAAGATTGAAAGGACCTATATGTGGCTGCACGTCATCTCAGCGCTTCAAAGGATGATTGTACGCTTCGTTACGGCTCTTTTGCATGTGTGCACGTCTAGAATGGTAGAAAGGACGCATCTGTGGTTGTAAAGCATACCAGCGCTTCATAAGAGTGTCTTTACGCAATGTCTCGGCTCTATCGCGACCGTGCACGTCTAGAACGAATAAAAAGATGTATTCTCGGCTCTTGGGCGTCTTCGCGCTTCTGAGAGTGATTATATGCTTCATTTTGGCTCTATTGCGGCTGTGCACGTCTAGAGTGATAGAAAGGATGTATGTCTAGTTGTACGTCATCCGAGCCCCCCAAAAAAGTCATTATACGCTTAATTATGACTCTAATGCGTCTGACATACTCTCAAAAGATTAAAAGAACATATATGTGGCTGCACAACATCACAGCGCTTCAACAAAAATATTATAGGCTTGGTTACGGCTTTGTTGCATTTGTGCAAGGACGTACCTGTGGTTGTACAGCACACCAGCGTTTCAAAAGACCGGCTTTGCACATTGCTGTGGCTCCATCGCGTCTGCGCACGTCTAGAACGATAGAAAACACGCATTCTTGGTCCTTAAGCGTCTTCGTGCTTCTGAATCTGATTATACGCTTCGTTTTGGCTCTATTGCGGCTGTGCACGTCTAGAGCGATAGAAACGATGTATGTGTGGTTGTACATAGTTCCAGCCCTTCCCCAAAAAAGTCATTATACGCTTACTTATGACTCTATTGCGTCTGACATACTCTCAAAAGATTAAAAGAACATATATGTGGCTGCACAACATCACAGCGCTTCAACAAAAATATTATAGGCTTGGTTACGGCTTTGTTGCATTTGTGCAAGGACGTACCTGTGGTTGTACAGCACACCAGCGTTTCAAAAGACCGGCTTTGCACATTGCTGTGGCTCCATCGCGTCTGCGCACGTCTAGAACGATAGAAAACACGCATTCTTGGCCCTTAAGCGTCTCCGTGCTTCTGACTCTGATTATACGCTTCGTTTTGGCTCTATTGCGGCTGTGCACGTCTAGAGCGATAGAAACGATGTATGTGTGGTGTACGTCGTCCCAGCCCCCCCCCAAAAAAGGAGTCATTATACACTTAATTATGACTCTAATGCGTCTGACATACTCTCGAAAGATTAAAAGAACATATATGTAGCTGCACAACATCACAGCGCTTCAACAAAAATATTATAGGCTTGGTTACGGCTTTGTTGCATTTGTGCGAGGTCGTACCTGTGGTTGTACAGCACACCAACGTTTCAAAAGACCAGCTTTGCACATTGCTGTGCCATCGCGTCTGCGCACGTCTAGAACGATAGAAAACACGCATTCTTGGCCCTTAAGCGTCTTCGTGCTTCTGAATCTGATTATACGCTTCGTTTTGGCTCTATTGCGGCTGTACACGTCTAGAGCGATAGAAAGGATGAATGTGTGGTTTTACGTAGTTCCAGCACCTCAAAAGAGTCATTATAGGCTTAGTTACGACTCTATTGCGTCTGCCATACTCTAGCAAAATTGAAAGGCCTAATATGTGGCTGCACATCATCTCAGCGCTTCAAAACAAATATTAGACGCTTGGTTATAGCTCTATTGCACTTCTTCATGTCAAGAATGATAGAAAGGACGAATCTGTGGTTGTACAGCATACCAGCGCTTCATAAGAGCATTTTTACGCATTGTTTCGGCTCTATCGCGTCCGTGCACGTCTAGAACGATACAAAGACGTATTCTCGGCCCTTAAGCGTCTACGCGCTTCTGAGCCTGATTTTACGCTTCCTTTAGGCTCTATTGCGGCTGTGCACGTCTAGAACTAAAGAAAGGATGAATGTGTGGTTTTACGTAGTTCCAGCACCTCAAAAGAGTCATTATAGGCTAAGTTGCGACTCTGATGCGGCTGACATACTTTTAGCAAGGTTGAAAGGACCTTTATGTGGCTGCACGTCATCTCAGCGTTTCAAAGGATGCTTGTACGCTTCGTTACGGCTCTATTGCATTTGTGCACGTCTAGAGCAATAGAAAGGATGTATGTGTGGTTGTATAGCATACCAGCGCTTCATAAGAGTGTCTTTACGCATTGTTGCGGCTCTAACGCGTCCGTGCACGTCTAGAACGATACAAAGACGTATTCTCGGCCCTTAAGCAACTACGCGCTTCTGAGCCTGATTTTACGCTTCCTTTAGGCTATATTGCGGCTGTGCACGTCTAGAACTAGAATAGAGGATGAATGTGTGGTTTTACGTATTTCAGCACCTCAAAAGAGTCATTATAGGCTAAGTTACGACTCTATTGCGGATGCCATACTCTAGCAAGATTAAAAGATTCTTTATGTGGCTGCACGTCATCTCAGGGCTTCAAGGGATGATTGTACGCTTCGTTACGGCTCTTTTGCATGTGTGCACGTCTAGAATGATAGAAAGGACGCATCTGTGGTTGTAAAGCATACCAGCGCTTCATAAGAGTGTCTTTACGCAATGTCTCGGCTCTATCGCGACCGTTCACGTCTAGAACGATAAAAAAGACGTATTCTCGGCCCTTGGGCGTCTTCGCGCTTCTGAGAGTGATTATACGCTTCATTTTGGCTCTATTGCGGCTGTGCACGTCTAGAGTGATAGAAAGGATGTATGTCTAGTTGTACGTCATCCCAGCCCCCCCCCAAAAGGAGTCATTATACGCTTAATTATGACTCTAATGCGTCTGACATACTCTCGAAAGATTGAAAGAACATATATGTGGCTGCACAACATCACAGCGCTTCAACAAAAATATTATAGGCTTGGTTACGGCTTTGTTGCATTTGTGCGAGGACGTACCTGTGGTTGTACAGCACACCAGCGTTTCAAAAGACCGGCTGTGCACATTGCTGTGGCTCCATCGCGTCTACGCACGTCTAAAACGATAAAAACACGCATTCTTGGCCCTTAAGCGTCTCCGTGCTTCTGAATCTGATTATACGCTTCGTTTTGGCTCTATTGCGGCTGTGCACGTCTAGAGCGATAGAAACGTTGTATGTGTGGTTGTACATAGTTCCAGCCCCCCCAAAAAGTCATTATACGCTTACTTATGACTCTATTGCGTCTGACATACTCTCGAAAGATTGAAAGAACATATATGTGGCTGCACAACATCACAGCGCTTCAACAAATATATTATAGGCTTGGTTACGGCTTTGTTGCATTTGTGCAAGGACGTACCTGTGGTTGTACAGCACACCAGCGTTTCAAAAGACCGTCTTTGCACATTGTTGTGGCTCCATCGCGTCTGCGCACGTCTAAAACGATAAAAACACGCATTCTTGGCCCTTAAGCGTCTCCGTGCTTCTGAATCTGATTATACGCTTCGTTTTGGCTCTATTGCGGCTGTGCACGTCTAGAGCGATAGAAACGATGTATGTGTGGTTGTACGTCGTCCCAGCCCCCCCCAAAAGGAGTCATTATACGCTTAATTATGACTCTAATGCGTCTGACATACTCTCGAAAGATTAAAAGAACATATATGTGGCTGCACAACATCACAGCGCTTCAACAAAAATATTATAGGCTTGGTTACGGCTTTGTTGCATTTGTGCGAGGACGTACCTGTGGTTGTACAGCACACCAACGTTTCAAAAGACCAGCTTTGCACATTGCTGTGGCTCCATCGCGTCTGCGCACGTCTAGAACGATAGAAAACACGCATTCTTGGCCCTTAAGCGTCTCCGTGCTTCTGACTCTGATTATACGCTTCGTTTTGGCTCTATTGCGGCTGTAAACGTCTTGAGCGATAGAAAGGATGAATGTGTGGTTTTACGTAGTTCCAGCACCTCAAAAGAGTCATTATAGGCTTAGTTACGACTCTCATCCGTCTGCCATACTCTAGCAAACTTGAAAGGCCTAATATGTGGATGCACATCATCTCAGCGCTTCAAAACAAATATTAGACGCTTGGTTATAGCTCTATTGCACTTCTTCATGTCAAGAATGATAGAAAGGACGAATCTGTGGTTGTACAGCATACCAGCGCTTCATAAGAGCATTTTTACGCATTGTTTCGGCTCTATCGCGTCCGTGCACGTCTAGAACGATACAAAGACGTATTCTCGGCCCTTAAGCGTCTACGCGCTTCTGATCCTGATTTTACGCTTCCTTTAGGCTCTATTGCGGCTGTGCACGTCTAGAACTAAAGAAAGGATGAATGTGTGGTTTTACGTAGTTCCAGCACCTCAAAAGAGTCATTATAGGCTAAGTTGCGACTCTGATGCGGCTGACATACTTTTAGCAAGGTTGAAAGGACCTTTATGTGGCTGCACGTCATCTCAGCGTTTCAAAGGATGCTTGTACGCTTCGTTACGGCTCTATTGCATTTGTGCACGTCTAGAGCAATAGAAAGGATGTATGTGTGGTTGTATAGCATACCAGCGCTTCATAAGAGTGTCTTTACGCATTGTTGCGGCTCTAACGCGTCCGTGCACGTCTAGAACGATACAAAGACGTATTCTCGGCCCTTAAGCAACTACGCGCTTCTGAGCCTGATTTTACGCTTCCTTTAGGCTATATTGCGGCTGTGCACGTCTAGAACTAGAATAGAGGATGAATGTGTGGTTTTACGTATTTCAGCACCTCAAAAGAGTCATTATAGGCTAAGTTACGACTCTATTGCGGATGCCATACTCTAGCAAGATTAAAAGATTCTTTATGTGGCTGCACGTCATCTCAGGGCTTCAAGGGATGATTGTACGCTTCGTTACGGCTCTTTTGCATGTGTGCACGTCTAGAATGATAGAAAGGACGCATCTGTGGTTGTAAAGCATACCAGCGCTTCATAAGAGTGTCTTTACGCAATGTCTCGGCTCTATCGCGACCGTTCACGTCTAGAACGATAAAAAAGACGTATTCTCGGCCCTTGGGCGTCTTCGCGCTTCTGAGAGTGATTATACGCTTCATTTTGGCTCTATTGCGGCTGTGCACGTCTAGAGTGATAGAAAGGATGTATGTCTAGTTGTACGTCATCCCAGCCCCCCCCAAAAGGAGTCATTATACGCTTAATTATGACTCTAATGCGTCTGACATACTCTCGAAAGATTGAAAGAACATATATGTGGCTGCACAACATCACAGCGCTTCAACAAAAATATTATAGGCTTGGTTACGGCTTTGTTGCATTTGTGCGAGGACGTACCTGTGGTTGTACAGCACACCAGCGTTTCAAAAGACCGGCTGTGCACATTGCTGTGGCTCCATCGCGTCTACGCACGTCTAAAACGATAAAAACACGCATTCTTGGCCCTTAAGCGTCTCCGTGCTTCTGAATCTGATTATACGCTTCGTTTTGGCTCTATTGCGGCTGTGCACGTCTAGAGCGATAGAAACGTTGTATGTGTGGTTGTACATAGTTCCAGCCCCCCCAAAAAGTCATTATACGCTTACTTATGACTCTATTGCGTCTGACATACTCTCGAAAGATTGAAAGAACATATATGTGGCTGCACAACATCACAGCGCTTCAACAAATATATTATAGGCTTGGTTACGGCTTTGTTGCATTTGTGCAAGGACGTACCTGTGGTTGTACAGCACACCAGCGTTTCAAAAGACCGTCTTTGCACATTGCTGTGGCTCCATCGCGTCTGCGCACGTCTAAAACGATAAAAACACGCATTCTTGGCCCTTAAGCGTCTCCGTGCTTCTGAATCTGATTATACGCTTCGTTTTGGCTCTATTGCGGCTGTGCACGTCTAGAGCGATAGAAACGATGTATGTGTGGTTGTACGTCGTCCCAGCCCCCCCCAAAAGGAGTCATTATACGCTTAATTATGACTCTAATGCGTCTGACATACTCTCGAAAGATTAAAAGAACATATATGTGGCTGCACAACATCACAGCGCTTCAACAAAAATATTATAGGCTTGGTTACGGCTTTGTTGCATTTGTGCGAGGACGTACCTGTGGTTGTACAGCACACCAACGTTTCAAAAGACCAGCTTTGCACATTGCTGTGGCTCCATCGCGTCTGCGCACGTCTAGAACGATAGAAAACACGCATTCTTGGCCCTTAAGCGTCTCCGTGCTTCTGACTCTGATTATACGCTTCGTTTTGGCTCTATTGCGGCTGTAAACGTCTTGAGCGATAGAAAGGATGAATGTGTGGTTTTACGTAGTTCCAGCACCTCAAAAGAGTCATTATAGGCTTAGTTACGACTCTCATCCGTCTGCCATACTCTAGCAAACTTGAAAGGCCTAATATGTGGCTGCACATCATCTCAGCGCTTCAAAACAAATATTAGACGCTTGGTTATAGCTCTATTGCACTTCTTCATGTCAAGAATGATAGAAAGGACGAATCTGTGGTTGTACAGCATACCAGCGCTTCATAAGAGCATTTTTACGCATTGTTTCGGCTCTATCGCGTCCGTGCACGTCTAGAACGATACAAAGACGTATTCTCGGCCCTTAAGCGTCTACGCGCTTCTGATCCTGATTTTACGCTTCCTTTAGGCTCTATTGCGGCTGTGCACGTCTAGAACTAAAGAAAGGATGAATGTGTGGTTTTACGTAGTTCCAGCACCTCAAAAGAGTCATTATAGGCTAAGTTGCGACTCTGATGCGGCTGACATACTTTTAGCAAGGTTGAAAGGACCTTTATGTGGCTGCACGTCATCTCAGCGTTTCAAAGGATGCTTGTACGCTTCGTTACGGCTCTATTGCATTTGTGCACGTCTAGAGCAATAGAAAGGATGTATGTGTGGTTGTATAGCATACCAGCGCTTCATAAGAGTGTCTTTACGCAATGTCTCGGCTCTATCGCGACCGTGCACGTCTAGAACGAAAAAAAGATGTATTCTCGGCTCTTGGGCGTCTTCGCGCTTCTGAGAGTGATTATATGCTTCATTTTGGCTCTATTGCGGCTGTGCACGTCTAGAGTGATAGAAAGGATGTATGTCTAGTTGTACGTCATCCGAGCCCCCCAAAAAAGTCATTATACGCTTAATTATGACTCTAATGCGTCTGACATACTCTCAAAAGATTAAAAGAACATATATGTGGCTGCACAACATCACAGCGCTTCAACAAAAATATTATAGGCTTGGTTACGGCTTTGTTGCATTTGTGCAAGGACGTACCTGTGGTTGTACAGCACACCAGCGTTTCAAAAGACCGGCTTTGCACATTGCTGTGGCTCCATCGCGTCTGCGCACGTCTAGAACGATAGAAAACACGCATTCTTGGTCCTTAAGCGTCTTCGTGCTTCTGAATCTGATTATACGCTTCGTTTTGGCTCTATTGCGGCTGTGCACGTCTAGAGCGATAGAAACGATGTATGTGTGGTTGTACGTCGTCCCAGCCCCCCCCCAAAAGGAGTCATTATACGCTTAATTATGACTCTAATGCGTCTGACATACTCTCGAAAGATTAAAAGAACATATATGTGGCTGCACAACATCACAGCGCTTCAACAAAAATATTATAGGCTTGGTTACGGCTTTGTTGCATTTGTGCGAGGACGTACCTGTGGTTGTACAGCACACCAACGTTTCAAAAGACCAGCTTTGCACATTGCTGTGGCTCCATCGCGTCTGCGCACGTCTAGAACGATAGAAAACACGCATTCTCGGCCCTTAGGCGTCTCCACGCTTCTGAGACTAATTATACGCTTCCTTTTGGCACAACTGCGGCTGTGCACGTCTTGAGCGATAGAAAGGATGTATGTGTGGTTGTACATAGTCCCAGCCCCTCAAAACAGTCATTATAGGCTTAGTTACGACTCTCATCCGTCTGCCATACTCTAGCAAAATTGAAAGGCCCAATATGTGGCTGCACATCATCTCAGCGCTTCAAAACAAATATTAGACGCTTGGTTATAGCTCTATTGCACTTCTTCAAGTCAAGAATGATTGATAGGACGAATCTGTGGTTGTACAGCATACCAGCGCTTCATAAGAGCATTTTTACGCATTGTTCGGCTCTATCGCGTCCGTGCACGTCTAGAACGATACAAAGACGTATTCTCGGCCCTTAAGCGTCTACGCGCTTCTGAGCCTGATTATACGCTTTCTTTTGGCTTCATTACGGCTGCGCACGTCTAGAACGATAGAAATGATGTATACGTGGTTATAAGTAGTCCCAGCCCCTCAAAAGCGTAATTATAGACTACTTTACGACTCTGATGCGGCTGACATACTCTAGCAAGATTGAAAAGACCCCTATGTAGCTGCACGTCATCTCAGCGTTTCAAAGAAATATTTCACGCTTAGTTACGGCTCTATTGCATTTGTGCACATCTAGAATGGTAGAAAGGACGCATCTGTGGTTGTAAAGCATACCAGCGATTCAAAAGAGTGTCTTTACGCATTGTTGCGGCTCTCTCGCGTCGGTGCGCGTCTTGAACGACAGAAAAACGTATTCTAGGCCCTTAGGCGTCTCCGCGCTTCTGATAGTGATTATACGCTTCCTTTTGGCTCTGTTGCGGCTGTGCACGTCTAGAGCTATAGAAAGGATGAATGGATGGTTTTACGTAGTTACGGCCCTAAAAAGAGTCATTATAGGCTAAGTTACGACTCTAATGCGGCTGATATACTCTCGAAAGATTGAAATGACCTATATGTGGCTGCACATTATCTCAGTGCGTCAACAGAAAGATTATAAGTTTGGTTACGGTTGAATTGCATCCGTGCACGTCTAGAATGATAGAGAGGACGTATCTGTGTTGTACAGCAGACTAGCATAAAAGTGGAAAAAGCTAACAAGAGACATGTATTGTCCTTTCAATGAGTGATGGTATTGCTAGATGTTACAATTCAACTTTAAAAGAGTGTCTTTACGCTTTGTTGCGGCTCCCTCGCGTTCGTGCACGTCGAAGACGATAGAAAAGACGTATTCTCGGCCCTTAGCGTCTCCGCGCTTCTGAGAGTGATTATACTCTTCGTTTTGGCTCTATTGCGGCTGTGCACGTCCAGAGCGATAGAAAGGATGTATGTGTGGTTAAATAATATAATATGAAAAAAATATTTCTTAGTCTTTTTATCATTTTATCAAATATAATATGAAAAATCACATTTCTTAGCTCTTTTATCAGCGTTTACTGTTCCAATGTCACCGTTTCATGTTTGGTTGCCGGAAGCACAAGACGTATCCTTGGCCTTTTAGCATCTCCGCGCTTCAGGGAGTGATTTTAAGGTTCACTTTGGCACTATTGCGTATGTGCACGTCTAAAGCAATAGAAACGATGTTTGTGTTGTCGTACGTTTCTTCAGCTATCCCAACGAGTCATTGTGGGCTTGGTTGAGATTCTAATGTGTCTGGCATACTAAAGAAAGATTGTAAGGACCTATATGTGACGGTACAACACTCATCGTTTTGGAAGAGTAAATTTACGCTTGGTTTCGGCTCTATCGCATTTGTGCACTTTAAAAAGATAAAAAGAACGGATCTGCGGTTGTACAGCATACCATCGATTCGGAAGATTGGCTATACGCATTTTTCTAGCTCTATATCGTCTGTGCACGTCTAGAACGATAAAAAGAACGTATCCTTGGCTCTTAAGGTCTCCGCGCTTCTAAGAGTGATTCTACGCTTAGTTTTGGCACTACTCCGCCTGTGGACGTCTAGAGCGATAAAAAGGATGAATGTGTGACATCACGTCACCCCAGCTCCCCAAAAGGATCATTTTATGCTTAATTTCGACTCCAACGATTCTGACATAGTCTAGATAGATTGAAAGAACGTAGACATCATCTCACCGCTTCAAAAGACATATTATACGCTTGAGTACGGCTCTATTGCATTTGTGCAAGTCTAGAATGAGAGAAAGGACGTACCTGTGGCTGTAAAGAATACCAGCGCTTCAAAAGAGCACTGCTGGAGATCTTTTGCGTCTGTGTACGTCAAGAGCGATAGGAAGGACGCATCTTCGGCCCTCGAGCGTTTCCGCGCTTCAGAGAGTGATTGTTCGCTTCGTTTTGGCCCTTTTTCGACTGTGCACGTCTTGAGCGATAGAAAGGATGTGTGTATGATTTTCCTTCATCCCAGCCCTCCAAATTTGTCATTATTGGCTTCGTTCCGACTCTAATGCATCTATGCATCTCAAAAGAAATTGAAAGGACGTACATGTGGCCGTACATCATCTCACCACTTCAAACGAGATATTATACGCTTGTTTACGGCTCTATTGCATTTGTGCAAGTCTAGAATGATCGAAAGGACGTACATTTTGCTGTACAGAACACCAGCGATTCAAAAGAGTGTCTTTACGCATTATTGTGGCTCTTTTGCATCTGTGCACGTCAAGAGCAACAGAAAGGACGAATGCTCGGCCCTTAAGTGTTTCCGCGCTTCAGAGAGTGATTATACGCTTCGTCTTGGCCCTTTTGCGACTGTGCACGTCTTGAGCGATAGAAAATATGTATGTATAGTTTTACGTCACCCCAGCCCTTTAAATATGTCATCATAGGCTCAGTTTCAACTCTAATGCATCTGTGCAGTTTAAGAAAAATTGAAAGGACGTATTCGTGGCCGTACATCATCTCACCGCTTCAAAAGCGGTATTTTTGGCCTTGTTCTGCCTCTATTGCATCTGTGAAAGTCTAGAATGAAAGGAAGGACGTATCCGTGGTTGTACAGCATTCTAGCGCTTTAATAGAGTGCTAATACGCATTGTTGTGACTCTTTTTGCGTCTAGGAACAACTAAGATGATAGAAAGGACGTAAACTCGGTCCTTCAGCGTCACAGCGTTCCCGTGAACGATTATACGCTTCATTTTAATTTTTTGTGCCTTTGCACATCTAGAGTAATAAAAACGATAAATATGTGGTCGCACGGCATCATAGCGCTCTAAAAGCGTCAATCATGTCTTGACTGTGACTCTAATGCATCTGTGCATGTCTTTAAGGATCGAAAGGTCGTATTCGCGGCCGTACATGATCTCAGCGCTTTAAAAGCAATATATTTGGCCTTTATTGTGCCTCTTGTGCATATGTGCAAGTCTAGAATGATAGGAAGGACATATCTGTCGTTGTACAGCATACCAGCGCTTCAAACGAGTGTTCATACGTATTGTTGTGACTCTATTGCGTCTGGGAACGACAAAGATGATAGAAAGGACGTATACTAGGTCCTTTAGCATCACAGCGTTTCCGAGAACAATTATACGTTTCGTTATGGTATTTTTTGTGCCTGCATACATCTAAAGCGACAGAAATGGTGTACACGTGATCGTACGTCATCATAGCGCTCTAAAAGCGTCAATCTAGTCTTGACTATGACTCTAATACTTCTGTGCATGTCTTGGAAGATCGAAAGGACGTATCCATGGCAGTACATCATTTCAAGGCTTCAGACGAGTTATTTTTGGCTTTGTTGTGGCTCTATTGCATCTGTGCACGTCTAAAGCGATAGAAAGAACATATTTGTCGTTGTACAGCATACCAGCGCTTCTAACGAGTGTTTATACAGATGTTGTGACTCTATTGCGTCTGGGAACGACAAAGATGATAGAAAGGACGTATACTCGATCCTTTAGCATCACAGCGTTTCCGAGAACAATTATTAGTTTCGTTATGGTATTTTCTGCAGAATTGATGTACACGTGATCGTACGTCATCATAGCGCTCTAAAAGCGTCAATCTAGTCTTGACTGTGACTCTAATACTTCTGTGCATGTCTTAAAAGATCGATAGGACGTATTCGCGGCCGTGCATCATTTCAGCGCTCCAGACGAGTTATTTTTGGCTTTGTTGTGGCTCTATTGCATCTGTGCACGTCTAAAGCGATAGAAAGAACATATCTGTCGTTGTACAGTATACCAGCGCTTCAAAAGAGTGTTTTTACGCATTGTTGTGACAATTTTGTGTCTGGGTATGTTTAAAATAATAGAAAGAACGTATACTCTGCCTTCCAGCGCCACATCGCTTCCGAGAACGAGTTTACGCTTCGTTTTTGCTTTATTTTGCCTGCACACGTCTATGGTGATCGAAAGGATGTATCTGTGGTCGTACGTCATCCCAGTCCCCCAATAGAGTCATTTAAGGCTTTGTTTCTTCTCTAATACGTCTGTGCATGTCTAGCTAGATGATAACTACGTAGCTGTGGTCATATGTCTTAGCGCTTCAAAACCGCTTTTGTACGCTCAGTTGCGGCGCGTTTGCATCTAGGTACGTCTAGAATGAAAAAAAGAACGTATCTGTGGTTGTACAGCATACAAACGCTTTTAAAAAAATGTTTATACGCATTGTTATCACTCTATGCGCCTGTGCACGTCGAGACTGATGGAAGGGACCTATTTGTGATCGTACAGCATACCCAAGCTCCAAAAGAGTGTTGTTGCGACATTGTTGCGTTTAGGTACGTCTAGAAAGAGAAGGCGTTTACACGTCCCATCAGCGTCCCGGTACTTTCGAGTGTGATTATACGCTTCTTTTTAGCTCTATTTCGCCTGTGCGTGTCAAGAGTGAAAGATAGGATTTATCTGTGGTCTCACGTCATCCCAGCATTAAATAAAAATCATTATAGGCTTAGTTGCTTCTCTAATGTGTCTGTGCATGTCTAGATAGATTGAAAGGACCTATATGTGGCCGTACATGATCTCAGCCCTTCAAAAGATTTAATGCAGACTTGATTGCAGCGCCATTGCATCTGGGTACGTCTGGAATGATAGAAAGAACGTATCTGTGGTTGTATATATTCCAGCTTTTCGAAAGAGTGTTTATACGCAGTGTTGTGACTCTATTGCGTCGGTGCACGTCTAGCACGATAGAGAGGACGTACCCTCAGCTTTTCAGCATTTCAGCACTCCGGGTTTGATCATACGCTTCGTTTTTGCTTTATTGTGCGTGCGCACGTCTAGAATGTTAAAAAGGACGTAACCTTCATCGTCCCAGCGCTACCGAAAGTGATTAAACACTTCGTCGTGGCTTTATTGCGCCTATGCATGTCTAGAGTGATAAAAAGGACGTAACAGTGGTCGTACATCACCTCAGCGCTCCAAAGAGTCGTTATAGTCTATCTTGCGACGCTAAGGCGTCTATGCATGTCTAAACAATAAAAATGATTCTTCTACGGTCATTTAACGTTTCAACGCTTCAGACAGTGCTTTAACGCTTAGTTATGGCTCTATTCCATCTGTGCACATCTAGGGTGATAAAAAGGAGGAATATATGGACGTACATCATCTCGGCGCTCAAAAGAGTCATTATAGGCTCAGTTGTGACTCGAATGCGTCTATGTATATCTAGAAGATCGAAAAAAAATATCTGAAGCCGTACATCATCGCAGCGCTTCAGAAGAGTGATTTTAGGCTTGGTTGCCTCTCTATTGTATCTGTGCACGTCTAGAATGATAGAAAGTACATGTCTGTGGTTGTATAGCATACCAGCGCTTCAAAAAGAAAGTTTATCTGTATTTGTTTGGCTCTATTGTATCTATACACGTCCAGAATGATAGAAAGGGCGTATCTATGGCCGTACATCATCTCAACACTGCAAAAGAGCGACTATATGCGAAGTTGTGGTTCTATCGCGTCTGCACACGTCTAGAATGATAGAAAGATGTATCTATGGCCGTTCATCATCTCATCACCTCGAAAGAGCAACAATACTCTTTGTTGTTGCTCTTTGCATCTGTGCACGTCAAGAGCGAATATATGCTTAGTTGTGGCTCGATTGCGTCTGTACACGTTTAGAATGGTAGAAAAGATGTTTCTATGGCCGTACATCATCTCATCACTTGAAAAGAGCAACTATACTCTTTGTTGTTGCTCTATTGCATCTGTGCACGTCTAGAAGAATAGAAAGGACGTATCTATTTTTGTACAGCATACCAGCGCTTTGAAAACGTGTTTGTATGAATCCTTGTGGCTCTATTGCGTCTGTGCACGTCTAGAACGATAAGAAAGACCTATCCCCAGTCCTTTAGCGTCTCAGCTCTTCCGAGTCTGACTAAACACATATTTGTGGCTCAACTGCATTTGTGCACGTCTAGAATGATAAGAAGGACGTAACTGTTGTTATACAGCATACCAGCGCTTTAAAGAGCGTTAATTCGCTTTGTTGTGGCTCTATTGCGTCTGTGCACGTCCGGAACGATAGAAAGGACGTACTCTTCATCGTCTTAGCCCTTCTGAGACTGATTTTGCGCTTAGATGTGGCCCTGTTGCGCCCATACACACACAGAGGGATAGCAAAAAGGTCTCCGTTGTCGTACATAATTCCATCCCTTCAAAAGAGTCATTATTTGCTTAGTTAAGACCGTAACGAGTATGTGTATGTCTTGAAAGAACTAAAGAACGTATCTTTCTCGTACATCGTCTCAGCGCTTAAAACGAGTCATTTTACGCTTGGTTGTGGCTGTATCTTATCTGTGCACGTGTAGAATGATAGAAAGGACGTATCGGTGGTTGTACAGCAAATCAGCGCTTCGAAACAGTGTTTATACGCATTGTTGTCGCTCTATTGCATCCTTGCACGTCTCTAATGATAGAAAGAACGCATTTTCAGTATTTTAGCGTCTCAGCGCTATAGAGAGTAATTTTACGCCCCTATTGCGCCTATGAACGCTTAGCGAGATAGAAAGGACGTACAAGTGGTCGTTCACCATCTCGTCGCTCCAAAAAAGTCGTTTTAGGCTTACTTACGACTGTAACGAGTATGCGCATGTCTTGAAAAATTGAAATACCGGATCTAAAGTGGTACATCATCTCAGCGCTTCAAACGAGTCATTATACGCTTGATTGAGGCTCTATCTAACCTGTGCACGTCTAGAATGATAAAAGAGACGTATCGATGATTGTACAGCTTACGAGCGCTTCAAAAAAACGCTCATAAGCAGTGGATATATGCACTTTCGTGGCTTTATTGCGTCTGTGCACGTCTAAATTGATAGAAAAAACGTACCCTCTATCGTCTCAGCCTTTCTGAGACTGATTTTACACTCAGATGTGGCCTTATTGCACCTATGGACGCCAAGGGGATAGAAAGGACGTTTCTGTTATCCCAGCGCTCCAAAAGAGTCATTATAAGCTAACTTGCGACTTTAATACGTCTGTTCATGTCTATATAGATTAAAGAACGTATCTTTGGTCCTACAGCATCTCAGCGCTATTAAGAGCTATTTACGCTTAGTTGTGGCCCTATTGCACTTTGGAAGGATGTATCTGTGGTCGTACATCATCTTAGCGCTCCAAAACAATCATTATCGACTTGGTTGCGACTCTAATACGTCTGTTCAAGGCTTGCGAGATTGAAAGGATGTATCTGTGGACGTACACTATCTCAGCGCCTTGGTTGCGTAACTATTGCATCTGTGCACGTCTAGAATGATACAAAGGACGTAACTTTTCTTGTATAGCATACGAGCGCTTCGAAAGGTGTTAACACGCATTGTTTTTGTTATATTGCGTCTGTGCACGTCTAGAACTATAGAAAAGACGTATCTGTGGTCATATAACTTCAAAAGAGTAATATACGCTTAGTTGCGGTACTATTGCTTTCGTGCACGTCTAGAATGATTATAAGGGCGTGACTGGGGTTGTACAGTAAACCAGCACCTCAAAAGAGCGTTAATACGCATTGTTGTGACTTTGTTGCGTCTGTGCACGTCTAGAATGATCGGAAGGTAGTATATGTGGCCATATATCGTCTCAGCGCTTCAAAAGATTTTTATAGGTTAAATTGCGGCGTTGTTTCACTTGTGCACGTTTAGAATGATAAAGAGGACGTAATTGTGGTTTGACAGCATACAAGTGCTTTAAAAGAGTGTTTGTATGGATTTTGTGGCTATATTGCGTCTGACTACGTCCAGATTGATTGAAAGGACATTAATTGTACGCTCAGTTGTGGCTCTATTGCGCCTGTGCACGTCAAAAGTGATAGAAAGGACGTATCTGTGGTCGTACATCATCTCAGTGCTCCAAAAGAATTATTATAGACTTTGTTGCGACTCAAATATGTCTGTTCATTGTCTAGAAATATTACAAGAACGTATCTGAGGTTGTACATCATCTCAGCGTTGTAGTGAGTGATTGTTCGCTTGGTTGTGCCTATCTGCATCTGTGCACATTTGAAATGATGGAAAGAACGTATTGTCTAGCATACGCCGCTTCAAAAGAGTATTATTTTAAATGAGGTTGCATTCATAAATTACACAGACAAACTGCGCACAGGAGCGATCCTTGGGGGGGGTGCTTTGAACACGCCCGACCTCATATAATGAGGTCATCAAAGTGACAATGTATGCCAAATGAGTTACGAGGTAGCGCAAATAAGGAGGGGCTTGCATAGCCAAGCCCTTTCTAGGCGGTCCGGCCCTATGGTCTTCAGCTATGCTTGGCAGATCTTCGACTCGCTGAACCGCACAAAACCAACACATCTGTGGTGATATTCCACCACTTTGCGGCTGGGTTGTCCTTTACTTCAAATTAAAGAAAAAAATAGCATTGTCGACGTTCCGAGTTTATCAGAAGTAAACTCCAGAAAACCTGTGCTTGACGCTTTACTATAAAAAACAGCCATTGATGAGGCTATACGAGCACACCAACGTGACATTGTCGTTGCTCACTTAGCATTTGGAGTGATGGTCAATACACATGAATTTTCGGTGGATCCAGATTTGGCGCTTTTTGTCAAACGCGTGTCGAACAAGCGAGATAATGTCTTAATTGGGGCATAAAGTGATTACAGTGCCACGAACCCAAGATTTTTTGGGGGCCACAAAAAGCTGGACACCAGTGTGCCAGAAATGGACATAGGTGCCGTCGAGAACAGAGGTAAAGAGCACGTAACAGACATAGAGTTGCTCGTCAGACACAGCTTTCACTGCATTGATTGCGTCGTGGTTTGCTATTTCAAGCAGGGTAGGCGAGGGTCTAATGCTGCTCGTGGAGTGGCACGTACATGAACTTACATTGCTCATATAAGAAAGCACTTGCTGCATCCCTTGAGCAACGTATTTTTTTTTAGTATTGCTGAGTAGATTAGATGTCTACTTCTACTCAGCAATACTCAACGCGAACGGAGATTACTGTGTGTCCAGCGTTGCACTATAAGCGCGAGTTATAGGCATCCTAAAAAACGCTTTTCTGAAATCGATAATTTGCTTTACTCACCCGGTAGACATTCGCTCTTTCTATGCCGCTCATGAGATACTGCTCGAGTCTTGAGGTCCCTAGTTAGTCACTTTTCGCTTGGCAAAGAGCTTACCTTCTGCATACGTGTGACTGATACTTCGACTGGACTTATGGGTGGTCTCGCACGATCTCGTAAAGATATCCGCTAACATTCCTCGAAGGTATATTACAGTTTTTGGTGTAGATGGCTGCCACAGTCATTTCATCCAAATACTTGTCCAGGTTGAGGTGATATAGAATAGTGCGGTCGGTCGTGATAATTGTCCAGATCGTACGCTTTATCGCTCTGAACGACTGATGAGCGTACGAACCTGCTGCAAGATGCTTAATGCCGTGGTCCTCGCAAATTTTTCGAAGTAAGTAAGACGTGATTATGTGTCGCGTCGCATTGTACAGACTTTGGTGAATTTGACTTGCTTACAAAATTGCGTTTGAGCCTTGAGTGTGTAACTCTTCAGATGTTTTTACACTTCGATTTGGCACTAAGGTAAATCCCTTAATGCAATTACGATAAGTAGTTTCTGGCAGCAATCCTCTAAGTACTTTACTTTATGAGGTCGCGGATCTCGGGAAGAAGAAATTTAAACCGGTCAGAACGCTGCTCGCCACAATTGTTTAGAATTTTTTAATCCACCTTTCCATGCTGGCATCCGCGACATGAGCTTGATATGCTTCTACAAGTAAATTTGCATCATTAGTTGCTCCAGCACTAATATGTTTGTGTACTACATTCGTCAGAGCATGAGCATGGCCTCTCACATGTAGATCAATGGTGCGCCAATAAGATGCTGCATTCAAAAAGCGTGGTGGTGTGCAAAATCAATTCCAGTGAAGCTGTTGCCACCAACTGTTAAAAAGTCTTGTGCTCAATATTTATGCACGCATTGTCATACACCACAATAGGTTTTTGTATTGTATTGTATTGTATTACGTTATCGCGTTGCCAAGTTATGCACGTGCTAGGCTCTATGGCTAGTCCACGGCATAGAGTGGTGTCCGCATACGTCGAGTCTCGTTCGGCGGGCAGTGCAGCCAGCACCGAGGCCGTGAGGGTCTTCCATTATTTTGTGTACTTCTGACTTGGTAAGAGCCCAGGTGGCGCCCTGGTGCTGGAGACCGTCGCGTCGAGGGTGAGACTCGTTAGAGACCTGCAGACGCCCGAGAGCACCTGCCCGAAGCGCGCGAGCATTTAGCCCCCGCGCTTGGAAGGAGGGCGTCACCCCAACCTTTTCCGAAAAAATAGGTTTTTAATTATCAATTAGCACATAAAGTCAATTTTTGATTCTAATATAGCACTCTTAGCCATTGAACACTATATCATGGTTGCCCCCCCCTTGATTTTCGCTTCGTTGCTCCTCTATAAGTATTGTGAACATGGCCATGTCGATGCGAACCTATTGCCTTGTACCGCGGCTGGTTGCCTACATCTCTATTTGATTTTTGCTCGTTCAAAGTACATGTTCGAACAGTACCGCAAACGTGAAACGATGGTAGTCACACTGATCGCAAGGTCGATAATAAAAACTGTTTGATCCGCGTCCACGAGTTGTCCAAAGCGTCGATCACCTCGACTGCTGATCATATCATCCTTTCACATTAACAAGCACTTTTTTCTGTTGACGGATTCGTAAATTACGGATGGTTTACTGGAGTTATCATCTTACGCGTGAGTAGATCACAAATTATGTATGTAGGTGTCATAGTTTTACCATAAAAAGATATCTTTAATACAAAAAGAGGCAATACTTCAAACCAAGGAGCTGATCGAAAGACCATTACATGGACTTCTAATGCACACTATAGAAATTATTGCATTTGATAGATAAAAGTTAAGAGACGCTGGATTAATAATTATAATACAGCTTCGATTACGTTTTCAAAGGGTAAGAATCAGATACGGTCATGGTATCAGGACTAACATTATCTCTAAGATAGCGGTCTGTGACTCAAAATAGGTTTCAGTGTGTAAATTAGTATCAGAGACCTAGTTACGCGCTTCCTCCGAGTAAATAGGTGCGACAGCCCCGTTGCACCTAAAAGCCTTTATCGACAATTTACATCTGGATCGCTAGATTGATCGTCTTTGAGCATGAACCAATAAGCTCATTTGCCTCAAAGGTATGCAAATTGACTAAATGACCTTTTTGCTCAGATTGGCCACAAAAATGTGCATCTTTAATTTGCATAAGGATCCGACGCGATCAGCGCGCGACTGGAGACGATCTACAACTTTATAAACGCTCTATACGGTCATCTTAAATAGTTCTACTCCGGGCAAAAAAAGTCAAATTGATCATAATGTTTGCCTTGTTACGATTGATGCGGTTTCTACCATCTCACAACTGTGTGAGGTACAAATTGCTCACATCTGAGGCGACATTCCCAACCTTAAGCGCTAGCTGACGACATTCTATTTGACGCACCTATGTTTACTGTGTGCGGTCGCGCTTTGTTACCAGGTTAAGAAAAATCTAATGGACTTTGTCCAAAAGTTATAAATTCTGTTTCCCGAAATGTCCACTTACTTTTTCTCAGAGAAGGTATCTTTTTGGACGGACTACGCCCGAGCACAGATGCCCGCTCTGGTAGATAGGAATTATCATACAAGCAAAAGTATGGAATACCATTGATTGCGGTTGGCACATTGAGAGGCTTGGTATGAGACCTCACCGAGCGTACGCACAGACATACTCTTGTTTTTGATCGTGTAGAACGGGGAAATACACGTGAAAATCACAATGGCACTTGTGAGTAATTCTTAAGTATATGCGCACGAATGTGCTTAACAACGCTAATGCCGATATATGCATTTTTGACGCAGAGAAACTACATTTATCAGATGGCTATACTGGAAAGCACGGCTTCAGGCAGAACCCGCTCAGAGATGATGGAGTACGTTACCCCTAAGTAGGGGCCGTGTAAGCCATGTCAAGCAAGTGCTATAGGGTTGTTCATTACACTTAACCCGAGTCTATCCGGTTCCGGGGATCGAGCCCGGGACCTCCCGGTCCTAAAGGGAGTAGTAAACCACTGCACCACAGGATCGGTGCAGAACCCGCTCAGATCAAAGTCATTATGATCCATTGAGCTTGAGGAAGTGGTTTAATCTGGCCAAGTTTTACACAAGTACACTTAAAATAACGCAGAAGTGTATTGGTCTTTGTCTACCCTTCTTAAAAAGAGTGAAGAATGGAGAAGTGATGCTTGACAAAATCCAGTAAATTCTGTGATGTAAAACACTGTTGCACGCAAACTCCGAGATACCCATTTCTGCTTTTTGCAAATTCGTAACGAGAAACCTACCCCTTGAACTACAAGATTCTGTTTGCTTGAATCCATATTTGAAGATCTGCCACAATGTCCCACACGGTTCCTCAGCTAGCTACGAGTTTTGTCCCTGTCGGTCCCGACTGCGACTTTCCCATTCAGAACTTACCGTATGGCATCTTCTCAACAGAAAGCACTGGAAAAAGGCGCGTGGGCGTCGCCATCGGAGACTTCGTACGTCTGTGATTGTAAACACCTTAATAATCTTGTATGGCTAAGTCTTTTGCTGGCTGTACATGCAGGTGCTGGACTTATCTGCTTTAGAGACTGAGGGTCAATTCAAGGGCTTTGATGCCGCCTGTTTCCATGAAGCTACGCTTAATACATTTATGGCCCAAGGTCCTAAAGCCTGGGCACTCGCGCGCGCGACCGTGCAGCGTCTGCTATCCGTTGACGAGCCCTCGCTTCGCGACAACGAGGCGTTCCGTCAGCGTGCACTAATTCCCATGCATAATGTACAAATGCATCTCCCGGCTAATATTGGTGACTACACGGACTTTTATTCGTCGCGCGAGCACGCCACTAACGTTGGACGCATGTTCCGTGGAGAAGACAATGCGCTGCAGCCCAATTGGTACATAAGCTAGCCATTGTCCTGCTCGTTATTGCTAAGCTTGCGTGCGACATAAACCTTGCATTCTTGCAGGCTGCACTTACCTGTGGGCTACCATGGACGCTCCTCATCGATCGTTATGTCCGGCACTAATGTGCGTCGTCCGTGCGGCCAACTGCAGGCTGACCGAGCCGATCCTTCCAAAGGTTCCGTCTTCGGGCCGTGTCAGGTGCTTGACTTCGAGCTTGAGATGGTAAGAGCTTATGTGACCGAGTCGAACTGTCGAACTTCGCTCTATCAATTGTAATAATGACACCCCACTTCGGTCTTTTACTTTGTAGGCTTTCTTTGTAGGACCACCGAACAATCTCGGTGAACCGATCCCAATGAGCAAGGCAGAAGACCATATCTTTGGTGTGGTGTTGATGAATGACTGGAGCGGTAAGTTACAATTGTACTTTGAACAATGCGCCTCAATTTTTCAAAAACATTGTTCATGGCAGCCCGCGACATTCAAAAGTGGGAGTATGTTCCACTCGGTCCTTTTGGAGCCAAAAACTTTGCCACTTCTATTTCGCCGTGGGTGGTACCCCTTGCGGCCTTGGAGCCGTTTCGTTGTAAACCAAGCTTTGGCCTCGTTCAAGATGATCCGACACCACTACCATATCTCACAGACCCAGACTATGCTCGCGGTGCTTATGACATTAGCCTGAATGTACGTTGTGCTTTTGTTTGCATTTCGTATATAAATTAGCTAAAAGTTGCGGGATTTGGTTGAATTTCGCAGGTCTCGATTAAGCCGGAGGATTCCGAACAAGCCTTTACTGTCACAACGAGTAACTTTCGTAATATGTACTGGAACATGAAGCAGCAGCTTGTGCACCACACTGTCACGGGGTGCAACATGCAGCCTGGGGATCTCTTAGGCAGTGGTACCATCAGTGGCAGCACAGACAACAGCTTAGGCTCAATGCTTGAATTGAGTTGGCAAGGATCCCGCGATATCAAGCTCGAAGACAGTGGCATCACGCGCAAATTTCTTCAAGACGGCGACACAGTGGCGATCACTGGGTGCTGTGTAGGCAATGGCTATAAGATAGGCTTTGGATCATGCGAGGGCAAGATCTTGCCTGCTCATCAGTAGAATAGCTATCGCACATCACAGCAAATTATTTGAAATACAAGCAGCTCTCTGTTCTCTTCATTACCCTCAGTCTTAGCAGTTCAAAAACACCTTTCAGCGTTTTTTCGATGCAAGCACGTATAATTCTTCGATCATTGATCGGCCACTAAAAACCTTGCATATCCGGATCGTCAACACCAGCAAACTTGTCATCCAAATAAAAAATTCATAAGTCTCGCGCGATATTTAATTTACGCCCAAAGAAACACTCAAAGTACAAAGCTGGCTGATCTTAGTTACGTCTGTGCTGCCGTGGCCCGGTCAAACGTGCCGTTATTGTGGACAGGGTCGTGCATGTTAATACGACGTCAGATTCAGCGCATGTGCCATAACATAAGAGAGCCGCTTTCTTTGCTTTTACATTCGTTTCCTTTCGCAAATACGTTCGTAAAAGCCACCGATCAGTGCATTCTCCTTCACATTCGTAGCTTCTTCTTTCGTACTCAGCTTGGATGTTTTTCGTCAAGATAATAAAATTACAACATTTTATCCTGGGAAAGTGTAGCGCACAAGTCACTGGAGTTTCCTGGGCGCCACCACCCAGTTCTGTTAGCACACGTGATCGAATAGAGTTCAAATCAGGCCTAAATAAGCGACGATACAATGCTAACGGTCACCATGGCGGAGATTCTGGCATACTCTTCACGTCTGAAAGCATGAGAACGCGATGTCAGCGCATGTATACGCACAAACCCGCTAATCAACATGTTTAACGACAGCACATCAGCCGCAGAGCTACTTTGATTATTCGCCCAGCTAGTGTAGTAGTGAGGAAGTCCGGATTCGGGACCAGCTTCCGGTTGTTATGCTCGATCGAACACGAGCGATATGATCGTTTTTTTCATTTGTCAAAACACCGTCAATTGCAGAAATTGGCACTTTGCCAAATTCGTGACAGGCAATCAATTTGCAGTGCATCCTGACTAGCCACCATTTGACTAGCACAGTAGAAACCATATCACAGCATCAGCAGTGAACGTTGATCGATCACTTTCAAGAGGGGTGGGCTTTTGCAGCTTTGCCACTTTTTTTCATCTAAATTGCGCACGTTATGAGTGATAGTTTGCTTGAACACTTTTTGTGCTTTTAGCAGAATTCGAAGCGGCGCATTGCCACCAAATTATGCAATGATCCAAATTAACTAAGATCCTTCATAGATGCCACAGGAGGAGTCGCCTCCGATGAGTCTTCTCGTAGCGACGCAAATGCGCATACTGAAACGGTATACACAGGCCATCTAGATTGTCCTCCTGTATTATTATTAAGAGAGTGAGTCGACTTCTTACGGTACGGAAACTTATGTCGGTGTTTGGCAAAGGGCGAATCCTACCATCCGCGGAGTAACTTTGGCCTCTGGACCTTTCCAAGGGCTGACATCTAACTGCTTTTCTCTTGGTCCTGATGTCATGATTATTGAAAAAGGCATTTCGATTGGGTGAAAAAACATTAGTTTTTTTGTCATTACAAGCGAGGCCATTGACATGTTCGGTGAGTCTGATGACAAGGCAAAAACATGTGATTATAGGTGATAGGGCTGTTTTGACGACGCTGCCATTGCTGAAGCTTTCCTGCAACTCTAGAGTGCAAAGAGCCAAACAAGTATTTTGCGGAGCGCATATGGCACTTCTCATGAAGCTATGACAAATTTAATTGGGGATCACTGGGAAAGGGAGAGCGATGGACGCTCGTTCACGGTACAAACAAGACAAAGTCTCCTAGAGGCTTTCATATATGGAAAGCTTAATAGCGGACAATTTTTTAAAGGCAGGCACAGCCTTTGTGGCAGGTGCAGCCCTTGTTGCAAATGCACCCTTAGTTAGTGCGACCCTATTCATACATACAGACATAAGCGCAGAGACTAGTTTTAGTGCAAGGGCATCTTCAGTAGCCAAAGTAACCATCTTTTAAGTTGGTTTGATGACTCGGGCAATCTTTGCTGCTTCCTTAGTCACCGTTATGAAACAACGATCTTGCGTACAAAGCCAAAAATTGATGGACAACGCCTATTCCTCTTTATTTGACGTTACAAGTTGGGAAGGATGTTACGGGCCGATACATATAGCCAACTTTGTGCTAAAGGCTGGTTTTCCAGGAGGAGTGTTTTTGCTGAAAGCAAATCAAAAAGTAACATTAGATGAAGAGCTCTTACGACTTATATTCTTGCTACAGCCTAACTGGTGACCTACTGCTATCATCCTAAAAGCTATCATTATTCTTTATGCCATATGGCGTTGTAGACATCCCAGATTTCTTTTATTTAACAAGGTCTCTTGGTTCCCACTGCTGATGGGACAGATAGAGCTGCTTTCTAGTTGGAGACTGTATTATCGCTTATATTTATGGATAGCGCTGGTGCGTACAATTTTGGGAATATTTTCATTATTTTGCTTAAAAGCCGGTACCGGCAAAACTGCCGGTGACGACGGTTACGTCATACCTGATTTTTCAGTAGAGTAAAGGCAAACAATCGCGACAAGTGACACATGAGCATTGCACATTGCATGTTTTATTGTAAGTTAAGTATCCAGTGTGCACTCACGCTAGAGGAGATTCAAAATAGCCAGTCAACCTATAAAAATTATTGAATTATCATGGAAGGATACCACTCCAGTAGAGACTAATCTTCTTTGGTCTACAAAAGCCTTATTGGCCAAAAAGAGTTTTTGTCCTTAACAGACACCGTATGATACGCACCTAGAAGCTCAAGCTCGACCAAGGTCTCAAGCTTTTCCGGATCTCTTTCGAATATATTCACCCGCGTTCATGCCTGTAAAACGAAACAGGGCGCATTAAGTAGCCGATCTAACCGTTTACGTACCTGGTGCACCATCTAAATGCATCCATTTAGCGCACACCACCCGATCTAGATCTCACAAAGACGGGGGAAATCACTATAAACAGCACGATTAAGTCACGATCCATTAGAGATGCAATTTGGTCCTGCCGACGGACATAAAACAAGGCGAGATTCGTAGCAACCCGACGGTATTCGAAGTACTCTCTCCAATAGTCAATAGTGTGTATGATCAGGGCGTCGCGGATTTTGCTTGAATCACTCCTTAGGAGACACAAGAAAGTAGTCAAAAATCGTCTCTTTGGCAGAAGCATCTACCTTACAACTGGCGCTGATGCTAAGCACATTTTATAATGCACTTGTATATCAGGTGAGAACAATAGAAAAGATATCGTGATACCAAAGACATTTATTGCACAAAATGATTAGATAGTCCTGATCAATCCATCATATTTGTCTTGGTTATGAAGCACGAAACGGTAATGGCTTGAACGACTAAGACCTTATAATTTACGTCGAAGTCATGTGTCGGACACCTCGATGACAAGTAGCACAGTACGCACAGTACGCACGCTTATAATAAGATGAATGCAGTCGCTTGACCAGCTCATACATTGATAGATGCAGTCGCTTGACCAGCTCATACATTGATAGAAAAAAAGTGCTTCGAAACTGTATGAAGAATTGCAAATGGTCAGAGCAGATATAAATTTCGTCAACTTATCATGCGAGCAGAGAAGCATCTCCATGATCTATTATTTTAAAGATCCGAAAGAAGTTTATTCTTTTTCGAGGACTGTCAAACGCTTGTTGCGATTGGTATTGGCTACAACACAAGCCGTGCGCAAATGTAAATCGACGAGAATCGCTATAATCAGAAGGAATGATATGTGGAAATGATATGATCGCGCGAAAGTACAAGCTAATACTAACAAACAGAGTTATAAAGATCTTGTGCAGCCCTTTCTTTTTAGTTTCCGAACCTATTCAGTCGACGCCGGATTAAACCTGAGCCTCATTTTGCTGGAAAAGAGCTCGTGAATGTCAATCGCTTCTTTGACTGAGCTCCTGATGCCGCTTTGTTTTCTTTCTTTTAGTTATTGAACGTTGGAACAAATAACGTCTATCAGTAAGGCTCTTAGCCTGTTGCTTTAACAACATGTGATGCAGTTAAAAATATTATGCAACAGCAGCTACAGATGTCCTAGGAAACAATTTCGATACTTTTTGCCTCCTTTAAAATAGAAAGTAAAACATTCAACACTGGATCGCCCGTCAATTCTGGCTCCTAAGACAGTTAGAAATGATGTGTGCATGAAAGCACTCGCTGACCATGTTGGCCATGTCTAGCTCCCCCTGTTAGTAAGGATAGTGTTGGTCCTAGCTAAAAAGTAAGGCCGTCTTTCTTGAGTTAAAAGTTTGTCAGTATAAGCAACACATGTTCTATCTCGGTTTATTAGGGTCTTGTACTCTTCATGAGTGATGTACACAAGTAATGCTCATTACGTAAAAGTGGCCTTTTTTACTTGTCAACAGCTTGACACGGCGACGAAGCTTGTCAGAGCTAAATGTTGCTCCAGATAAAATGCTCTTGATACTATCTTTTCATGCAGCACAGCCGCAAAAAAGTGGGCGAGAGATTGCCGTCTTCGCTATATTCGATAGTCCATTAAGCTAAATTGGTGATAAGAACCTGTTTGTCTTTCACTCGATTTAGTAAAGTGATTCAATTTCTCATGTAATTATTATCAGAATTTTAGTTATTTTACCTTGCTGATCACGAATAAAGTCTAGCGTGATTTTACAAGTGGGTCGCACTAATTGACACAAATGTCGAGAAAAGGTGTTTAAGACGTTCTTAATCATTAAAATAACGTCAAACATGTCATCCAAATTGTATTTTAACACGGATATCTATATTCTAAGCTATACATGCAAGTGAGAGTGAAAGTGCTGGAACCTCGCTTTGTAGTCAAAGACCACGTAATTATTCCCACAAGGCGTCATGGGTTCGGTCGTAAACACAGCGAGATCCGAGATACCTAAAGGTGAGTCGAACGTTGTTTGGACCCATCGCGAATCGCTTTGGTGTCGAAAGATGACGCAACGCCAGCACTTCTGCTGTGCTGCAATGTGGTCATGTTCGCCTCGGAGCCTGAATAGGAGGTAATTTTCATGTTTCTCGTCGCAATAGTCGACTGAGGCGACATGTAGGTCGTAGCAGAACTCACTGGTGACTCGGATGGCGACCGTGTCAAAGCTCTGCGAGCTTTTAGCTGACGCCCAAGGGGTGAATACGACGTGCTTAGTCTGGCAGTTGCGCCGCTGCGTGCTGGACTACAAACGGGAGTACTTGTTCGTGACGGCCCGCCTGCTTCGGGGCCACCAATAATAAGCACCATGTCGTCTGAATACTTCATTAAGCCAGAAACCATGCGGCTGCGGCGCAGCTGGCGTTGGTTATTAAATCCTTGTATCATAGTGACTTGGTGGTAACTCTGCTGCTCTTCGCTTAAGTGCAGTAGATAGTCGGGTACATCGACGTCCGGGGGACACATAAAGCCGAGCTCCAAAAAGTACATGATGAGCGACTGTCCAGTGCCGTGAAACAACACTTCACCGTTCTCTAGTATCAAGACATCTTCGTAGTACGCGCACTTTTTAGGCACAACTTGGAGAACTGACACAACGAACTCGATTTCGATTAAAGGAGGACCGTCTGGACTTTGGCGAGTGCGGCAAACCTCGTCAATCACCAACGTACGTTGAAATTTTCCAACACCGAGACCCAATTGCTGAACAGCAACATTGGGGTAGTGAAAAGCCAGTGAGCGTGCAATCGTCCATGTGGCTCGCTTATCTTCGTACGTGCCGGTGGTGAAAAAGCCCGTCTCGAAACTTGCAAAGTTCTGGTCGCAAAAGTCGCGAGCAAAGGTTAGCAGCTCCTTCCTTGGCATATTTTTTGATAAACTACGGCCACGACGCTGTACGTAAGAAACGAATTGGGGAAGCCACGACTTGACGAGACGCCGCCGCTTCATGTTGTACCAAGCCGAACCCATCCCAGTACGTTGTGCAGTTGTCACAGCCAGCTTCTCTTCGATTATCGACTTCTGTAAGCTGCGCTTGGTCCCATCAGTGTCGACAACAGCAGCAATTGGGATTAAATCCACAGCATCAACAACTTCTTCACGCAATTCCGTCTCGACTGTTGTGCTCGCCTCGCCCGTCGACGTCTTGGTTTCCGTCGTCGTCTCGACCTCAACAGCACATTTCACCGTACCACTGGTGTTAGCAACTTTTCGGATCGTCGTACGAATTGTCTTGGTGACGACGCGTCCGTCTCTGTTTGTCGTGCGATATACCTCTTTCTTTACGGTAGTGCCGTCCTCGTTCGTTTTCTCCGTCGACGAGCTAATCAGTGCCGCCTCCGATAAAATCCTACTGTTCCCAACAGAGGCACAATTGTCATCGTCGATCTCCTCACGTGTTTCCGTTTCCACCGTCGTGCTTGTTT
Organism: Plasmopara viticola; assembly: GCA_001695595.3. Taxonomy (NCBI): domain Eukaryota; phylum Oomycota; class Peronosporomycetes; order Peronosporales; family Peronosporaceae; genus Plasmopara; species Plasmopara viticola. Next base: position 49,756 of record MBPM02000084.1, read on the forward strand.
CACCTGTGGACGATTTGGTCACCGTCGTCGTCTCCACCTCAATTATACGCTTGAGCACACCGGAAGTGCTAGTCACCTTACGGATTGTCGTACGAACTGTCTTGGTGACGATGCAACCGTTCGCACCTGTCGTGCGGAATATCTTGCTTTTAACTGTATTGTCATGTTCAGAGGTCTTGTCAGTCAATGTCGCATCCGGCACGGATGAAACCATCATGTCACCACTGAGTGTGCTCTTGTCATCGTCGAGCTCCTCATGGTTCTCTGTCTTTACTGTCGTGTGTGTTTCACCCGTCCGCATCTTCGTCACCGTCATCGTCTTCACCTCAATCAGACGCCTCACCACACCGCTTGAGACTGTCACTGTACGAATAGTCGTTCGAATTGTCTTGGTAATAATACTGCCATCTGCACTCATCGTGCGGTATACATCAGTTTTCACCTTAGCGACGACGATACCGTCCTTGTCCACCTTGTCCTCAATCGATGAGCTAATTAGTGTTGTCTTTGACCGGGGCGATGTGATAGTATTCTCAATTGTCTCAATCCTGCCAATATCTACTTTATCACAATATTCCGTCCCAGCCGCAACTGTTCTTTTTGGCCCACGCGGAAGCACGTTCACCACATTTCCCAATTCAACAATGCCTTTGGTTCCTTTTGTCGTATTCATGGGCATCTTTAACACTTCCGTCGTCTTCTCTGTCATAGTCGGCCCTTTTACATTCACATCGAGCGTATCAGTGGTCGTCACCTTCGCCGTTTCCTCATCAGTTCCAACGGTCGACGGTCGCTTTGACTTGCGGTGCTTCTTCGACCTACGCTTTCTATTCTCCGTCAATTCGGCCTTCTCCTCGATTACGGTCGTCTCTGGAAAATTTACATTCGTCGGCTTTTTAACAATACTACCGATAAGTTGGCGCTTCGGCTTACGGCTCTTCATTATATTGAGCTTCTTGTCTTCAGGTTCATCAGTCTCCTCCTCAGTCACGGTCGTCTCTGTTGTGGTCACCTCCGTCACTTCCGTCGTTTCTTCAGGCTTGACATCGGTCACTTTAATCGTATCTGTGGGCATTCCTGTCACTTCCGTCATCTCCACCGTAGTCGGCACTTCTTCATTCACTTCGATCGTCTCGGTGGTCACTTCCGTCACCTCCGTCGTCTCCTCAGTTGAACCCGGGGTCGGCTGGCGCTTTGGCTTGCGGTGCTTCTTAGACTTGGGCTTCTTGTCGTCAGGTACATCAGTCTCCTCCTCAGTCACGGTCGTCTCTGTTGTGGTCACCTCCGTCACTTCCGTCGTTTCCTCAGGCTTGACATCGGTCACTTCAATCGTATCTGTGGGCATTTCTGTCACTTCCGTCATCTCCACCGTAGTCGGCACTTCTTCATTCACTTCGATCGTCTCGGTGGTCACTTCCGTCACCTCCGTCGTCTCCTCAGTTGTACCCGGGGTCGGCTGGCGCTTTGGCTTGCGGTGCCTCTTAGACTTGGGCTTCTTGTCGTCAGGTACATCAGTCTCCTCCTCAGTCACGGTCGTCTCTGTTGTGGTCTCCTCCGTCACTTCCGTCGTTTCCTCAGGCTTGACATCGGTCACTTCAATCGTATCTGTGGGCATTTCTGTCACTTCCGTCATCTCCACCGTAGTCGGCACTTCTTCATTCACTTCGATCGTCTCGGTGGTCACTTCCGTCACCTCCGTCGTCTCCTCAGTTGTACCCGGGGTCGGCTGGCGCTTTGGCTTGCGGTGCCTCTTAGACTTGGGCTTCTTGTCGTCAGGTACATCAGTCTCCTCCTCAGTCACGGTCGTCTCTGTTGTGGTCTCCTCCGTCACTTCCGTCGTTTCCTCAGGCTTGACATCGGTCACTTCAATCGTCTCTGTAGTCACTTCTGTCACTTCCGTGACCTCCGTCGTCTCCTCAGTTGTACCCGGGGTTGGCTGGCGCTTTGGCTTGCGGTGCCTTTTAGACTTGGGCTTCTTGTCGTCAGGTACATCAGTCTCCTCCTCAGTCACGGTCGTCTCTGTTGTGGTCATCTCCGTCACTTCCGTCGTTTCCTCAGGCTTGACATCGGTTACTTCAATTGTATCTGTGGGCATTTCTGTCACTTCCGTCATCTCCACCGTAGTCGGCACTTCTTCATTCACTTCGATCGTCTCGGTGGTCACTTCCGTCACCTCCGTCGTCTCCTCAGTTGTACCCGGGGTCGGCTGGCGCTTTGGCTTGCGGTGTTTTTTTGACTTGGGCTTCTTGTCCTCAGGGACATCAGTCTCCTCCTCAGTCACGGTCGTCTCTGTTGTGGTCTCCTCCGTCACTTCCGTCGTTTCCTCAGGCTTGACATCGGTTACTTCAATTGTATCTGTGGGCATTTCTGTCACTTCCGTCATCTCCACCGTAGTCGGCACTTCTTCATTCACTTCGATCGTCTCGGTGGTCACTTCCGTCACCTCCGTCGTCTCCTCAGTTGTACCCGGGGTCGGCTGGCGCTTTGGCTTGCGGTGTTTTTGACTTGGGCTTCTTGTCCTCAGGGACATCAGTCTCCTCCTCAGTCACGGTCGTCTCTGTTGTGGTCACCTCCGTCACTTCCGTCGTTTCCGTCGTTTCCTCAAGCATGACATCAGTCACTTCAATCGTCTCGGTAGTCACTTCCGTGACCTCCGTCGTCTCCTCAGTTGTACCCGTGGTCGGTTGGCGCTTTGGCTTGCGGTGCCTCTTAGACTTGGGCTTCTTGTCGTCAGGTACATCAGTCTCCTCCTCAGTCACGGTCGTCTCTGTTGTGGTCTCCTCCGTCACTTCCGTCGTTTCCTCGGGCTTGACATCAGTCACTTCAATCGTCTCGGTGGTCACTTCCGCCACCTCCGTCGTCGCCTCAGTTGTACCCGGGGTCGGCTGGCGCTTTAGCTTGCGGTGCCTCGTAGACTTGGGCTTCTTGTCGTCAGGTACATCAGTCTCCTCCTGAGTCACGGTCGTCTCTGTTGTGGTCACCTCCGTCACTTCCGTCGTTTCCTCAGGCCTGACATCGGTCACTTCAATCGTATCTGTGGGCATTTCTGTCACTTCCGTCATCTCTACCGTAGTTGGCTCTTCTTCATTCACTTCGATCGTCTCGGTGGTCACTTCCGTGACCTCCGTCGTCTCCCCAGTTGTACCCGGAGTCGGCTGGCGCTTTGGCTTGCGGTGCCTTTTAGACTTGGGCTTCTTGTCGTCAGGTACATCAGTCTCCTCCTCAGTCACGGTCGTCTCTGTTGTGGTCACCTCCGTCACTTCCGTCGTTTCCTCAGGCATGACATCAGTCACTTCAATCGTCTCGGTAGTCACTTCTGTCACTTCCGTCATCGCCACCGTAGTCGGCACTTCTTCATTCACTTCGATCGTCTCGGTGGTCACTTCCGTCACCTCCGTCGTCTCCTCAGTTGAACTCGGGGTCGGCTGGCGCTTTGGCTTGCGGTGCCTTTTAGACTTGGGCTTCTTGTCCTCAGGTACATCAGTCTCCTCCTCAGTCACGGTCGTCTCTGTTGTGGTCTCCTCCGTCACTTCCGTCGTTTCCTCAGGCTTGACATCGGTTACTTCAATTGTATCTGTGGGCATTTCTGTCACTTCCGTCATCTCCACCGTAGTCGGCACTTCTTCATTCACTTCGATCGTCTCGGTGGTCACTTCCGTCACCTCCGTCGTCTCCTCAGTTGAACCCGGGGTCGGCTGGCGCTTTGGCTTGCGGTGCTTCTTTGACTTGGGCTTCTTGTCCTCAGGTACATCAGTCTCCTCCTCAGTCACGGTCGTCTCTGTTGTGGTCTCCTCCGTCACTTCCGTCGTTTCCTCAGGCTTGACATCGGTCACTTCAATGTCGTCAGTAGACTTCAGTCCCGGGGTCGGCTGGCGCTTTGGCTTGCGGTGCTTCTTTGACTTGGGCTTCTTGTCGTCAGGTACATCAGTCTCCTCCTCAGTCACGGTCGTCTCTGTTGTGGTCACCTCCGTCACTTCCGTCGTTTCCTCAGGCTTGACATCGGTCACTTCAATCGTATCTGTGGGCATTTCTGTCACTTCCGTCATCTCCACCGTAGTCGGCACTTCTTCATTCACTTCGATCGTCTCGGTGGTCACTTCCGTCACCTCCGTCGTCTCCTCAGTTGTACCCGGGGTCGGCTGGCGCTTTGGCTTGCGGTGCTTTTTGACTTGGGCTTCTTGTCGTCAGGTACATCAGTCTCCTCCTCAGTCACGGTCGTCTCTGTTGTGGTCACCTCCGTCACTTCCGTCGTTTCCTCAGGCATGACATCAGTCACTTCAATCGTCTCGGTAGTCACTTCCGTGACCTCCGTCGTCTCCTCAGTTGTACCCGGGGTCGGCTGGCGCTTTGGCTTGCGGTGCTCTTTGACTTGGGCTTCTTGTCGTCAGGTACATCAGTCTCCTCCTCAGTCACGGTCGTCTCTGTTGTGGTCTCCTCCGTCACTTCCGTCGTTTCCTCAGGCTTGACATCAGTCACTTCAATCGTCTCGGTAGTCACTTCTGTCACTTCCGTGACCTCCGTCGTCTCCTCAGTTGTACCCGGGGTCGGCTGGCGCTTTGGCTTGCGGTGCTCTTAGACTTGGGCTTCTTGTCGTCAGGTACATCAGTCTCCTCCTCAGTCACGGTCGTCTCTGTTGTGGTCTCCTCCGTCACTTCCGTCGTTTCCTCAGGCTTGACATCGGTCACTTCAATCGTATCTGTGGGCATTTCTGTCACTTCCGTCATCTCCACCGTAGTCGGCACTTCTTCATTCACTTCGATCGTCTCGGTGGTCACTTCCGTGACCTCCGTCGTCTCCTCAGTTGTACCCGGGGTCGGCTGGCGCTTTGGCTTGCGGTGCCTTTGACTTGGGCTTCTTGTCGTCAGGTACATCAGTCTCCTCCTCAGTCACGGTCGTCTCTGTTGTGGTCACCTCCGTCACTTCCGTCGTTTCCTCAGGCTTGACATCGGTCACTTCAATCGTATCTGTGGGCATTTCTGTCACTTCCGTCATCTCCACCGTAGTCGGCACTTCTTCATTCACTTCGATCGTCTCGGTGGTCACTTCCGTCACCTCCGTCGTCTCCTCAGTTGAACCCGGGGTCGGCTGGCGCTTTGGCTTGCGGTGCTTCTTTGACTTGGGCTTCTTGTCGTCAGGTACATCAGTCTCCTCCTCAGTCACGGTCGTCTCTGTTGTGGTCACCTCCGTCACTTCCGTCGTTTCCTCAGGCATGACATCAGTCACTTCAATCGTCTCGGTGTCATTCTGTCACTTCCGTCATCTCCACCGTAGTCGGCACTTCTTCATTCACTTCGATCGTCTCGGTGGTCACTTCCGTCACCTCCGTCGTCTCCTCAGTTGACCCGGGGTCGGCTGGCGCTTTGGCTTGCGGTGCTTCTTAGACTTGGGCTTCTTGTCGTCAGGTACATCAGTCTCCTCCTCAGTCACGGTCGTCTCTGTTGTGGTCTCCTCCGTCACTTCCGTCGTTTCCTCAGGCTTGACATCGGTCACTTCAATCGTATCTGTGGGCATTTCTGTCACTTCCGTCATCTCCACCGTAGTCGGCACTTCTTCATTCACTTCGATCGTCTCGGTGGTCACTTCCGTCACCTCCGTCGTCTCCTCAGTTGTACCCGGGGTCGGCTGGCGCTTTGGCTTGCGGTGCTTCTTTGACTTGGGCTTCTTGTCGTCAGGTACATCAGTCTCCTCCTCAGTCACGGTCGTCTCTGTTGTGGTCACCTCCGTCACTTCCGTCGTTTCCTCAGGCTTGACATCGGTCACTTCAATCGTATCTGTGGGCATTTCTGTCACTTCCGTCATCTCCACCGTAGTCGGCACTTCTTCATTCACTTCGATCGTCTCGGTGGTCACTTCCGTCACCTCCGTCGTCTCCTCAGTTGTACCCGGGGTCGGCTGGCGCTTTGGCTTGCGGTGCTTCTTTGACTTGGGCTTCTTGTCGTCAGGTACATCAGTCTCCTCCTCAGTCACGGTCGTCTCTGTTGTGGTCACCTCCGTCACTTCCGTCGTTTCCTCAGGCATGACATCAGTCACTTCAATCGTCTCGGTAGTCACTTCCGTGACCTCCGTCGTCTCCTCAGTTGTACCCGGGGTCGGCTGGCGCTTTGGCTTGCGGTGCTCTTAGACTTGGGCTTCTTGTCGTCAGGTACATCAGTCTCCTCCTCAGTCACGGTCGTCTCTGTTGTGGTCTCCTCCGTCACTTCCGTCGTTTCCTCGGGCTTGACATCAGTCACTTCAATCGTCTCGGTGGTCACTTCCGTCACTCCGTCCGTCAGTTGTACCCGGGGTCGGCTGGCGCTTTGGCTTGCGGTGCTCCTCAGTTGTACCCGGGGTCGGTCGTGGCGCTTTGGCTTGCGGTGCTTAGACTTGTCACGGTCGTCTCTGTTGTGGTCACCTCCGTCAGTCGTACATCAGTCTCCTCCTCAGTCACGGTCGTCTCTGTTGTGGTCACATCAGTCTCGTCACTTCCGTCGTTTCCGTCACATCAGGTCACTTCTCGTCGTCACTAAGACTTGGGCTTCTTGTCGTCATACATCAGTCTCCTCCTCAGTCACGGTCGTCTCTGTTGTGGTCACCTCCGTCACTTCCGTCGTTTCCTCAGGCTGACATCCACTTCAATCGTCATTTCTGTCACCGTCATCTCGTAGTGGCTCTTCTTCATTCACTTCGATCGTCTCGGTGGTCACTTCCGTGACCTCCGTCGTCTCCCCAGTTGTACCCGGGTCGGCTGGCGCTTTGGCTTGCGGTGCCTTTTAGACTTGGGCTTCTTGTCGTCAGGTACATCAGTCTCCTCCTCAGTCACGGTCGTCTCTGTTGTGGTCTCCTCCGTCACTTCCGTCGTTTCCTCAGGCTTGACATCGGTCACTTCAATCGTATCTGTGGGCATTTCTGTCACTTCCGTCATCTCCACCGTAGTCGGCACTTCTTCATTCACTTCGATCGTCTCGGTGGTCACTTCCGTCACCTCCGTCGTCTCCTCAGTTGTACCCGGGGTCGGCTGGCGCTTTGGCTTGCGGTGCTTCTTTGACTTGGGCTTCTTGTCGTCAGGTACATCAGTCTCCTCCTCAGTCACGGTCGTCTCTGTTGTGGTCACCTCCGTCACTTCCGTCGTTTCCTCAGGCTTGACATCGTCACTTCAATCGTCTCGGTGTCACTTCTGTCACTTCCGTCATCGCCACCGTAGTCGGCACTTCTTCATTCACTTCGATCGTCTCGGTGGTCACTTCCGTCACCTCCGTCGTCTCCTCAGTTGAACCGGGGTCGGCTGGCGCTTTGGCTTGCGGTGCTCTTAGACTTGGGCTTCTTGTCGTCAGGTACATCAGTCTCCTCCTCAGTCACGGTCGTCTCTGTTGTGGTCTCCTCCGTCACTTCCGTCGTTTCCTCAGGCTTGACATCGGTCACTTCAATCGTATCTGTGGGCATTTCTGTCACTTCCGTCATCTCCACCGTAGTCGGCACTTCTTCATTCACTTCGATCGTCTCGGTGGTCACTTCCGTCACCTCCGTCGTCTCCTCAGTTGTACCCGGGGTCGGCTGGCGCTTTGGCTTGCGGTGCTTCTTTGACTTGGGCTTCTTGTCGTCAGGTACATCAGTCTCCTCCTCAGTCACGGTCGTCTCTGTTGTGGTCACCTCCGTCACTTCCGTCGTTTCCTCAGGCATGACATCAGTCACTTCAATCGTCTCGGTGGTCACTTCTGTCACTTCCGTGACCTCCGTCGTCTCCTCAGTTGTACCCGGGGTCGGCTGGCGCTTTGGCTTGCGGTGCTTCTTTGACTTGGGCTTCTTGTCGTCAGGTACATCAGTCTCCTCCTCAGTCACGGTCGTCTCTGTTGTGGTCTCCTCCGTCACTTCCGTCGTTTCCTCAGGCTTGACATCGGTCACTTCAATCGTATCTGTGGGCATTTCTGTCACTTCCGTCATCTCCACCGTAGTCGGCACTTCTTCATTCACTTCGATCGTCTCGGTGGTCACTTCCGTGACCTCCGTCGTCTCCTCAGTTGTACCCGGGGTCGGCTGGCGCTTTGGCTTGCGGTGCTTCTTTGACTTGGGCTTCTTGTCGTCAGGTACATCAGTCTCCTCCTCAGTCACGGTCGTCTCTGTTGTGGTCACCTCCGTCACTTCCGTCGTTTCCTCAGGCATGACATCAGTCACTTCAATCGTCTCGGTAGTCACTTCTGTCACTTCCGTGACCTCCGTCGTCTCCTCAGTTGTACCCGGGGTCGGCTGGCGCTTTGGCTTGCGGTGCTCTTAGACTTGGGCTTCTTGTCGTCAGGTACATCAGTCTCCTCCTCAGTCACGGTCGTCTCTGTTGTGGTCACCTCCGTCACTTCCGTCGTTTCCTCAGGCTTGACATCGGTCACTTCAATCGTCTCTGTGGGCATTTCTGTCACTTCCGTCATCTCCACCGTAGTCGGCACTTCTTCATTCACTTCGATCGTCTCGGTGGTCACTTCCGTCACCTCCGTCGTCTCCTCAGTTGTACCCGGGGTCGGCTGGCGCTTTGGCTTGCGGTGCTTTAGACTTGGGCTTCTTGTCGTCAGGTACATCAGTCTCCTCCTCAGTCACGGTCGTCTCTGTTGTGGTCACCTCCGTCACTTCCGTCGTTTCCTCAGGCTGACATCAGTCACTTCAATCGTCTCGGTGGTCACTTCTGTCACTTCCGTGACCTCCGTCGTCTCCTCAGTTGTACCCGGGGTCGGCTGGCGCTTTGGCTTGCGGTGCTTCTTTGACTTGGGCTTCTTGTCGTCAGGTACATCAGTCTCCTCCTCAGTCACGGTCGTCTCTGTTGTGGTCTCCTCCGTCACTTCCGTCGTTTCCTCAGGCTTGACATCGGTCACTTCAATCGTATCTGTGGGCATTTCTGTCACTTCCGTCATCTCCACCGTAGTCGGCACTTCTTCATTCACTTCGATCGTCTCGGTGGTCACTTCCGTGACCTCCGTCGTCTCCTCAGTTGTACCCGGGGTCGGCTGGCGCTTTGGCTTGCGGTGCTTCTTTGACTTGGGCTTCTTGTCGTCAGGTACATCAGTCTCCTCCTCAGTCACGGTCGTCTCTGTTGTGGTCACCTCCGTCACTTCCGTCGTTTCCTCAGGCATGACATCAGTCACTTCAATCGTCTCGGTAGTCACTTCTGTCACTTCCGTGACCTCCGTCGTCTCCTCAGTTGTACCCGGGGTCGGCTGGCGCTTTGGCTTGCGGTGCCTCTTAGACTTGGGCTTCTTGTCGTCAGGTACATCAGTCTCCTCCTCAGTCACGGTCGTCTCTGTTGTGGTCACCTCCGTCACTTCCGTCGTTTCCTCAGGCTTGACATCGGTCACTTCAATCGTCTCTGTGGGCATTTCTGTCACTTCCGTCATCTCCACCGTAGTCGGCACTTCTTCATTCACTTCGATCGTCTCGGTGGTCACTTCCGTCACCTCCGTCGTCTCCTCAGTTGTACCCGGGGTCGGCTGGCGCTTTGGCTTGCGGTGCCTTTTTAGACTTGGGCTTCTTGTCGTCAGGTACATCAGTCTCCTCCTCAGTCACGGTCGTCTCTGTTGTGGTCACCTCCGTCACTTCCGTCGTTTCCTCAGGCATGACATCAGTCACTTCAATCGTCTCGGTAGTCACTTCTGTCACTTCCGTGACCTCCGTCGTCTCCTCAGTTGTACCCGGGGTCGGCTGGCGCTTTGGCTTGCGGTGCTCTTAGACTTGGGCTTCTTGTCGTCAGGTACATCAGTCTCCTCCTCAGTCACGGTCGTCTCTGTTGTGGTCACCTCCGTCACTTCCGTCGTTTCCTCAGGCTTGACATCGGTCACTTCAATCGTCTCTGTGGGCATTTCTGTCACTTCCGTCATCTCCACCGTAGTCGGCACTTCTTCATTCACTTCGATCGTCTCGGTGGTCACTTCCGTCACCTCCGTCGTCTCCTCAGTTGTACCCGGGGTCGGCTGGCGCTTTGGCTTGCGGTGCCTTTTAGACTTGGGCTTCTTGTCGTCAGGTACATCAGTCTCCTCCTCAGTCACGGTCGTCTCTGTTGTGGTCACCTCCGTCACTTCCGTCGTTTCCTCAGGCATGACATCAGTCACTTCAATCGTCTCGGTAGTCACTTCTGTCACTTCCGTGACCTCCGTCGTCTCCTCAGTTGTACCCGGGGTCGGCTGGCGCTTTGGCTTGCGGTGCCTCTTAGACTTGGGCTTCTTGTCGTCAGGTACATCAGTCTCCTCCTCAGTCACGGTCGTCTCTGTTGTGGTCTCCTCCGTCACTTCCGTCGTTTCCTCAGGCTTGACATCGGTCACTTCAATCGTATCTGTGGGCATTTCTGTCACTTCCGTCATCTCCACCGTAGTCGGCACTTCTTCATTCACTTCGATCGTCTCGGTGGTCACTTCCGTGACCTCCGTCGTCTCCTCAGTTGTACCGGGGTCGGCTGGCGCTTTGGCTTGCGGTGCTTCTTTGACTTGGGCTTCTTGTCGTCAGGTACATCAGTCTCCTCCTCAGTCACGGTCGTCTCTGTTGTGGTCACCTCCGTCACTTCCGTCGTTTCCTCAGGCATGACATCAGTCACTTCAATCGTCTCGGTAGTCACTTCTGTCACTTGACCTCCGTCGTCTGCTCAGTTGTACCCGGGGTCGGCTGGCGCTTTGGCTTGCGGTGCCTCTTAGACTTGGGCTTCTTGTCGTCAGGTACATCAGTCTCCTCCTCAGTCACGGTCGTCTCTGTTGTGGTCACCTCCGTCACTTCCGTCGTTTCCTCAGGCATGACATCAGTCACTTCAATCGTCTCGGTAGTCACTTCTGTCACTTCCGTGACCTCCGTCGTCTCCTCAGTTGTACCCGGGGTCGGCTGGCGCTTTGGCTTGCGGTGCCTCTTAGACTTGGGCTTCTTGTCGTCAGGTACATCAGTCTCCTCCTCAGTCACGGTCGTCTCTGTTGTGGTCTCCTCCGTCACTTCCGTCGTTTCCTCAGGCTTGACATCGGTCACTTCAATCGTATCTGTGGGCATTTCTGTCACTTCCGTCATCTCCACCGTAGTCGGCACTTCTTCATTCACTTCGATCGTCTCGGTGGTCACTTCCGTGACCTCCGTCGTCTCCTCAGTTGTACCGGGGTCGGCTGGCGCTTTGGCTTGCGGTGTTCTTTGACTTGGGCTTCTTGTCGTCAGGTACATCAGTCTCCTCCTCAGTCACGGTCGTCTCTGTTGTGGTCTCCTCCGTCACTTCCGTCGTTTCCTCAGGCTTGACATCAGTCACTTCAATCGTCTCGGTAGTCACCTCTGTCACTTCTGTCACTTCCGTGACCTCCGTCGTCTCCTCAGTTGAACCCGGGGTCGGCTGGCGCTTTGGCTTGCGGTGCCTCTTAGACTTGGGCTTCTTGTCGTCAGGTACATCAGTCTCCTCCTCAGTCACGGTCGTCTCTGTTGTGGTCTCCTCCGTCACTTCCGTCGTTTCCTCAGGCTTGACATCAGTCACTTCAATCGTCTCGGTAGTCACTTCTGTCACTTCCGTGACCTCCGTCGTCTCCTCAGTTGTACCCGGGGTCGGCTGGCGCTTTGGCTTGCGGTGCCTCTTAGACTTGGGCTTCTTGTCGTCAGGTACATCAGTCTCCTCCTCAGTCACGGTCGTCTCTGTTGTGGTCTCCTCCGTCACTTCCGTCGTTTCCTCAGGCTTGACATCAGTCACTTCAATCGTCTCTGTCACTTCTGTCACTTCCGTGACCTCCGTCGTCTCCTCAGTTGTACCCGGGGTCGGCTGGCGCTTTGGCTTGCGGTGCTTCTTTGACTTGGGCTTCTTGTCGTCAGGTACATCAGTCTCCTCCTCAGTCACGGTCGTCTCTGTTGTGGTCACCTCCGTCACTTCCGTCGTTTCCTCAGGCTTGACATCGGTCACTTCAATCGTATCTGTGGGCATTTCTGTCACTTCCGTCATCTCCACCGTAGTCGGCACTTCTTCATTCACTTCGATCGTCTCGGTGGTCACTTCCGTCACCTCCGTCGTCTCCTCAGTTGTACCCGGGGTCGGCTGGCGCTTTGGCTTGCGGTGCTTCTTTGACTTGGGCTTCTTGTCGTCAGGTACATCAGTCTCCTCCTCAGTCACGGTCGTCTCTGTTGTGGTCTCCTCCGTCACTTCCGTCGTTTCCTCAGGCATGACATCAGTCACTTCAATCGTCTCGGTAGTCACTTCTGTCACTTCCGTGACCTCCGTCGTCTCCTCAGTTGTACCCGGGGTCGGCTGGCGCTTTGGCTTGCGGTGCTTCTTTGACTTGGGCTTCTTGTCGTCAGGTACATCAGTCTCCTCCTCAGTCACGGTCGTCTCTGTTGGTGTCACCTCCGTCACTTCCGTCGTTTCCTCAGGCTTGACATCTGTCACTTCAATCGTCTCTGTGGGCATTTCTGTCACTTCCGTCATCTCCACCGTAGTCGGCACTTCTTCATTCACTTCGATCGTCTCGGTGGTCACTTCCGTCACCTCCGTCGTCTCCTCAGTTGTACCCGGGGTCGGCTGGCGCTTTGGCTTGCGGTGCTTCTTTGACTTGGGCTTCTTGTCGTCAGGTACATCAGTCTCCTCCTCAGTCACGGTCGTCTCTGTTGTGGTCACCTCCGTCACTTCCGTCGTTTCCTCAGGCATGACATCAGTCACTTCAATCGTCTCGGTAGTCACTTCTGTCACTTCCGTGACCTCCGTCGTCTCCTCAGTTGTACCCGGGGTCGGCTGGCGCTTTGGCTTGCGGTGCTCTTAGACTTGGGCTTCTTGTCGTCAGGTACATCAGTCTCCTCCTCAGTCACGGTCGTCTCTGTTGTGGTCACCTCCGTCACTTCCGTCGTTTCCTCAGGCTTGACATCGGTCACTTCAATCGTCTCTGTGGGCATTTCTGTCACTTCCGTCATCTCCACCGTAGTCGGCACTTCTTCATTCACTTCGATCGTCTCGGTGGTCACTTCCGTCACCTCCGTCGTCTCCTCAGTTGTACCCGGGGTCGGCTGGCGCTTTGGCTTGCGGTGCTTCTTTGACTTGGGCTTCTTGTCGTCAGGTACATCAGTCTCCTCCTCAGTCACGGTCGTCTCTGTTGTGGTCACCTCCGTCACTTCCGTCGTTTCCTCAGGCATGACATCAGTCACTTCAATCGTCTCGTGGTCACTTCTGTCACTTCCGTGACCTCCGTCGTCTCCTCAGTTGTACCCGGGGTCGGCTGGCGCTTTGGCTTGCGGTGCTTCTTTGACTTGGGCTTCTTGTCGTCAGGTACATCAGTCTCCTCCTCAGTCACGGTCGTCTCTGTTGTGGTCTCCTCCGTCACTTCCGTCGTTTCCTCAGGCTTGACATCGGTCACTTCAATCGTATCTGTGGGCATTTCTGTCACTTCCGTCATCTCCACCGTAGTCGGCACTTCTTCATTCACTTCGATCGTCTCGGTGGTCACTTCCGTGACCTCCGTCGTCTCCTCAGTTGTACCCGGGGTCGGCTGGCGCTTTGGCTTGCGGTGCTTCTTTGACTTGGGCTTCTTGTCGTCAGGTACATCAGTCTCCTCCTCAGTCACGGTCGTCTCTGTTGTGGTCACCTCCGTCACTTCCGTCGTTTCCTCAGGCATGACATCAGTCACTTCAATCGTCTCGGTAGTCACTTCTGTCACTTCCGTGACCTCCGTCGTCTCCTCAGTTGTACCCGGGGTCGGCTGGCGCTTTGGCTTGCGGTGCTCTTAGACTTGGGCTTCTTGTCGTCAGGTACATCAGTCTCCTCCTCAGTCACGGTCGTCTCTGTTGTGGTCTCCTCCGTCACTTCCGTCGTTTCCTCAGGCTTGACATCGGTCACTTCAATCGTCTCTGTGGGCATTTCTGTCACTTCCGTCATCTCCACCGTAGTCGGCACTTCTTCATTCACTTCGATCGTCTCGGTGGTCACTTCCGTCACCTCCGTCGTCTCCTCAGTTGTACCCGGGGTCGGCTGGCGCTTTGGCTTGCGGTGCTTCTTTGACTTGGGCTTCTTGTCGTCAGGTACATCAGTCTCCTCCTCAGTCACGGTCGTCTCTGTTGTGGTCACCTCCGTCACTTCCGTCGTTTCCTCAGGCATGACATCAGTCACTTCAATCGTCTCGGTAGTCACTTCTGTCACTTCCGTGACCTCCGTCGTCTCCTCAGTTGTACCCGGGGTCGGCTGGCGCTTTGGCTTGCGGTGCTCTTAGACTTGGGCTTCTTGTCGTCAGGTACATCAGTCTCCTCCTCAGTCACGGTCGTCTCTGTTGTGGTCACCTCCGTCACTTCCGTCGTTTCCTCAGGCTTGACATCGGTCACTTCAATCGTCTCTGTGGGCATTTCTGTCACTTCCGTCATCTCCACCGTAGTCGGCACTTCTTCATTCACTTCGATCGTCTCGGTGGTCACTTCCGTCACCTCCGTCGTCTCCTCAGTTGTACCCGGGGTCGGCTGGCGCTTTGGCTTGCGGTGCTTCTTTGACTTGGGCTTCTTGTCGTCAGGTACATCAGTCTCCTCCTCAGTCACGGTCGTCTCTGTTGTGGTCACCTCCGTCACTTCCGTCGTTTCCTCAGGCATGACATCAGTCACTTCAATCGTCTCGGTGTCACTTCTGTCACTTCCGTGACCTCCGTCGTCTCCTCAGTTGTACCCGGGGTCGGCTGGCGCTTTGGCTTGCGGTGCTTCTTTGACTTGGGCTTCTTGTCGTCAGGTACATCAGTCTCCTCCTCAGTCACGGTCGTCTCTGTTGTGGTCTCCTCCGTCACTTCCGTCGTTTCCTCAGGCTTGACATCGGTCACTTCAATCGTATCTGTGGGCATTTCTGTCACTTCCGTCATCTCCACCGTAGTCGGCACTTCTTCATTCACTTCGATCGTCTCGGTGGTCACTTCCGTCACCTCCGTCGTCTCCTCAGTTGTACCCGGGGTCGGCTGGCGCTTTGGCTTGCGGTGCTTCTTTGACTTGGGCTTCTTGTCGTCAGGTACATCAGTCTCCTCCTCAGTCACGGTCGTCTCTGTTGTGGTCACCTCCGTCACTTCCGTCGTTTCCTCAGGCATGACATCAGTCACTTCAATCGTCTCGGTAGTCACTTCTGTCACTTCCGTGACCTCCGTCGTCTCCTCAGTTGTACCCGGGGTCGGCTGGCGCTTTGGCTTGCGGTGCCTTCTTAGACTTAGGCTTCTTGTCGTCAGGTACATCAGTCTCCTCCTCAGTCACGGTCGTCTCTGTTGTGGTCTCCTCCGTCACTTCCGTCGTTTCCTCAGGCTTGACATCGGTCACTTCAATCGTCTCTGTGGGCATTTCTGTCACTTCCGTCATCTCCACCGTAGTCGGCACTTCTTCATTCACTTCGATCGTCTCGGTGGTCACTTCCGTACCTCGTCGTCTCCTCAGTTGTACCCGGGGTCGGCTGGCGCTTTGGCTTGCGGTGCTTCTTTGACTTGGGCTTCTTGTCGTCAGGTACATCAGTCTCCTCCTCAGTCACGGTCGTCTCTGTTGTGGTCTCCTCCGTCACTTCCGTCGTTTCCTCAGGCATGACATCAGTCACTTCAATCGTCTCGGTAGTCACTTCTGTCACTTCCGTGACCTCCGTCGTCTCCTCAGTTGTACCCGGGGTCGGCTGGCGCTTTGGCTTGCGGTGCTCTTAGACTTGGGCTTCTTGTCGTCAGGTACATCAGTCTCCTCCTCAGTCACGGTCGTCTCTGTTGTGGTCACCTCCGTCACTTCCGTCGTTTCCTCAGGCTTGACATCGGTCACTTCAATCGTCTCTGTGGGCATTTCTGTCACTTCCGTCATCTCCACCGTAGTCGGCACTTCTTCATTCACTTCGATCGTCTCGGTGGTCACTTCCGTCACCTCCGTCGTCTCCTCAGTTGTACCCGGGGTCGGCTGGCGCTTTGGCTTGCGGTGCTCTTTGACTTGGGCTTCTTGTCGTCAGGTACATCAGTCTCCTCCTCAGTCACGGTCGTCTCTGTTGTGGTCTCCTCCGTCACTTCCGTCGTTTCCTCAGGCTTGACATCGGTCACTTCAATCGTATCTGTGGGCATTTCTGTCACTTCCGTCATCTCCACCGTAGTCGGCACTTCTTCATTCACTTCGATCGTCTCGGTGGTCACTTCCGTGACCTCCGTCGTCTCCTCAGTTGTACCCGGGGTCGGCTGGCGCTTTGGCTTGCGGTGCTTCTTTGACTTGGGCTTCTTGTCGTCAGGTACATCAGTCTCCTCCTCAGTCACGGTCGTCTCTGTTGTGGTCACCTCCGTCACTTCCGTCGTTTCCTCAGGCTTGACATCAGTCACTTCAATCGTCTCGGTAGTCACTTCTGTCACTTCCGTGACCTCCGTCGTCTCCTCAGTTGTACCCGGGGTCGGCTGGCGCTTTGGCTTGCGGTGCTCTTTGACTTGGGCTTCTTGTCGTCAGGTACATCAGTCTCCTCCTCAGTCACGGTCGTCTCTGTTGTGGTCTCCTCCGTCACTTCCGTCGTTTCCTCAGGCTTGACATCGGTCACTTCAATCGTATCTGTGGGCATTTCTGTCACTTCCGTCATCTCCACCGTAGTCGGCACTTCTTCATTCACTTCGATCGTCTCGGTGGTCACTTCCGTGACCTCCGTCGTCTCCTCAGTTGTACCCGGGGTCGGCTGGCGCTTTGGCTTGCGGTGCTCTTAGACTTGGGCTTCTTGTCGTCAGGTACATCAGTCTCCTCCTCAGTCACGGTCGTCTCTGTTGTGGTCACCTCCGTCACTTCCGTCGTTTCCTCAGGCTTGACATCAGTCACTTCAATCGTCTCGGTAGTCACCTCTGTCACTTCCGTCACCTCCGTCGTCTCCTCAGTTGTACCCGGGGTCGGCTGGCGCTTTGGCTTGCGATGCTTCTTTGACTTGGGCTTCTTGTCGTCAGGTACATCAGTCTCCTCCTCAGTCACGGTCGTCTCTGTTGTGGTCTCCTCCGTCACTTCCGTCGTTTCCTCAGGCATGACATCAGTCACTTCAATCGTCTCGGTAGTCACTTCTGTCACTTCCGTGACCTCCGTCGTCTCCTCAGTTGTACCCGGGGTCGGCTGGCGCTTTGGCTTGCGGTGCCTTTAGACTTGGGCTTCTTGTCGTCAGGTACATCAGTCTCCTCCTCAGTCACGGTCGTCTCTGTTGTGGTCTCCTCCGTCACTTCCGTCGTTTCCTCAGGCATGACATCAGTCACTTCAATCGTCTCGGTAGTCACTTCTGTCACTTCCGTGACCTCCGTCGTCTCCTCAGTTGTACCCGGGGTCGGCTGGCGCTTTGGCTTGCGGTGCCTTTAGACTTGGGCTTCTTGTCGTCAGGTACATCAGTCTCCTCCTCAGTCACGGTCGTCTCTGTTGTGGTCTCCTCCGTCACTTCCGTCGTTTCCTCAGGCTTGACATCGGTCACTTCAATCGTCTCTGTGGGCATTTCTGTCACTTCCGTCATCTCCACCGTAGTCGGCACTTCTTCATTCACTTCGATCGTCTCGGTGGTCACTTCCGTCACCTCCGTCGTCTCCTCAGTTGTACCCGGGGTCGGCTGGCGCTTTGGCTTGCGGTGCTTCTTTGACTTGGGCTTCTTGTCGTCAGGTACATCAGTCTCCTCCTCAGTCACGGTCGTCTCTGTTGTGGTCTCCTCCGTCACTTCCGTCGTTTCCTCAGGCATGACATCAGTCACTTCAATCGTCTCGGTAGTCACTTCTGTCACTTCCGTGACCTCCGTCGTCTCCTCAGTTGTACCCGGGGTCGGCTGGCGCTTTGGCTTGCGGTGCCTTTAGACTTGGGCTTCTTGTCGTCAGGTACATCAGTCTCCTCCTCAGTCACGGTCGTCTCTGTTGTGGTCTCCTCCGTCACTTCCGTCGTTTCCTCAGGCTTGACATCGGTCACTTCAATCGTCTCTGTGGGCATTTCTGTCACTTCCGTCATCTCCACCGTAGTCGGCACTTCTTCATTCACTTCGATCGTCTCGGTGGTCACTTCCGTCACCTCCGTCGTCTCCTCAGTTGTACCCGGGGTCGGCTGGCGCTTTGGCTTGCGGTGCTTCTTTGACTTGGGCTTCTTGTCGTCAGGTACATCAGTCTCCTCCTCAGTCACGGTCGTCTCTGTTGTGGTCTCCTCCGTCACTTCCGTCGTTTCCTCAGGCTTGACATCAGTCACTTCAATCGTCTCGGTAGTCACTTCTGTCACTTCCGTGACCTCCGTCGTCTCCTCAGTTGTACCCGGGGTCGGCTGGCGCTTTGGCTTGCGGTGCTTCTTTGACTTGGGCTTCTTGTCGTCAGGTACATCAGTCTCCTCCTCAGTCACGGTCGTCTCTGTTGTGGTCACCTCCGTCACTTCCGTCGTTTCCTCAGGCATGACATCAGTCACTTCAATCGTCTCGGTAGTCACTTCTGTCACTTCCGTGACCTCCGTCGTCTCCTCAGTTGTACCCGGGGTCGGCTGGCGCTTTGGCTTGCGGTGCCTCTTAGACTTGGGCTTCTTGTCGTCAGGTACATCAGTCTCCTCCTCAGTCACGGTCGTCTCTGTTGTGGTCTCCTCCGTCACTTCCGTCGTTTCCTCAGGCTTGACATCGTCACTTCAATCGTCTCTGTGGGCATTTCTGTCACTTCCTTCTCCACCGTTGTCGGCTCGTCTTCATTCACTTCGATCGTCTCGGTGGTCACTTCCGTCACCTCCGTCGTCTCCTCAGCTGTACCCTGGGTCGGCTGGCGCTTTGGCTTGCGGTGCTTCTTTGACTTGGGCTTCTTGTCGTCAGGTACATCAGTCTCCTCCTCAGTCACGGTCGTCTCTGTTGTGGTCTCCTCCGTCACTTCCGTCGTTTCCTCAGGCTTGACATCAGTCACTTCAATCGTCTCGGTAGTCACTCTGTCACTTCCGTCACCTCCGTCGTCTCCTCAGTTGTACCCGGGGTCGGCTGGCGCTTTGGCTTGCGATGCTTCTTTGACTTGGGCTTCTTGTCGTCAGGTACATCAGTCTCCTCCTCAGTCACGGTCGTCTCTGTTGTGGTCACCTCCGTCACTTCCGTCGTTTCCTCAGGCATGACATCAGTCACTTCAATCGTCTCGGTAGTCACTTCTGTCACTTCCGTGACCTCCGTCGTCTCCTCAGTTGTACCCGGGGTCGGCTGGCGCTTTGGCTTGCGGTGCTCTTAGACTTGGGCTTCTTGTCGTCAGGTACATCAGTCTCCTCCTCAGTCACGGTCGTCTCTGTTGTGGTCACCTCCGTCACTTCCGTCGTTTCCTCAGGCTTGACATCGTCACTTCAATCGTCTCTGTGGGCATTTCTGTCACTTCTTCTCCACCGTAGTCGGCTCTTCTTCATTCACTTCAATCGTCTCGGTGGTCACTTCCGTCACCTCCGTCGTCTCCTCAGTTGTACCCGGGGTCGGCTGGCGCTTTGGCTTGCGGTGCTTCTTTGACTTGGGCTTCTTGTCGTCAGGTACATCAGTCTCCTCCTCAGTCACGGTCGTCTCTGTTGTGGTCTCCTCCGTCACTTCCGTCGTTTCCTCAGGCTTGACATCGGTCACTTCAATCGTCTCGGTAGTCACTTCTGTCACTTCCGTGACTTCCGTCGTCTCCTCAGTTGAACCCGGGGTCGGCTGGCGCTTTGGCTTGCGGTGCTTTAGACTTGGGCTTCTTGTCGTCAGGTACATCAGTCTCCTCCTCAGTCACGGTCGTCTCTGTTGTGGTCACCTCCGTCACTTCCGTCGTTTCCTCAGGCTTGACATCGGTCACTTCAATCGTCTCTGTGGGCATTTCTGTCACTTCCGTCATCTCCACCGTAGTCGGCACTTCTTCATTCACTTCGATCGTCTCGGTGGTCACTTCCGTCACCTCCGTCGTCTCCTCAGTTGTACCCGGGGTCGGCTGGCGCTTTGGCTTGCGGTGCTTCTTTGACTTGGGCTTCCTGTCGTCAGGTACATCAGTCTCCTCCTCAGTCACGGTCGTCTCTGTTGTGGTCTCCTCCGTCACTTCCGTCGTTTCCTCAGGCTTGACATCAGTCACTTCAATCGTCTCGGTAGTCACCTCTGTCACTTCCGTCACCTCCGTCGTCTCCTCAGTTGTACCCGGGGTCGGCTGGCGCTTTGGCTTGCGATGCTTCTTTGACTTGGGCTTCTTGTCGTCAGGTACATCAGTCTCCTCCTCAGTCACGGTCGTCTCTGTTGTGGTCACCTCCGTCACTTCCGTCGTTTCCTCAGGCATGACATCAGTCACTTCAATCGTCTCGGTAGTCACTTCTGTCACTTCCGTGACCTCCGTCGTCTCCTCAGTTGTACCCGGGGTCGGCTGGCGCTTTGGCTTGCGGTGCCTCTTAGACTTGGGCTTCTTGTCGTCAGGTACATCAGTCTCCTCCTCAGTCACGGTCGTCTCTGTTGTGGTCTCCTCCGTCACTTCCGTCGTTTCCTCAGGCTTGACATCGTCACTTCAATCGTCTCTGTGGGCATTTCTGTCACTTCCATAATCTCCACCGTAGTTGGCTCTTCTTCATTCACTTCAATCGTCTCGGTGGTCACTTCCGTCACCTCCGTCGTCTCGTCAGTTGTACCCGGGGTCGGCTGGCGCTTTGGCTTGCGGTGCTTCTTTGACTTGGGCTTCTTGTCGTCAGGTACATCAGTCTCCTCCTCAGTCACGGTCGTCTCTGTTGTGGTCTCCTCCGTCACTTCCGTCGTTTCCTCAGGCTTGACATCAGTCACTTCAATCGTCTCGGTAGTCACCTCTGTCACTTCCGTCACCTCCGTCGTCTCCTCAGTTGTACCCGGGGTCGGCTGGCGCTTTGGCTTGCGGTGCTTCTTTGACTTGGGCTTCTTGTCGTCAGGTACATCAGTCTCCTCCTCAGTCACGGTCGTCTCTGTTGTGGTCACCTCCGTCACTTCCGTCGTTTCCTCAGGCTGACATCAGTCACTTCAATCGTCTCGGTGGTCACTTCCGTGACCTCCGTCGTCTCCTCAGTTGTACCCGGGGTCGGCTGGCGCTTTGGCTTGCGGTGCCTCTTAGACTTGGGCTTCTTGTCGTCAGGTACATCAGTCTCCTCCTCAGTCACGGTCGTCTCTGTTGTGGTCTCCTCCGTCACTTCCGTCGTTTCCTCAGGCTTGACATCTGTCACTTCAATCGTCTCTGTGGGCATTTCTGTCACTTCCGTCATTCACTTCATCGTCGTCTCCGTCACCTCCGTCGTGTACCCGGGGTCGGCTGGCGCTTTGGCTTGCGGTGCTTCTTTGACTTGGGCTTCTTGTCGTCAGGTACATCAGTCTCCTCCTCAGTCACGGTCGTCTCTGTTGTGGTCTCCTCCGTCACTTCCGTCGTTTCCTCAGGCTTGACATCGGTCACTTCAATCGTCTCGGTAGTCACTTCTGTCACTTCCGTGACTTCCGTCGTCTCCTCAGTTGAACCCGGGGTCGGCTGGCGCTTTGGCTTGCGGTGCCTTTTAGCCTTAGGCTTCTTGTCGTCAGGTACATCAGTCTCCTCCTCAGTCACGGTCGTCTCTGTTGGTGTCACCTCCGTCACTTCCGTCGTTTCCTCAGGCTTGACATCGTCACTTCAATCGTCTCTGTGGGCATTTCTGTCACTTCCGTCATCTCCACCGTAGTCGGCACTTCTTCATTCACTTCGATCGTCTCGGTGGTCACTTCCGTCACCTCCGTCGTCTCCTCAGTTGTACCCGGGGTCGGCTGGCGCTTTGGCTTGCGGTGCTTCTTTGACTTGGGCTTCTTGTCGTCAGGTACATCAGTCTCCTCCTCAGTCACGGTCGTCTCTGTTGTGGTCACCTCCGTCACTTCCGTCGTTTCCTCAGGCATGACATCAGTCACTTCAATCGTCTCGGTAGTCACTTCTGTCACTTCCGTGACCTCCGTCGTCTCCTCAGTTGTACCCGGGGTCGGCTGGCGCTTTGGCTTGCGGTGCTCTTAGACTTGGGCTTCTTGTCGTCAGGTACATCAGTCTCCTCCTCAGTCACGGTCGTCTCTGTTGTGGTCACCTCCGTCACTTCCGTCGTTTCCTCAGGCATGACATCAGTCACTTCAATCGTCTCGGTAGTCACTTCTGTCACTTCCGTGACCTCCGTCGTCTCCTCAGTTGTACCCGGGGTCGGCTGGCGCTTTGGCTTGCGGTGCCTCTTAGACTTGGGCTTCTTGTCGTCAGGTACATCAGTCTCCTCCTCAGTCACGGTCGTCTCTGTTGTGGTCTCCTCCGTCACTTCCGTCGTTTCCTCAGGCTTGACATCGGTCACTTCAATCGTATCTGTGGGCATTTCTGTCACTTCCGTCATCTCCACCGTAGTCGGCACTTCTTCATTCACTTCGATCGTCTCGGTGGTCACTTCCGTGACCTCCGTCGTCTCCTCAGTTGTACCGGGGTCGGCTGGCGCTTTGGCTTGCGGTGCTTCTTTGACTTGGGCTTCTTGTCGTCAGGTACATCAGTCTCCTCCTCAGTCACGGTCGTCTCTGTTGTGGTCACCTCCGTCACTTCCGTCGTTTCCTCAGGCATGACATCAGTCACTTCAATCGTCTCGGTAGTCACTTCTGTCACTTCCGTGACCTCCGTCGTCTCCTCAGTTGTACCCGGGGTCGGCTGGCGCTTTGGCTTGCGGTGCCTCTTAGACTTGGGCTTCTTGTCGTCAGGTACATCAGTCTCCTCCTCAGTCACGGTCGTCTCTGTTGTGGTCACCTCCGTCACTTCCGTCGTTTCCTCAGGCATGACATCAGTCACTTCAATCGTCTCGGTAGTCACTTCTGTCACTTCCGTGACCTCCGTCGTCTCCTCAGTTGTACCCGGGGTCGGCTGGCGCTTTGGCTTGCGGTGCCTTTAGACTTGGGCTTCTTGTCGTCAGGTACATCAGTCTCCTCCTCAGTCACGGTCGTCTCTGTTGTGGTCACCTCCGTCACTTCCGTCGTTTCCTCAGGCTCGACATCGGTCACTTCAATCGTATCTGTGGGCATTTCTGTCACTTCCGTCATCTCCACCGTAGTCGGCACTTCTTCATTCACTTCGATCGTCTCGGTGGTCACTTCCGTCACCTCCGTCGTCTCCTCAGTTGTACCCGGGGTCGGCTGGCGCTTTGGCTTGCGGTGCTCTTAGACTTGGGCTTCTTGTCGTCAGGTACATCAGTCTCCTCCTCAGTCACGGTCGTCTCTGTTGTGGTCTCCTCCGTCACTTCCGTCGTTTCCTCAGGCTTGACATCGGTCACTTCAATCGTATGTGGGCATTTCTGTCACTTCCGTCATCTCCACCGTAGTCGGCACTTCTTCATTCACTTCGATCGTCTCGGTGGTCACTTCCGTCACCTCCGTCGTCTCCTCAGTTGTACCCGGGGTCGGCTGGCGCTTTGGCTTGCGGTGCCTCTTAGACTTGGGCTTCTTGTCGTCAGGTACATCAGTCTCCTCCTCAGTCACGGTCGTCTCTGTTGTGGTCTCCTCCGTCACTTCCGTCGTTTCCTCAGGCTTGACATCGGTCACTTCAATCGTCTCTGTGGGCATTTCTGTCACTTCCGTCATCTCCACCGTAGTCGGCACTTCTTCATTCACTTCGATCGTCTCGGTGGTCACTTCCGTGACCTCGTCGTCTCCTCAGTTGTACCCGGGGTCGGCTGGCGCTTTGGCTTGCGGTGCTTCTTTGACTTGGGCTTCTTGTCGTCAGGTACATCAGTCTCCTCCTCAGTCACGGTCGTCTCTGTTGTGGTCTCCTCCGTCACTTCCGTCGTTTCCTCAGGCTTGACATCGGTCACTTCAATCGTCTCGGTGGTCACTTCTGTCACTCCGTGACCTCCGTCGTCTCCTCAGTTGTACCCGGGGTCGGCTGGCGCTTTGGCTTGCGATGCTTCTTTGACTTGGGCTTCTTGTCGTCAGGTACATCAGTCTCCTCCTCAGTCACGGTCGTCTCTGTTGTGGTCACCTCCGTCACTTCCGTCGTTTCCTCAGGCATGACATCAGTCACTTCAATCGTCTCGGTGGTCACTTCTGTCACTTCCGTGACCTCCGTCGTCTCCTCAGTTGTACCCGGGGTCGGCTGGCGCTTTGGCTTGCGGTGCTTCTTTGACTTGGGCTTCTTGTCGTCAGGTACATCAGTCTCCTCCTCAGTCACGGTCGTCTCTGTTGTGGTCACCTCCGTCACTTCCGTCGTTTCCTCAGGCATGACATCAGTCACTTCAATCGTCTCGGTGGTCACTTCTGTCACTTCCGTGACCTCCGTCGTCTCCTCAGTTGTACCCGGGGTCGGCTGGCGCTTTGGCTTGCGGTGCTTCTTTGACTTGGGCTTCTTGTCGTCAGGTACATCAGTCTCCTCCTCAGTCACGGTCGTCTCTGTTGTGGTCACCTCCGTCACTTCCGTCGTTTCCTCAGGCATGACATCAGTCACTTCAATCGTCTCGGTGGTCACTTCTGTCACTTCCGTGACCTCCGTCGTCTCCTCAGTTGTACCCGGGGTCGGCTGGCGCTTTGGCTTGCGGTGCTTCTTTGACTTGGGCTTCTTGTCGTCAGGTACATCAGTCTCCTCCTCAGTCACGGTCGTCTCTGTTGTGGTCACCTCCGTCACTTCCGTCGTTTCCTCAGGCTTGACATCGGTCACTTCAATCGTCTCTGTGGGCATCTGTCACTTCCGTCATCTCCACCGTAGTCGGCACTTTTCATTCACTTCGATCGTCTCGGTGTCACTTCTGTCACTTCCGTGACCTCCGTCGTCTCCTCAGTTGTACCCGGGGTCGGCTGGCGCTTTGGCTTGCGGTGCTCTTAGACTTGGGCTTCTTGTCGTCAGGTACATCAGTCTCCTCCTCAGTCACGGTCGTCTCTGTTGTGGTCTCCTCCGTCACTTCCGTCGTTTCCTCAGGCTTGACATCGGTCACTTCAATCGTATCTGTGGGCATTTCTGTCACTCCGTCATCTCCACCGTAGTCGGCACTTCTTCATTCACTTCGATCGTCTCGGTGGTCACTTCCGTGACCTCCGTCGTCTCCTCAGTTGTACCCGGGGTCGGCTGGCGCTTTGGCTTGCGGTGCTTCTTTGACTTGGGCTTCTTGTCGTCAGGTACATCAGTCTCCTCCTCAGTCACGGTCGTCTCTGTTGTGGTCACCTCCGTCACTTCCGTCGTTTCCTCAGGCTTGACATCGGTCACTTCAATCGTCTCGGTGGTCACTTCTGTCACTTCCGTGACCTCCGTCGTCTCTCAGTTGTACCCGGGGTCGGCTGGCGCTTTGGCTTGCGGTGCTTCTTTGACTTGGGCTTCTTGTCGTCAGGTACATCAGTCTCCTCCTCAGTCACGGTCGTCTCTGTTGTGGTCACCTCCGTCACTTCCGTCGTTTCCTCAGGCATGACATCAGTCACTTCAATCGTCTCGGTAGTCACTTCTGTCACTTCCGTGACCTCCGTCGTCTCCTCAGTTGTACCCGGGGTCGGCTGGCGCTTTGGCTTGCGGTGCCTTTAGACTTGGGCTTCTTGTCGTCAGGTACATCAGTCTCCTCCTCAGTCACGGTCGTCTCTGTTGTGGTCTCCTCCGTCACTTCCGTCGTTTCCTCAGGCTTGACATCGGTCACTTCAATCGTCTCTGTGGGCATTTCTGTCACTCCCGTCATCTCCACCGTAGTCGGCACTTCTTCATTCACTTCGATCGTCTCGGTGGTCACTTCCGTGACCTCCGTCGTCTCCTCAGTTGTACCCGGGGTCGGCTGGCGCTTTGGCTTGCGGTGCTTCTTTGACTTGGGCTTCTTGTCGTCAGGTACATCAGTCTCCTCCTCAGTCACGGTCGTCTCTGTTGTGGTCACCTCCGTCACTTCCGTCGTTTCCTCAGGCTTGACATCGGTCACTTCAATCGTATCTGTGGGCATTTCTGTCACTTCCGTCATCTCCACCGTAGTCGGCACTTCTTCATTCACTTCGATCGTCTCGGTGGTCACTTCCGTGACCTCGTCGTCTCCTCAGTTGTACCCGGGGTCGGCTGGCGCTTTGGCTTGCGGTGCTTCTTTGACTTGGGCTTCTTGTCGTCAGGTACATCAGTCTCCTCCTCAGTCACGGTCGTCTCTGTTGTGGTCTCCTCCGTCACTTCCGTCGTTTCCTCAGGCTTGACATCGGTCACTTCAATCGTCTCTGTGGGCATTTCTGTCACTCCGTCATCTCCACCGTAGTCGGCACTTCTTCATTCACTTCGATCGTCTCGGTGGTCACTTCCGTGACCTTCGTCGTCTCCTCAGTTGTACCCGGGGTCGGCTGGCGCTTTGGCTTGCGGTGCTTCTTTGACTTGGGCTTCTTGTCGTCAGGTACATCAGTCTCCTCCTCAGTCACGGTCGTCTCTGTTGTGGTCACCTCCGTCACTTCCGTCGTTTCCTCAGGCTTGACATCGGTCACTTCAATCGTATCTGTGGGCATTTCTGTCACTTCCGTCATCTCCACCGTAGTCGGCACTTCTTCATTCACTTCGATCGTCTCGGTGGTCACTTCCGTGACCTCGTCGTCTCCTCAGTTGTACCCGGGGTCGGCTGGCGCTTTGGCTTGCGGTGCCTTTGACTTGGGCTTCTTGTCGTCAGGTACATCAGTCTCCTCCTCAGTCACGGTCGTCTCTGTTGTGGTCACCTCCGTCACTTCCGTCGTTTCCTCAGGCTTGACATCGGTCACTTCAATCGTCTCTGTGGGCATTTCTGTCACTTCCGTCATCTCCACCGTAGTCGGCACTTCTTCATTCACTTCGATCGTCTCGGTGGTCACTTCCGTGACCTCGTCGTCTCCTCAGTTGTACCCGGGGTCGGCTGGCGCTTTGGCTTGCGGTGCTTCTTTGACTTGGGCTTCTTGTCGTCAGGTACATCAGTCTCCTCCTCAGTCACGGTCGTCTCTGTTGTGGTCACCTCCGTCACTTCCGTCGTTTCCTCAGGCATGACATCAGTCACTTCAATCGTCTCGTGGGCACTTCTGTCACTTCCGTCATCTCCACCGTAGTCGGCACTTCTTCATTCACTTCGATCGTCTCGGTGGTCATTTCCGTGACCTCCGTCGTCTCCTCACTTGTACCCGGGGTCGGCTGGCGCTTTGGCTTGCGGTGCTTCTTTGACTTGGGCTTCTTGTCGTCAGGTACATCAGTCTCCTCCTCAGTCACGGTCGTCTCTGTTGTGGTCACCTCCGTCACTTCCGTCGTTTCCTCAGGCTTGACATCGGTCACTTCAATCGTCTCTGTGGGCATTTCTGTCACTTCCGTCATCTCCACCGTAGTCGGCACTTCTTCATTCACTTCGATCGTCTCGGTGGTCACTTCCGTGACCTTCGTCGTCTCCTCAGTTGTACCCGGGGTCGGCTGGCGCTTTGGCTTGCGGTGCTTCTTTGACTTGGGCTTCTTGTCGTCAGGTACATCAGTCTCCTCCTCAGTCACGGTCGTCTCTGTTGTGGTCACCTCCGTCACTTCCGTCGTTTCCTCAGGCATGACATCAGTCACTTCAATCGTCTCGGTGGTCACTTCTGTCACTTCCGTGACCTCCGTCGTCTCCTCAGTTGTACCCGGGGTCGGCTGGCGCTTTGGCTTGCGGTGCCTTTTAGACTTGGGCTTCTTGTCGTCAGGTACATCAGTCTCCTCCTCAGTCACGGTCGTCTCTGTTGTGGTCACCTCCGTCACTTCCGTCGTTTCCTCAGGCTTGACATCGGTCACTTCAATCGTCTCTGTGGGCATTTCTGTCACTTCCGTCATCTCCACCGTAGTCGGCACTTCTTCATTCACTTCGATCGTCTCGGTGGTCACTTCCGTGACCTCGTCGTCTCCTCAGTTGTACCCGGGGTCGGCTGGCGCTTTGGCTTGCGGTGCTTCTTTGACTTGGGCTTCTTGTCGTCAGGTACATCAGTCTCCTCCTCAGTCACGGTCGTCTCTGTTGTGGTCACCTCCGTCACTTCCGTCGTTTCCTCAGGCTTGACATCAGTCACTTCAATCGTCTCGTGGGCATTCTGTCACTTCCGTCATCTCCACCGTAGTCGGCACTTCTTCATTCACTTCGATCGTCTCGGTGGTCACTTCCGTGACCTCCGTCGTCTCCTCAGTTGTACCCGGGGTCGGCTGGCGCTTTGGCTTGCGGTGCTTCTTTGACTTGGGCTTCTTGTCGTCAGGTACATCAGTCTCCTCCTCAGTCACGGTCGTCTCTGTTGTGGTCACCTCCGTCACTTCCGTCGTTTCCTCAGGCTTGACATCGGTCACTTCAATCGTCTCTGTGGGCATTTCTGTCACTTCCGTCATCTCCACCGTAGTCGGCACTTCTTCATTCACTTCGATCGTCTCGGTGGTCACTTCCGTGACCTCGTCGTCTCCTCAGTTGTACCCGGGGTCGGCTGGCGCTTTGGCTTGCGGTGCTTCTTTGACTTGGGCTTCTTGTCGTCAGGTACATCAGTCTCCTCCTCAGTCACGGTCGTCTCTGTTGTGGTCACCTCCGTCACTTCCGTCGTTTCCTCAGGCTTGACATCAGTCACTTCAATCGTCTCGGTGGTCACTTCTGTCACTTCCGTGACCTCCGTCGTCTCTCAGTTGTACCCGGGGTCGGCTGGCGCTTTGGCTTGCGGTGCCTTTGACTTGGGCTTCTTGTCGTCAGGTACATCAGTCTCCTCCTCAGTCACGGTCGTCTCTGTTGTGGTCACCTCCGTCACTTCCGTCGTTTCCTCAGGCTTGACATCGGTCACTTCAATCGTCTCTGTGGGCATTTCTGTCACTTCCGTCATCTCCACCGTAGTCGGCACTTCTTCATTCACTTCGATCGTCTCGGTGGTCACTTCCGTGACCTCGTCGTCTCCTCAGTTGTACCCGGGGTCGGCTGGCGCTTTGGCTTGCGGTGCTTCTTTGACTTGGGCTTCTTGTCGTCAGGTACATCAGTCTCCTCCTCAGTCACGGTCGTCTCTGTTGTGGTCACCTCCGTCACTTCCGTCGTTTCCTCAGGCTTGACATCGGTCACTTCAATCGTCTCGTGGGCATTCTGTCACTTCCGTCATCTCCACCGTAGTCGGCACTTCTTCATTCACTTCGATCGTCTCGGTGGTCACTTCCGTGACCTCCGTCGTCTCCTCAGTTGTACCCGGGGTCGGCTGGCGCTTTGGCTTGCGGTGCTTCTTTGACTTGGGCTTCTTGTCGTCAGGTACATCAGTCTCCTCCTCAGTCACGGTCGTCTCTGTTGTGGTCACCTCCGTCACTTCCGTCGTTTCCTCAGGCTTGACATCGGTCACTTCAATCGTCTCTGTGGGCATTTCTGTCACTTCCGTCATCTCCACCGTAGTCGGCACTTCTTCATTCACTTCGATCGTCTCGGTGGTCACTTCCGTGACCTCCGTCGTCTCCTCAGTTGTACCCGGGGTCGGCTGGCGCTTTGGCTTGCGGTGCTTCTTTGACTTGGGCTTCTTGTCGTCAGGTACATCAGTCTCCTCCTCAGTCACGGTCGTCTCTGTTGTGGTCACCTCCGTCACTTCCGTCGTTTCCTCAGGCAGACATCAGTCACTTCAATCGTCTCGGTGGTCACTTCTGTCACTTCCGTGACCTCCGTCGTCTCCTCAGTTGTACCCGGGGTCGGCTGGCGCTTTGGCTTGCGGTGCTTCTTTGACTTGGGCTTCTTGTCGTCAGGTACATCAGTCTCCTCCTCAGTCACGGTCGTCTCTGTTGTGGTCACCTCCGTCACTTCCGTCGTTTCCTCAGGCTTGACATCGGTCACTTCAATCGTCTCTGTGGGCATTTCTGTCACTTCCGTCATCTCCACCGTAGTCGGCACTTCTTCATTCACTTCGATCGTCTCGGTGGTCACTTCCGTGACCTCCGTCGTCTCCTCAGTTGTACCCGGGGTCGGCTGGCGCTTTGGCTTGCGGTGCTTCTTTGACTTGGGCTTCTTGTCGTCAGGTACATCAGTCTCCTCCTCAGTCACGGTCGTCTCTGTTGTGGTCTCCTCCGTCACTTCCGTCGTTTCCTCAGGCTTGACATCGGTCACTTCAATCGTATCTGTGGGCATTTCTGTCACTTCCGTCATCACTACCGTAGTGGCTCTTCTTCATTCACTTCATCGTCTCGGTGGTCACTTCCGTCACCTCGTCGTCTCGGTGGTCACTTCCGTCACCTCCGTCGTCTCTCAGTTGTACCCGGGGTCGGCTGGCGCTTTGGCTTGCGGTGCTTCTTTGACTTGGGCTTCTTGTCGTCAGGTACATCAGTCTCCTCCTCAGTCACGGTCGTCTCTGTTGTGGTCTCCTCCGTCACTTCCGTCGTTTCCTCAGGCTTGACATCTGTCACTTCAATCGTCTCGGTAGTCACTTCTGTCACTTCCGTGACCTCCGTCGTCTCCTCAGTTGTACCCGGGGTCGGCTGGCGCTTTGGCTTGCGGTGCTTCTTTGACTTGGGCTTCTTGTCGTCAGGTACATCAGTCTCCTCCTCAGTCACGGTCGTCTCTGTTGTGGTCACCTCCGTCACTTCCGTCGTTTCCTCAGGCTTGACATCGTCACTTCAATCGTCTCTGTGGGCATTTCTGTCACTTCCTATCACCACCGTAGTCGGCACTTCTTCATTCACTTCGATCGTCTCGGTGGTCACTTCCGTGACCTTCGTCGTCTCCTCAGTTGTACCCGGGGTCGGCTGGCGCTTTGGCTTGCGGTGCTTCTTTGACTTGGGCTTCTTGTCGTCAGGTACATCAGTCTCCTCCTCAGTCACGGTCGTCTCTGTTGTGGTCACCTCCGTCACTTCCGTCGTTTCCTCAGGCTTGACATCGGTCACTTCAATCGTCTCGGTGGTCACTTCTGTCACTTCCGTGACCTCCGTCGTCTCTCAGTTGTACCCGGGGTCGGCTGGCGCTTTGGCTTGCGGTGCTTCTTTGACTTGGGCTTCTTGTCGTCAGGTACATCAGTCTCCTCCTCAGTCACGGTCGTCTCTGTTGTGGTCACCTCCGTCACTTCCGTCGTTTCCTCAGGCTTGACATCGTCACTTCAATCGTCTCTGTGGGCATTTCTGTCACTTCCGTCATCTACCGTAGTGGCTCTTCTTCATTCACTTCGATCGTCTCGGTGGTCACTTCCGTGACCTCCGTCGTCTCCTCAGTTGTACCCGGGGTCGGCTGGCGCTTTGGCTTGCGGTGCTTCTTTGACTTGGGCTTCTTGTCGTCAGGTACATCAGTCTCCTCCTCAGTCACGGTCGTCTCTGTTGTGGTCACCTCCGTCACTTCCGTCGTTTCCTCAGGCTTGACATCGGTCACTTCAATCGTCTCTGTGGGCATTTCTGTCACTTCCGTCATCTCCACCGTAGTCGGCACTTCTTCATTCACTTCGATCGTCTCGGTGGTCACTTCCGTGACCTCCGTCGTCTCCTCAGTTGTACCCGGGGTCGGCTGGCGCTTTGGCTTGCGGTGCTTCTTTGACTTGGGCTTCTTGTCGTCAGGTACATCAGTCTCCTCCTCAGTCACGGTCGTCTCTGTTGTGGTCACCTCCGTCACTTCCGTCGTTTCCTCAGGCATGACATCAGTCACTTCAATCGTCTCGGTGGTCACTTCTGTCACTTCCGTGACCTCCGTCGTCTCCTCAGTTGTACCCGGGGTCGGCTGGCGCTTTGGCTTGCGGTGCCTTTTAGACTTGGGCTTCTTGTCGTCAGGTACATCAGTCTCCTCCTCAGTCACGGTCGTCTCTGTTGTGGTCACCTCCGTCACTTCCGTCGTTTCCTCAGGCTTGACATCGTCACTTCAATCGTCTCTGTGGGCATTTCTGTCACTTCCTATCCGTAGTCGGCACTTCTTCATTCACTTCGATCGTCTCGGTGGTCACTTCCGTGACCTTCGTCGTCTCCTCAGTTGTACCCGGGGTCGGCTGGCGCTTTGGCTTGCGGTGCTTCTTTGACTTGGGCTTCTTGTCGTCAGGTACATCAGTCTCCTCCTCAGTCACGGTCGTCTCTGTTGTGGTCACCTCCGTCACTTCCGTCGTTTCCTCAGGCTTGACATCGGTCACTTCAATCGTCTCTGTGGGCATTTCTGTCACTTCCGTCATCTCCACCGTAGTCGGCACTTCTTCATTCACTTCGATCGTCTCGGTGGTCACTTCCGTCACCTCCGTCGTCTCCTCAGTTGTACCCGGGGTCGGCTGGCGCTTTGGCTTGCGGTGCTTCTTTGACTTGGGCTTCTTGTCGTCAGGTACATCAGTCTCCTCCTCGGTCACGGTCGTCTCTGTTGTGGTCACCTCCGTCACTTCCGTCGTTTCCTCAGGCTTGACATCGTTCACTTCAATCGTCTCGGTGGTCACTTCTGTCACTTCCGTGACCTCCGTCGTCTCCTCTGTTGTACCCGGGGTCGGCTGGCGCTTTGGCTTGCGGTGCTTCTTTGACTTGGGCTTCTTGTCGTCAGGTACATCAGTCTCCTCCTCAGTCACGGTCGTCTCTGTTGTGGTCACCTCCGTCACTTCCGTCGTTTCCTCAGGCATGACATCAGTCACTTCAATCGTCTCGGTGGTCACTTCTGTCACTTCCGTCATCTCCACCGTAGTCGGCACTTCTTCATTCACTTCGATCGTCTCGGTGGTCATTTCCGTCACCTCCGTCGTCTCCTCAGCTGTACCCTGGGTCGGCTGGCGCTTTGGCTTGCGGTGCTTCTTTGACTTGGGCTTCTTGTCCTCAGGTACATCAGTCTCCTCCTCAGTCACGGTCGTCTCTGTTGTGGTCACCTCCGTCACTTCCGTCGTTTCCTCAGGCTTGACATCAGTCACTTCAATCGTCTCGGTAGTCACTTCTGTCACTTCCGTGACCTCCGTCGTCTCCTCAGTTGTACCCGGGGTCGGCTGGCGCTTTGGCTTGCGGTGCTTCTTTGACTTGGGCTTCTTGTCGTCAGGTACATCAGTCTCCTCCTCAGTCACGGTCGTCTCTGTTGTGGTCACCTCCGTCACTTCCGTCGTTTCCTCAGGCTTGACATCGGTCACTTCAATCGTCTCTGTGGGCATTTCTGTCACTTCCGTCATCTCCACCGTAGTCGGCACTTCTTCATTCACTTCGATCGTCTCGGTGGTCACTTCCGTCACCTCCGTCGTCTCCTCAGTTGTACCCGGGGTCGGCTGGCGCTTTGGCTTGCGGTGCTTCTTTGACTTGGGCTTCTTGTCGTCAGGTACATCAGTCTCCTCCTCAGTCACGGTCGTCTCTGTTGTGGTCACCTCCGTCACTTCCGTCGTTTCCTCAGGCTTGACATCGGTCACTTCAATCGTCTCGGTGGTCACTTCTGTCACTTCCGTGACCTCCGTCGTCTCTTCAGTTGTACCCGGGGTCGGCTGGCGCTTTGGCTTGCGGTGCCTTTGACTTGGGCTTCTTGTCGTCAGGTACATCAGTCTCCTCCTCAGTCACGGTCGTCTCTGTTGTGGTCACCTCCGTCACTTCCGTCGTTTCCTCAGGCTTGACATCGTCACTTCAATCGTCTCTGTGGGCATTTCTGTCACTTCCTTCCGTAGTCGGCACTTCTTCATTCACTTCGATCGTCTCGGTGGTCACTTCCGTGACCTCCGTCGTCTCCTCAGTTGTACCCGGGGTCGGCTGGCGCTTTGGCTTGCGGTGCTTCTTTGACTTGGGCTTCTTGTCGTCAGGTACATCAGTCTCCTCCTCAGTCACGGTCGTCTCTGTTGTGGTCACCTCCGTCACTTCCGTCGTTTCCTCAGGCTTGACATCGGTCACTTCAATCGTCTCTGTGGGCATTTCTGTCACTTCCGTCATCTCCACCGTAGTCGGCTTCTTCATTCACTTCGATCGTCTCGGTGGTCACTTCCGTCACCTCCGTCGTCTCCTCAGTTGTACCCGGGGTCGGCTGGCGCTTTGGCTTGCGGTGCTTCTTTGACTTGGGCTTCTTGTCGTCAGGTACATCAGTCTCCTCCTCAGTCACGGTCGTCTCTGTTGTGGTCACCTCCGTCACTTCCGTCGTTTCCTCAGGCTTGACATCGTCACTTCAATCGTCTCGGTGGTCACTTCTGTCACTTCCGTGACCTCCGTCGTCTCCTCAGTTGTACCCGGGGTCGGCTGGCGCTTTGGCTTGCGGTGCTTCTTTGACTTGGGCTTCTTGTCGTCAGGTACATCAGTCTCCTCCTCAGTCACGGTCGTCTCTGTTGTGGTCACCTCCGTCACTTCCGTCGTTTCCTCAGGCATGACATCAGTCACTTCAATCGTCTCGTGGTCACTTCTGTCACTTCCGTCATCTCCACCGTAGTCGGCACTTCTTCACTTCGATCGTCTCGGTGGTCATTTCCGTCACCTCCGTCGTCTCCTCAGTTGTACCCGGGTCGGCTGGCGCTTTGGCTTGCGGTGCTTCTTTGACTTGGGCTTCTTGTCGTCAGGTACATCAGTCTCCTCCTCAGTCACGGTCGTCTCTGTTGTGGTCACCTCCGTCACTTCCGTCGTTTCCTCAGGCATGACATCAGTCACTTCAATCGTCTCGGTGGTTACTTCCGTGACCTCCGTCGTCTCCTCAGTTGTACCCGGGGTCGGCTGGCGCTTTGGCTTGCGGTGCTTCTTTGACTTGGGCTTCTTGTCCTCAGGTACATCAGTCTCCTCCTCAGTCACGGTCGTCTCTGTTGTGGTCACCTCCGTCACTTCCGTCGTTTCCTCAGGCTTGACATCGGTCACTTCAATCGTCTCTGTGGGCATTTCTGTCACTTCCGTCATCTCCACCGTAGTCGGCACTTCTTCATTCACTTCGATCGTCTCGGTGGTCACTTCCGTGACCTTCGTCGTCTCCTCAGTTGTACCCGGGGTCGGCTGGCGCTTTGGCTTGCGGTGCTTCTTTGACTTGGGCTTCTTGTCGTCAGGTACATCAGTCTCCTCCTCAGTCACGGTCGTCTCTGTTGTGGTCACCTCCGTCACTTCCGTCGTTTCCTCAGGCATGACATCAGTCACTTCAATCGTCTCGGTGGTCACTTCTGTCACTTCCGTGACCTCCGTCGTCTCTTCAGTTGTACCCGGGGTCGGCTGGCGCTTTGGCTTGCGGTGCCTTTTAGCCTTAGGCTTCTTGTCGTCAGGTACATCAGTCTCCTCCTCAGTCACGGTCGTCTCTGTTGGTGTCACCTCCGTCACTTCCGTCGTTTCCTCAGGCTTGACATCTGTCACTTCAATCGTCTCTGTGGGCATTTCTGTCACTTCCGTCACCACCGTAGTCGGCACTTCTTCATTCACTTCGATCGTCTCGGTGGTCACTTCCGTGACCTTCGTCGTCTCCTCAGCTGTACCCGGGGTCGGCTGGCGCTTTGACTTGGGCTTCTTGTCCTCAGGTACATCAGTCTCCTCCTGGGTCACGGTCGTCTCTGTTGGTGTCACCTCCGTCACTTCCGTCGTTTCCTCAGGCTTGACATCGGTCACTTCAATCGTCTCTGTGGGCATTTCTGTCACTTCCGTCATCTCCACCGTAGTCGGCTTCTTCATTCACTTCGATCGTCTCGGTGGTCACTTCCGTCACCTCCGTCGTCTCCTCAGCTGTACCCTGGGTCGGCTGGCGCTTTGGCTTGCGGTGCTTCTTTGACTTGGGCTTCTTGTCCTCAGGTACATCAGTCTCCTCCTCGGTCACGGTCGTCTCTGTTGTGGTCACCTCCGTCACTTCCGTCGTTTCCTCAGGCTTGACATCAGTCACTTCAATCGTCTCGGTGGTCACTTCTGTCACTTCCGTGACCTCCGTCGTCTCCTCAGTTGTACCCGGGGTCGGCTGGCGCTTTGGCTTGCGGTGCTTCTTTGACTTGGGCTTCTTGTCGTCAGGTACATCAGTCTCCTCCTCAGTCACGGTCGTCTCTGTTGTGGTCTCCTCCGTCACTTCCGTCGTTTCCTCAGGCTTGACATCAGTCACTTCAATCGTCTCGGTGGTCACTTCTGTCACTTCCGTCATCTCCACCGTAGTCGGCACTTCTTCATTCACTTCGATCGTCTCGGTGGTCACTTCCGTGACCTCCGTCGTCTCCTCAGTTGTACCCGGGGTCGGCTGGCGCTTTGGCTTGCGGTGCTTCTTTGACTTGGGCTTCTTGTCGTCAGGTACATCAGTCTCCTCCTCAGTCACGGTCGTCTCTGTTGTGGTCACCTCCGTCACTTCCGTCGTTTCCTCAGGCTTGACATCGGTCACTTCAATCGTCTCTGTGGGCATTTCTGTCACTTCCGTCATCTCCACCGTAGTCGGCACTTCTTCATTCACTTCGATCGTCTCGGTGGTCACTTCCGTGACCTCCGTCGTCTCCTCAGTTGTACCCGGGGTCGGCTGGCGCTTTGGCTTGCGGTGCTTCTTTGACTTGGGCTTCTTGTCGTCAGGTACATCAGTCTCCTCCTCAGTCACGGTCGTCTCTGTTGTGGTCACCTCCGTCACTTCCGTCGTTTCCTCAGGCTTGACATCGGTCACTTCAATCGTCTCTGTGGGCATTTCTGTCACTTCCGTCATCTCCACCGTAGTCGGCACTTCTTCATTCACTTCGATCGTCTCGGTGGTCACTTCCGTGACCTTCGTCGTCTCCTCAGTTGTACCCGGGGTCGGCTGGCGCTTTGGCTTGCGGTGCTTCTTTGACTTGGGCTTCTTGTCGTCAGGTACATCAGTCTCCTCCTCAGTCACGGTCGTCTCTGTTGTGGTCACCTCCGTCACTTCCGTCGTTTCCTCAGGCATGACATCAGTCACTTCAATCGTCTCGGTGGTCACTTCTGTCACTTCCGTGACCTCCGTCGTCTCCTCAGTTGTACCCGGGGTCGGCTGGCGCTTTGGCTTGCGGTGCTTCTTTGACTTGGGCTTCTTGTCGTCAGGTACATCAGTCTCCTCCTCAGTCACGGTCGTCTCTGTTGTGGTCACCTCCGTCACTTCCGTCGTTTCCTCAGGCTTGACATCGGTCACTTCAATCGTCTCTGTGGGCATTTCTGTCACTTCCGTCATCTCCACCGTAGTCGGCACTTCTCATTCACTTCGATCGTCTCGGTGGTCACTTCCGTGACCTCGTCGTCTCCTCAGTTGTACCCGGGGTCGGCTGGCGCTTTGGCTTGCGGTGCTTCTTTGACTTGGGCTTCTTGTCGTCAGGTACATCAGTCTCCTCCTCAGTCACGGTCGTCTCTGTTGTGGTCACCTCCGTCACTTCCGTCGTTTCCTCAGGCATGACATCAGTCACTTCAATCGTCTCGGTGGTCACTTCTGTCACTTCCGTGACCTCCGTCGTCTCCTCAGTTGTACCCGGGGTCGGCTGGCGCTTTGGCTTGCGGTGCTCTTAGACTTGGGCTTCTTGTCGTCAGGTACATCAGTCTCCTCCTCAGTCACGGTCGTCTCTGTTGTGGTCTCCTCCGTCACTTCCGTCGTTTCCTCAGGCTTGACATCGGTCACTTCAATCGTATCTGTGGGCATTTCTGTCACTTCCGTCATCTCACCGTAGTGGCTCTTCTTCATTCACTTCGATCGTCTCGGTGGTCACTTCCGTCACCTCCGTCGTCTCCTCAGTTGTACCCGGGGTCGGCTGGCGCTTTGGCTTGCGGTGCCTCTTAGACTTGGGCTTCTTGTCGTCAGGTACATCAGTCTCCTCCTCAGTCACGGTCGTCTCTGTTGTGGTCTCCTCCGTCACTTCCGTCGTTTCCTCAGGCTTGACATCAGTCACTTCAATCGTCTCGGTAGTCACTTCTGTCACTTCCGTGACCTCCGTCGTCTCCTCAGTTGTACCCGGGGTCGGCTGGCGCTTTGGCTTGCGGTGCCTCTTAGACTTGGGCTTCTTGTCGTCAGGTACATCAGTCTCCTCCTCAGTCACGGTCGTCTCTGTTGTGGTCTCCTCCGTCACTTCCGTCGTTTCCTCAGGCTTGACATCAGTCACTTCAATCGTCTCGGTAGTCACTTCTGTCACTTCCGTGACCTCCGTCGTCTCCTCAGTTGTACCCGGGGTCGGCTGGCGCTTTGGCTTGCGGTGCCTCTTAGACTTGGGCTTCTTGTCGTCAGGTACATCAGTCTCCTCCTCAGTCACGGTCGTCTCTGTTGTGGTCTCCTCCGTCACTTCCGTCGTTTCCTCAGGCTTGACATCGGTCACTTCAATCGTATCTGTGGGCATTTCTGTCACTTCCGTCATCTCACCGTAGTGGCTCTTCTTCATTCACTTCGATCGTCTCGGTGGTCACTTCCGTCACCTCCGTCGTCTCCTCAGTTGTACCCGGGGTCGGCTGGCGCTTTGGCTTGCGGTGCTTCTTAGACTTGGGCTTCTTGTCGTCAGGTACATCAGTCTCCTCCTCAGTCACGGTCGTCTCTGTTGTGGTCTCCTCCGTCACTTCCGTCGTTTCCTCAGGCTTGACATCAGTCACTTCAATCGTCTCGTAGTCACTTCTGTCACTTCCGTGACCTCCGTCGTCTCCTCAGTTGTACCCGGGGTCGGCTGGCGCTTTGGCTTGCGGTGCAGACTTGGGCTTCTTGTCGTCAGGTACATCAGTCTCCTCCTCAGTCACGGTCGTCTCTGTTGTGGTCGTCACTTCCGTCGTTTCCTCAGGCTTGACATCAGTCACTTCAATCGTCTCGGTAGTCACTTCTGTCACTTCCGTGACCTCCGTCGTCTCCTCAGTTGTACCCGGGGTCGGCTGGCGCTTTGGCTTGCGGTGCTTCTTTGACTTGGGCTTCTTGTCGTCAGGTACATCAGTCTCCTCCTCAGTCACGGTCGTCTCTGTTGTGGTCACCTCCGTCACTTCCGTCGTTTCCTCAGGCTTGACATCGGTCACTTCAATCGTATCTGTGGGCATTTCTGTCACTTCCGTCATCTCCACCGTAGTCGGCACTTCTTCATTCACTTCGATCGTCTCGGTGGTCACTTCCGTCACCTCCGTCGTCTCCTCAGTTGTACCCGGGGTCGGCTGGCGCTTTGGCTTGCGGTGCCTCTTAGACTTGGGCTTCTTGTCGTCAGGTACATCAGTCTCCTCCTCAGTCACGGTCGTCTCTGTTGTGGTCACCTCCGTCACTTCCGTCGTTTCCTCAGGCATGACATCAGTCACTTCAATCGTCTCGGTAGTCACTTCTGTCACTTCCGTGACCTCCGTCGTCTCCTCAGTTGTACCCGGGGTCGGCTGGCGCTTTGGCTTGCGGTGCCTCTTAGACTTGGGCTTCTTGTCGTCAGGTACATCAGTCTCCTCCTCAGTCACGGTCGTCTCTGTTGTGGTCTCCTCCGTCACTTCCGTCGTTTCCTCAGGCTTGACATCAGTCACTTCAATCGTCTCGGTAGTCACTTCTGTCACTTCCGTGACCTCCGTCGTCTCCTCAGTTGTACCCGGGGTCGGCTGGCGCTTTGGCTTGCGGTGCCTCTTAGACTTGGGCTTCTTGTCGTCAGGTACATCAGTCTCCTCCTCAGTCACGGTCGTCTCTGTTGTGGTCTCCTCCGTCACTTCCGTCGTTTCCTCAGGCTTGACATCGGTCACTTCAATCGTATCTGTGGGCATTTCTGTCACTTCCGTCATCTCCACTAGTCGGCACTTCTTCATTCACTTCGATCGTCTCGGTGGTCACTTCCGTCACCTCCGTCGTCTCCTCAGTTGTACCCGGGGTCGGCTGGCGCTTTGGCTTGCGGTGCTTCTTTGACTTGGGCTTC
Source organism: Plasmopara viticola (assembly GCA_001695595.3). Lineage (NCBI taxonomy): Eukaryota > Oomycota > Peronosporomycetes > Peronosporales > Peronosporaceae > Plasmopara > Plasmopara viticola. The sequence continues at coordinate 89,159 of MBPM02000084.1, forward strand.
TTGTCGTCAGGTACATCAGTCTCCTCCTCAGTCACGGTCGTCTCTGTTGTGGTCTCCTCCGTCACTTCCGTCGTTTCCTCAGGCTTGACATCAGTCACTTCAATCGTCTCGGTAGTCACTTCTGTCACTTCCGTGACCTCCGTCGTCTCCTCAGTTGTACCCGGGGTCGGCTGGCGCTTTGGCTTGCGGTGCTTCTTTGACTTGGGCTTCTTGTCGTCAGGTACATCAGTCTCCTCCTCAGTCACGGTCGTCTCTGTTGTGGTCTCCTCCGTCACTTCCGTCGTTTCCTCAGGCATGACATCAGTCACTTCAATCGTCTCGGTAGTCACTTCTGTCACTTCCGTGACCTCCGTCGTCTCCTCAGTTGTACCCGGGGTCGGCTGGCGCTTTGGCTTGCGGTGCCTCTTAGACTTGGGCTTCTTGTCGTCAGGTACATCAGTCTCCTCCTCAGTCACGGTCGTCTCTGTTGTGGTCTCCTCCGTCACTTCCGTCGTTTCCTCAGGCTTGACATCGGTCACTTCAATCGTATCTGTGGGCATTTCTGTCACTTCCGTCATCTCCACCGTAGTCGGCACTTCTTCATTCACTTCGATCGTCTCGGTGGTCACTTCCGTCACCTCCGTCGTCTCCTCAGTTGTACCCGGGGTCGGCTGGCGCTTTGGCTTGCGGTGCTTCTTTGACTTGGGCTTCTTGTCGTCAGGTACATCAGTCTCCTCCTCAGTCACGGTCGTCTCTGTTGTGGTCTCCTCCGTCACTTCCGTCGTTTCCTCAGGCATGACATCAGTCACTTCAATCGTCTCGGTAGTCACTTCTGTCACTTCCGTGACCTCCGTCGTCTCCTCAGTTGTACCCGGGGTCGGCTGGCGCTTTGGCTTGCGGTGCCTCTTAGACTTGGGCTTCTTGTCGTCAGGTACATCAGTCTCCTCCTCAGTCACGGTCGTCTCTGTTGTGGTCTCCTCCGTCACTTCCGTCGTTTCCTCAGGCTTGACATCAGTCACTTCAATCGTCTCGGTAGTCACTTCTGTCACTTCCGTGACCTCCGTCGTCTCCTCAGTTGTACCCGGGGTCGGCTGGCGCTTTGGCTTGCGGTGCCTCTTAGACTTGGGCTTCTTGTCGTCAGGTACATCAGTCTCCTCCTCAGTCACGGTCGTCTCTGTTGTGGTCTCCTCCGTCACTTCCGTCGTTTCCTCAGGCTTGACATCGGTCACTTCAATCGTATCTGTGGGCATTTCTGTCACTTCCGTCATCTCCACCGTAGTCGGCACTTCTTCATTCACTTCGATCGTCTCGGTGGTCACTTCCGTGACCTCCGTCGTCTCCTCAGTTGTACCCGGGGTCGGCTGGCGCTTTGGCTTGCGGTGCTTCTTTGACTTGGGCTTCTTGTCGTCAGGTACATCAGTCTCCTCCTCAGTCACGGTCGTCTCTGTTGTGGTCACCTCCGTCACTTCCGTCGTTTCCTCAGGCATGACATCAGTCACTTCAATCGTCTCGGTAGTCACTTCTGTCACTTCCGTGACCTCCGTCGTCTCCTCAGTTGTACCCGGGGTCGGCTGGCGCTTTGGCTTGCGGTGCCTCTTAGACTTGGGCTTCTTGTCGTCAGGTACATCAGTCTCCTCCTCAGTCACGGTCGTCTCTGTTGTGGTCACCTCCGTCACTTCCGTCGTTTCCTCAGGCTTGACATCGGTCACTTCAATCGTATCTGTGGGCATTTCTGTCACTTCCGTCATCTCTACCGTAGTCTCTTCTTCACTTCGATCGTCACGGTGGTCACTTCCGTCACCTCCGTCGTCTCCTCAGTTGTACCCGGGGTCGGCTGGCGCTTTGGCTTGCGGTGCTTCTTTGACTTGGGCTTCTTGTCGTCAGGTACATCAGTCTCCTCCTCAGTCACGGTCGTCTCTGTTGTGGTCACCTCCGTCACTTCCGTCGTTTCCTCAGGCTTGACATCGGTCACTTCAATCGTATCTGTGGGCATTTCTGTCACTTCCGTCATCTCTACCGTAGTCGGCTCTTCTTCATTCACTTCGATCGTCTCGGTGGTCACTTCCGTCACCTCCGTCGTCTCCTCAGTTGTACCCGGGGTCGGCTGGCGCTTTGGCTTGCGATGCTTCTTTGACTTGGGCTTCTTGTCGTCAGGTACATCAGTCTCCTCCTCAGTCACGGTCGTCTCTGTTGTGGTCACCTCCGTCACTTCCGTCGTTTCCTCAGGCTTGACATCGGTCACTTCAATCGTATCTGTGGGCATTTCTGTCACTTCCGTCATCTCTACCGTAGTGGCTCTTCTTCATTCACTTCGATCGTCTCGGTGGTCACTTCCGTCACCTCCGTCGTCTCCTCAGTTGTACCCGGGGTCGGCTGGCGCTTTGGCTTGCGGTGCTTCTTTCGACTTGGGGGTCGGCTGGCGCTTTGGCTTGCGATGCTTCTTTGACTTGGGCTTCTTGTCGTCAGGTACATCAGTCTCCTCCTCAGTCACGGTCGTCTCTGTTGTGGTCTCCTCCGTCACTTCCGTCGTTTCCTCAGGCTTGACATCGGTCACTTCAATCGTCTCTGTGGGCATTTCTGTCACTTCAGTCATCTCTACCGTAGTTGGCTCTTCTTCATTCACTTCGATCGTCTCGGTGGTCACTTCCGTCACCTCCGTCGTCTCCTCAGTTGTACCCGGGGTCGGCTGGCGCTTTGGCTTGCGATGCTTCTTTGACTTGGGCTTCTTGTCGTCAGGTACATCAGTCTCCTCCTCAGTCACGGTCGTCTCTGTTGTGGTCTCCTCCGTCACTTCCGTCGTTTCCTCAGGCTTGACATCAGTCACTTCAATCGTCTCGGTAGTCACTTCTGTCACTTCCGTGACCTCCGTCGTCTCCTCAGTTGTACCCGGGGTCGGCTGGCGCTTTGGCTTGCGGTGCCTCTTAGACTTGGGCTTCTTGTCGTCAGGTACATCAGTCTCCTCCTCAGTCACGGTCGTCTCTGTTGTGGTCACCTCCGTCACTTCCGTCGTTTCCTCAGGCTTGACATCGGTCACTTCAATCGTATCTGTGGGCATTTCTGTCACTTCCGTCATCTCCACCGTAGTCGGCACTTCTTCATTCACTTCGATCGTCTCGGTGGTCACTTCCGTCACCTCCGTCGTCTCCTCAGTTGAACCCGGGGTCGGCTGGCGCTTTGGCTTGCGGTGCCTCTTAGACTTGGGCTTCTTGTCGTCAGGTACATCAGTCTCCTCCTCAGTCACGGTCGTCTCTGTTGTGGTCTCCTCCGTCACTTCCGTCGTTTCCTCAGGCTTGACATCGGTCACTTCAATCGTATCTGTGGGCATTTCTGTCACTTCCGTCATCTCCACCGTAGTCGGCACTTCTTCATTCACTTCGATCGTCTCGGTGGTCACTTCCGTCACCTCCGTCGTCTCCTCAGTTGAACCCGGGGTCGGCTGGCGCTTTGGCTTGCGGTGCCTCTTAGACTTGGGCTTCTTGTCGTCAGGTACATCAGTCTCCTCCTCAGTCACGGTCGTCTCTGTTGTGGTCTCCTCCGTCACTTCCGTCGTTTCCTCAGGCTTGACATCAGTCACTTCAATCGTCTCGGTAGTCACTTCTGTCACTTCCGTGACCTCCGTCGTCTCCTCAGTTGTACCCGGGGTCGGCTGGCGCTTTGGCTTGCGGTGCCTCTTAGACTTGGGCTTCTTGTCGTCAGGTACATCAGTCTCCTCCTCAGTCACGGTCGTCTCTGTTGTGGTCACCTCCGTCACTTCCGTCGTTTCCTCAGGCTTGACATCGGTCACTTCAATCGTATCTGTGGGCATTTCTGTCACTTCCGTCATCTCCACCGTAGTCGGCACTTCTTCATTCACTTCGATCGTCTCGGTGGTCACTTCCGTGACCTCCGTCGTCTCCTCAGTTGAACCCGGGGTCGGCTGGCGCTTTGGCTTGCGGTGCCTCTTAGACTTGGGCTTCTTGTCGTCAGGTACATCAGTCTCCTCCTCAGTCACGGTCGTCTCTGTTGTGGTCTCCTCCGTCACTTCCGTCGTTTCCTCAGGCTTGACATCGGTCACTTTAATCGTCTCTGTGGGCATTTCTGTCACTTCCGTCATCTCTACCGTAGTTGGCTCTTCTTCATTCACTTCGATCGTCCCGTTGGTCACTTCCGTCACCTCCGTCGTCTCCTCAGTTGTACCCGGGGTCGGCTGGCGCTTTGGCTTGCGGTGCCTCTTAGACATGGGCTTCTTGTCGTCAGGTACATCAGTCTCCTCCTCAGTCACGGTCGTCTCTGTTGTGGTCACCTCCGTCACTTCCGTCGTTTCCTCAGGCATGACATCAGTCACTTCAATCGTCTCGGTAGTCACTTCTGTCACTTCCGTGACCTCCGTCGTCTCCTCAGTTGTACCCGGGGTCGGCTGGCGCTTTGGCTTGCGGTGCCTCTTAGACTTGGGCTTCTTGTCGTCAGGTACATCAGTCTCCTCCTCAGTCACGGTCGTCTCTGTTGTGGTCACCTCCGTCACTTCCGTCGTTTCCTCAGGCTTGACATCGGTCACTTCAATCGTATCTGTGGGCATTTTTGTCACTTCCGTCATCTCCACCGTAGTCGGCACTTCTTCATTCACTTCGATCGTCTCGGTGGTCACTTCCGTCACCTCCGTCGTCTCCTCAGTTGTACCCGGGGTCGGCTGGCGCTTTGGCTTGCGGTGCTTCTTTGACTTGGGCGCTTTGTCCTCAGGTACATCAGTCTCCTCCTCAGTCACGGTCGTCTCTGTTGTGGTCACCTCCGTCACTTCCGTCGTTTCCTCAGGCATGACATCAGTCACTTCAATCGTCTCGGTGGTCACTTCTGTCACTTCCGTGACCTCCGTCGTCTCCTCAGTTGTACCCGGGGTCGGCTGGCGCTTTGGCTTGCGATGCTTCTTTGACTTGGGCTTCTTGCCGTCAGGTACATCAGTCTCCTCCTCAGTCACGGTCGTCTCTGTTGTGGTCTCCTCCGTCACTTCCGTCGTTTCCTCAGGCTTGACATCGGTCACTTCAATCGTATCTGTGGGCATTTCTGTCACTTCCGTCATCTCCACCGTAGTCGGCACTTCTTCATTCACTTCGATCGTCTCGGTGGTCACTTCCGTCACCTCCGTCGTCTCCTCAGCTGTACCCGGGGTCGGCTGGCGCTTTGGCTTGCGGTGCTTCTTTGACTTGGGCTTCTTGTCGTCAGGTACATCAGTCTCCTCCTCAGTCACGGTCGTCTCTGTTGTGGTCTCTTCCGTGACCTCCGTCGTTTCCTCAGGCTTGACATCGGTCACTTCAATCGTCTCTGTGGGCATTTCTGTCACGTCCGTCATCTCCACCGTAGTCGGCACTTCTTCATTCACTTCGATCGTCTCGGTGGTCACTTCCGTCACCTCCGTCGTCTCCTCAGTTGTACCCGGGGTCGGCTGGCGCTTTGGCTTGCGAAGCTTCTTTGACTTGGGCTTCTTGTCGTCAGGTACATCAGTCTCCTCCTCGGTCGCAGTCGTCTCTGTTGTTGTCACCTCCGTCACTTCCGTCGTTTCCTCAGGCTTGACATCGGTCACTTCAATCGTCTCTGTGGGCATTTCTGTCACTTCCGTCATCTCTACCGTAGTTGGCTCTTCTTCATTCACTTCGATCGTCTCGGTGATCACTTCCGTCACCTCCGTCGTCTCCTCAGTTGTACCCGGGGTCGGCTGGCGCTTTGGCTTGCGATGCTTCTTTGACTTGGGCTTCTTGTCGTCAGGTACATCAGTCTCCTCCTCAGTCACGGTCGTCTCTGTTGTGGTCACCTCCGTCACTTCCGTCGTTTCCTCAGGCATGACATCAGTCACTTCAATCGTCTCGGTAGTCACTTCTGTCACTTCCGTGACCTCCGTCGTCTCCTCAGTTGTACCCGGGGTCGGCTGGCGCTTTGGCTTGCGGTGCCTCTTAGACTTGGGCTTCTTGTCGTCAGGTACATCAGTCTCCTCCTCAGTCACGGTCGTCTCTGTTGTGGTAACCTCCGTCACTTCCGTCGTTTCCTCATGCTTGACATTGGTCTTTTTGTTTGGCTCGGATGTCACTTCTGTTTCCGCAATTGTCTTTTCCTCGGTTGTACCTGTAGTGGCTTTTGATGTTTCCGTGAGCATCTTGGTAGCAAAATCTATCGTTGTTGCCTCGTTTGTCACGTTTTTTGTATCTGTTGATGTTTGCACTTCGATTGTCGTAATCAGCTCACCTGATGAAGACATTATCGTGCGCGAAGTCGTGCGAACTGTTCTGGAAACGACACTGCCGTCCTCTTTATCAAAGTAGAATACTTCCGTCTTCTCCGTGTCGCGAGAAACGCCACCTGCCTCCTCAAATGAGTAGATTGCAGTCATTTCTTCGGGATTAGCAATGCTTGACGTCGTTGAGATCATCTCAGCTGCGGGTTGTGTCACAGTTTCTGACACTTCTGTCGCGGTCTTAGCTCCATCCTTGGTATTCGTCTCGGTCGTCGTCTCGACCTCGATCGTCGTTATGAGCTCACCTGCACGAGACAACTCCGTCCGCGTGGTCGTGCGCACCGTCTTGGTCACGATGCTGCCATCGGCTTTTTCCGAGCGGAACACTTCCGTCTTTACCGTCTCCCCTGGCACGTCACCTGCCTCCTCAACCGAACTGATTGCGGTCATGCCTTCGGTCGAAGAACTACTTGGCGTCGATGCGGCCATCTCAGTAGCCGTCTCTGTGGTGGTTTCCGTCTCCACGGTCGTGTTCTTGGCTCCATCCTTGGTTTCCGTCTCGGTCGTCGTCTCGACCTCGATCGTCGTTTTGAGCTCACCTGAACGAGACGACTCCGTCCGCGTGGTCGTGCGCACCGTCTTGGTCACGATGCTGCCATCGGCTTTTTCCGAGCGGAACACTTCCGTCTTTACCGTCTCCCCTGGCACGTCACTTGCCTCCTCAACTGAACTGATTGCGGTCATGCCTTCGGTCGAAGAACTACTTGGCGTCGATGCGGCCATCTCAGTAGCCGTCTCTGTGGTGGTTTCCGTCTCCACGGTCGTGTTCTTGGCTCCATCCTTGGTTTCCGTCTCGGTCGTCGTCTCGACCTCGATCGTTGTTATGAGCTCACCTGAACGAGACGACTCCGTCCGCGTGGTCGTGCGCACCGTCTTGGTCACGATGCTGCCATCGGCTTTTTCCGAGCGGAACACTTCTGTCTTTACCGTCTCCCCTGGCACGTCACCTGCCTCCTCAACTGAACTGATTGCGGTCATGCCTTCGGTCAAGGAACTACTTGGCGTCGATGCGGCCATCTCAGTAGCCGTCTCTGTGGTGGTTTCCGTCTCCACGGTCGTGTTCTTGGCTCCATCCTTGGTTTCCGTCTCGGTCGTCGTCTCGACCTCGATCGTTGTTATGAGCTCACCTGAACGAGACGACTCCGTCCGCGTGGTCGTGCGCACCGTCTTGGTCACGATGCTGCCATCGGCTTTTTCCGAGCGGAACACTTCTGTCTTTACCGTCTCCCCTGGCACGTCACCTGCCTCCTCAACTGAACTGATTGCGGTCATGCCTTCGGTCGAAGAACTACTTGGCGTCGATGCGGCCATCTCAGTAGCCGTCTCTGTGGCGGTTTCCGTCTCCACGGTCGTGTTCTTGGCTCCATCCTTGGTTTCCGTCTCGGTCGTCGTCTCGACCTCGATCGTCGTTATGAGCTCACCTGAACGAGACGACTCCGTCCGCGTGGTCGTGCGCACCGTCTTGGTCACGATGCTGCCATCGGCTTTTTCCGAGCGGAACACTTCCGTCTTTACCGTCTCCCCTGGCACGTCACCTGCCTCCTCAACTGAACTGATTGCAGTCGTGCCTTCGGTCGAAGAATTACTTAGCGTCGATGCGGCCATCTCAGTAGCCGTCTCTGTGGTGGTTTCCGTCTCCACGGTCGTGTTCTTGGCTCCATCCTTGGTTTCCGTCTCGGTCGTCGTCTCGACCTCGATCGTCGTTATGAGCTCACCTGAACGAGACGACTCCGTCCGCGTGGTCCTGCGCACCGTCTTGGTCACGATGCTGCCATCGGCTTTTTCCGAGCGGAACACATCTGTCTTTACCGTTTCCCCTGGCACGTCACCTGCCTCCTCAATTGAACTGATTGCGGTCATGCCTTCGGTCGAAGAACTACTTGGCGTCAATTCGGCCATCTCAGTAGCCGTCTCTGTGGTGGTTTCCGTCTCCACGGTCGTGTTCTTGGCTCCATCCTTGGTTTCCGTCTCGGTCGTCGTCTCGACCTCGATCGTTGTTATGAGCTCACCTGAACGAGACGACTCCGTCCGCGTGGTCGTGCGCACCGTCTTGGTCACGATGCTGCCATCGGCTTTTTCCGAGCGGAACACTTCTGTCTTTACCGTCTCCCCTGGCACGTCATCTGCCTCCTCAACTGAACTGATTGCGGTCATGCCTTCGGTCGAAGAACTACTTGGCGTCGATGCGGCCATCTCAGTAGCCGTCTCTGTGGTGGTTTCCGTCTCCACGGTCGTGTTCTTGGCTCCATCCTTGGTTTCCGTCTCGGTCGTCGTCTCGACCTCGATCGTCGTTATGAGCACACCTGAACGAGACGACTCCGTCCGCGTGGTCGTGCGCACCGTCTTGGTCACGATGCTGCCATCGGCTTTTTCCGAGCGGAACACTTCCGTCTTTACCGTCTCCCCTGGCACGTCACCTGCCTCCTCAACTGAACTGATTGCGGTCATGCCTTCGGTCAAGAACTACTTGGCGTCGATGCGGCCATCTCAGTAGCCGTCTCTGTGGTGGTTTCCGTCTCCACGGTCGTGTTCTTGGCTCCATCCTTGGTTTCCGTCTCGGTCGTCGTCTCGACCTCGATCGTCGTTATGAGCTCACCTGAACGAGACGACTCCGTCCGCGTGGTCGTGCGCACCGTCTTGGTCACGATGCTGCCATCGGCTTTTTCCGAGCGGAACACTTCTGTCTTTACCGTCTCCCCTGGCACGTCACCTGCCTCCTCAACTGAACTGATTGCGGTCATGCCTTCGGTCGAAGAACTACTTGGCGTCGATGCGGCCATCTCAGTAGCCGTCTCTGTGGTGGTTTCCGTCTCCACGGTCGTGTTCTTGGCTCCATCCTTGGTTTCCGTCTCGGTCGTCGTCTCGACCTCGATCGTCGTTATGAGCTCACCTGAACGAGACGACTCCGTCCGCGTGGTCGTGCGCACCGTCTTGGTCACGATGCTGCCATCGGCTTTTTCCGAGCGGAACACATCTGTCTTTACCGTTTCCCCTGGCACGTCACCTGCCTCCTCAACTGAACTGATTGCGGTCATGCTTTCGGTCGAAGAACTACTTGGCGTCGATGCGGCATCTCAGTAGCCGTCTCTGTGGCGGTTTCCGTCTCCACGGTCGTGTTCTTGGCTCCATCCTTGGTTTCCGTCTCGGTCGTCGTCTCGACCTCGATCGTCGTTATGAGCTCACCTGAACGAGACGACTCCGTCCGCGTGGTCGTGCGCACCGTCTTGGTCACGATGCTGCCATCGGCTTTTTCCGAGCGGAACACTTCCGTCTTTACCGTCTCCCCTGGCACGTCACCTGCCTCCTCAACTGAACTGATTGCGGTCATGCTTTCGGTCGAAGAACTACTTGGCGTCGATGCGGCCATCTCAGTAGCCGTCTCTGTGGTGGTTTCCGTCTCCACGGTCGTGTTCTTGGCTCCATCCTTGGTTTCCGTCTCGGTCGTCGTCTCGACCTCGATCGTCGTTATGAGCTCACCTGAACGAGACGACTCCGTCCGCGTGGTCGTGCGCACCGTCTTGGTCACGATGCTGCCATCGGCTTTTTCCGAGCGGAACACATCTGTCTTTACCGTTTCCCCTGGCACGTCACCTGCCTCCTCAACTGAACTGATTGCGGTCATGCCTTCGGTCGAAGAACTACTTGGCGTCGATGCGGCCATCTCAGTAGCAATCTCTGTGGCGGTTTCCGTCTCCACGGTCGTGTTCTTGGCTCCATCCTTGGTTTCCGTCTCGGTCGTCGTCTCGACCTCGATCGTCGTTATGAGCTCACCTGAACGAGACGACTCCGTCCGCGTGGTCGTGCGCACCGTCTTGGTCACGATGCTGCCATCGGCTTTTTCCGAGCGGAACACTTCCGTCTTTACCGTCTCCCCTGGCACGTCACCTGCCTCCTCAACTGAACTGATTGCAGTAGTGCCTTCGGTCGAAGAATTACTTAGCGTCAATTCGGCCAACTCAGTAGCCGTCTCTGTGGTGGTTTCCGTCTCCACGGTCGTGTTCTTGGCTCCATCCTTGGTTTCCGTCTCGGTCGTCGTCTCGACCTCGATCGTCGTTATGAGCTCACCTGAACGAGACGACTCCGTCCGCGTGGTCGTGCGCACCGTCTTGGTCACGATGCTGCCATCGGCTTTTTCCGAGCGGAACACTTCTGTCTTTACCGTCTCCCCTGGCACGTCACCTGCCTCCTCAATGAACTGATTGCGGTCATGCCTTCGGTCGAAGAACTACTTGGCGTCAATTCGGCCATCTCAGTAGCCGTCTCTGTGGTGGTTTCCGTCTCCACGGTCGTGTTCTTGGCTCCATCCTTGGTTTCCGTCTCGGTCGTCGTCTCGACCTCGATCGTCGTTATGAGCTCACCTGAACGAGACGACTCCGTCCGCGTGGTCGTGCGCACCGTCTTGGTCACGATGCTGCCATCGGCTTTTTCCGAGCGGAACACTTCTGTCTTTACCGTCTCCCCTGGCACGTCACCTGCCTCCTCAACTGAACTGATTGCGGTCATGCCTTCGGTCAAAGAACTACTTGGCGTCGATGCGGCCATCTCAGTAGCCGTCTCTGTGGTGGTTTCCGTCTCCACGGTCGTGTTCTTGGCTCCATCCTTGGTTTCCGTCTCGGTCGTCGTCTCGACCTCGATCGTCGTTATGAGCTCACCTGAACGAGACGACTCCGTCCGCGTGGTCGTGCGCACCGTCTTGGTCACGATGCTGCCATCGGCTTTTTCCGAGCGGAACACTTCTGTCTTTACCGTCTCCCCTGGCACGTCACCTGCCTCCTCAACTGAACTGATTGCGGTCATGCCTTCGGTCAAAGAACTACTTGGCGTCGATGCGGCCATCTCAGTAGCCGTCTCTGTGGTGGTTTCCGTCTCCACGGTCGTGTTCTTGGCTCCATCCTTGGTTTCCGTCTCGGTCGTCGTCTCGACCTCGATCGTCGTTATGAGCTCACCTGAACGAGACGACTCCGTCCGCGTGGTCGTGCGCACCGTCTTGGTCACGATGCTGCCATCGGCTTTTTCCGAGCGGAACACTTCCGTCTTTACCGTCTCCCCTGGCACGTCACCTGCCTCCTCAACTGAACTGATTGCGGTCATGCCTTCGGTCGAAGAACTACTTGGCGTCGATGCGGCCATCTCAGTAGCCGTCTCTGTGGCGTTTTCCGTCTCCACGGTCGTGTTCTTGGCTCCATCCTTGGTTTCCGTCTCGGTCGTCGTCTCGACCTCGATCGTTGTTATGAGCTCACCTGAACGAGACGACTCCGTCCGCGTGGTCGTGCGCACCGTCTTGGTCACGATGCTGCCATCGGCTTTTTCCGAGCGGAACACTTCCGTCTTTACCGTCTCCCCTGGCACGTCACCTGCCTCCTCAACTGAACTGATTGCGGTCATGCCTTCGGTCAAAGAACTACTTGGCGTCGATGCGGCCATCTCAGTAGCCGTCTCTGTGGTGGTTTCCGTCTCCACGGTCGTGTTCTTGGCTCCATCCTTGGTTTCCGTCTCGGTCGTCGTCTCGACCTCGATCGTCGTTATGAGCTCACCTGAACGAGACGACTCCGTCCGCGTGGTCGTGCGCACCGTCTTGGTCACGATGCTGCCATCGGCTTTTTCCGAGCGGAACACTTCCGTCTTTACCGTCTCCCCTGGCACGTCACCTGCCTCCTCAACTGAACTGATTGCGGTCATGCCTTCGGTCGAAGAACTACTTGGCGTCGATGCGGCCATCTCAGTAGCCGTCTCTGTGGCGTTTTCCGTCTCCACGGTCGTGTTCTTGGCTCCATCCTTGGTTTCCGTCTCGGTCGTCGTCTCGACCTCGATCGTTGTTATGAGCTCACCTGAACGAGACGACTCCGTCCGCGTGGTCGTGCGCACCGTCTTGGTCACGATGCTGCCATCGGCTTTTTCCGAGCGGAACACTTCCGTCTTTACCGTCTCCCCTGGCACGTCACCTGCCTCCTCAACTGAACTGATTGCGGTCATGCCTTCGGTCAAAGAACTACTTGGCGTCGATGCGGCCATCTCAGTAGCCGTCTCTGTGGTGGTTTCCGTCTCCACGGTCGTGTTCTTGGCTCCATCCTTGGTTTCCGTCTCGGTCGTCGTCTCGACCTCGATCGTCGTTATGAGCTCACCTGAACGAGACGACTCCGTCCGCGTGGTCGTGCGCACCGTCTTGGTCACGATGCTGCCATCGGCTTTTTCCGAGCGGAACACTTCCGTCTTTACCGTCTCCCCTGGCACGTCACCTGCCTCCTCAACTGAACTGATTGCGGTCATGCCTTCGGTCGAAGAACTACTTGGCGTCGATGCGGCCATCTCAGTAGCCGTCTCTGTGGCGTTTTCCGTCTCCACGGTCGTGTTCTTGGCTCCATCCTTGGTTTCCGTCTCGGTCGTCGTCTCGACCTCGATCGTTGTTATGAGCTCACCTGAACGAGACGACTCCGTCCGCGTGGTCGTGCGCACCGTCTTGGTCACGATGCTGCCATCGGCTTTTTCCGAGCGGAACACTTCCGTCTTTACCGTCTCCCCTGGCACGTCACCTGCCTCCTCAACTGAACTGATTGCGGTCATGCCTTCGGTCGAAGAACTACTTGGCGTCGATGCGGCCATCTCAGTAGCCGTCTCTGTGGCGTTTTCCGTCTCCACGGTCGTGTTCTTGGCTCCATCCTTGGTTTCCGTCTCGGTCGTCGTCTCGACCTCGATCGTTGTTATGAGCTCACCTGAACGAGACGACTCCGTCCGCGTGGTCGTGCGCACCGTCTTGGTCACGATGCTGCCATCGGCTTTTTCCGAGCGGAACACTTCCGTCTTTACCGTCTCCCCTGGCACGTCACCTGCCTCCTCAACTGAACTGATTGCGGTCATGCCTTCGGTCAAAGAACTACTTGGCGTCGATGCGGCCATCTCAGTAGCCGTCTCTGTGGTGGTTTCCGTCTCCACGGTCGTGTTCTTGGCTCCATCCTTGGTTTCCGTCTCGGTCGTCGTCTCGACCTCGATCGTCGTTATGAGCTCACCTGAACGAGACGACTCCGTCCGCGTGGTCGTGCGCACCGTCTTGGTCACGATGCTGCCATCGGCTTTTTCCGAGCGGAACACTTCTGTCTTTACCGTCTCCCCTGGCACGTCACCTGCCTCCTCAACTGAACTGATTGCGGTCATGCCTTCGGTCAAAGAACTACTTGGCGTCGACGCGGCCATCTCAGTAGCCGTCTCTGTGGTGGTTTCCGTCTCCACGGTCGTTTTCTTGGCTCCATCCTTGGTTTCCGTCTCGGTCGTCGTCTCGACCTCGATCGTCGTTATGAGCTCACCTGAACGAGACGACTCCGTCCGCGTGGTCGTGCGCACCGTCTTGGTCACGATGCTGCCATCGGCTTTTTCCGAGCGGAACACTTCTGTCTTTACCGTCTCCCCTGGCACGTCACCTGCCTCCTCAACTGAACTGATTGCGGTCATGCCTTCGGTCAAAGAACTACTTGGCGTCGACGCGGCCATCTCAGTAGCCGTCTCTGTGGTGGTTTCCGTCTCCACGGTCGTTTTCTTGGCTCCATCCTTGGTTTCCGTCTCGGTCGTCGTCTCGACCTCGATCGTCGTTATGAGCTCACCTGAACGAGACGACTCCGTCCGTGTGGTCGTGCGCACCGTCTTGGTCACGATGCTGCCATCGGCTTTGTTTGAGCGGAAAGTTTCTGTCTTTCTCTTCTTAAGCTGTGTCAATGGCTTTACATCTTTTTTGGTTGACCAGTTGGCAATAAGTTTCCGTGCGGCAGCCCTCGTGGTAAGCGGTGTATGATCTTTTTGATGCTGAAACCATGACATGAGCCATTCTTCAGCATTGAAATCTTTTTCGTCGTTACTATTGAAAAAATTTCCCTTTTTTAAGCCGATTTCGTACATAAAAGCACCGCCAACTTTTTGTTTAACAAAAGCTTCTTCTCCCTTCAAGTAAGTTGTAGGTTTCACTGAACAAAAGTTGCCGACGTTGATAAGATAATTGTCACTTTGCGCTGAATTTCCAACAATCGGTGACCCAGCGGACAAGACAAGCTCATCGGCTAGTCTCAAGATGGTTGTCGACTTTGTTGTATCTTGTTGCGGGTCAAAAAGGGCTGCATTCGCTTTCTTGTCGCTTAAACACACTACCACATCCTTTTTAGACGGACACTGGCCACCTCGTTCTCGTACGTACTTCAAACTTTCGTCCCAGGAACCACAATGCACAACTTGCCCGTCAGCAAGCACAAGCACACTTTTGGCACGAGTCCAGTCCTCCGACGCGTCCTGCAAAAGTGATATGACAATGATCTTTTGCAACCACTTGGACAAGCAGCGATTTATTGAAATAAATTCAAACGCGGCATCATTTTCAATCTCAGCTTGGTCCATCAGCACGGCGTTAGTCTTGCAAAAGCGCAGACCGCAGCGACGGATGGCGTACTCTGGATAAAAGAGCGTCAAGGCACGGGTGAGTTCCCACGCCATTTTACGCTCCTTAGAACGGCGACTTTCAACGGCCAGCACGCGTTCCGCCAAACTTTTGTCTTTTCCCTTCACCTCGTCTACTTCGTGTTTCAAGACGCGAAAACGACAAAAGGCACGTGCAAAAATGAAGAGCTCGACCGCACTTAACGTCTCAAAGCGGCGGCCATTATTCGTCACATACGTCAAAAAGGCAGGCAGAAGCTTCTTGTAATCTTCCTTCTTCCATTCCTTCACTATCTCGAGACTCGTCATCATCCCGCCGCTCAGTGGCGTCACGACGGTACTCGTAAAGAGCACACCAGAGCCGTCACTTAAAGCGCGTTGCGCCTCTGGCGTCACTCCCTTGACACCCATGGCAGCCGCCGTGGCGCTGGCACTCCACGCATGCCACGCGAGTTTTGCAAAACTCGGCATAGTCTTCTCCTCGCTAATACTCTCAAAATCAACCACGGCGTAAGCATCTTCCGTTGCCGTAGGACTCGTGACCTGCTGCATCGCCTTTACCTCGATCGGGGTAGTCGTCTCACGTTCGCCATCAGGACGCGTGACGACACTCGGGACGCTGGAGTCGTCAGCACTAGTCGTGGAGTTGTCCTTGGCCTTGACTATGGGCTGCTCAGACGTCGCTTTGGGCTGCTTCGTCTTGGATTTGGACTGCTTGGCCTCAAGCTTCTTGTCCTGTTTCCGAGTCGCCCGCTTGTTTTTCTGACGCGTGCCATCCTTGGCAGCTTCGCTCGACTCGCTGCCGCCCATTCTTCCAGACTACGCAACTCTTTTTTTGCTACTTTTGCACGTCGTGACTCGGTAAAAAATTTGCCGATCTTCTCGATGTCTGAAGCAAAAGCAATTGTGGGATCGAATAAGATACGTGTGTAGCCAGCTCACGCACAGTAATAGACTTGGTTTCATTATGACTAGATTCGCAATTAAGCCCTTGGCATAAATAAGGTGGAGAGTTGTACATTAATGCAAGATATCAGCCTTAATTCGACGAATGAGTGGTCAGCGTAGTGGCTAAATTCCTTTGTTTAGATATCAGGGTTGCAAGTTGTCAGACAACACGGTCACTCATTGCATGCTGTTTCCTTTAAACGAGCATTAAAGAATCTCTGGGCTCTAATACACTAGTTGGGCAATCTTCCATGCACTTATTAGGCCTAATGTCGGATACGCATTGCTGCAAAAATTACTGGACGTTCGAACGTGTCACTATTACCAGCTGTTATTAGGCAAAGTGACCATAAAAGATGATCCTGTGGTAAAAGTCAAAACACGTGGTGATCGAAATTTGGTGATCGGTAGACCATTTTTTTGTTATGGTACACTGTGCCTTATATTAAATCTCAGAATTGTCTGAGATTTTATCATTTGAGATAGTTGTGGTGCGTTGGCTCCTAATTATCGTCACCAGTGCCCGTGAGAAGACAATCTGTCCCGATAGAGCAGTGTGTGGCAGATTTCTTCGCAACCAAGCACTTTTATAGTCTTGATCGTTACTAATTGTACCAGTATTTCCAAAATTATGTGTTTACGGCAGTAACAACTCTCCCGTACATTTGCTTTAGTATGTTTGCTGCAAGACCAGAACGTTACGGCGAGAAATGATTGGTTAGCACACTTCAACTAGAATCCAGGCAGGTCAAAAATGTCAAAACCCATGGTATTTTTCTCTGGTGTGTTTGCTGCAAGACCAGAACGCCAGGGCGAGAAATGCATGGTATGCCCATTTCAACTATAAGCCAAACAAGTTAAGAACGTCAAAATTCATGATATATGCGTGGCGATGAAGAGTAAATACGTTGCGCTGCCTATGTCTTTTGTCATTTTGCAGTCCGAGATCACAGCGCATGAAGCAGCCTTCCCAATTAGTACAGCGGCCTTATACAATTTGTCCAGTCAAGTCCCTACAGTGGAATAGTTAGTGTAACGAAATTACACAGCACTTGAGAACAAAGAGGAACTTCTTCCGTGAACGACGGCTAACTGAACAAATCGGTTTGTACGATTGATTGCAGTTTCAAGCCTATACAATGTTTTTTTAAGTCTTGGGCCTACCTATGGTTGTTTATATGCAGCAAATTTAACTGCATATCAGGCGGGGACTACGTCCGTTCCGATACCTTCAAGATACCTCAGCAAACAAATTGATATGAACATTAAAGGTTTGTCGATCGTGCACCAGGAGCCAACAATTCTTTCGAGGCTCCTGTTAGCAAGAAGCCAGCTTTTACCACAAAAGCTCGGGTTTATGCGACGGCCTCCCATACTAAGCATCTAATAGGAGGGGATTGAAAGTCATCCATTACTTTTAGCTTTATGTGAAAAGCCGGTCCGGTCTTAACAATGACCAAACAAGCAGCACAAAACCTCAGATCGGATTAAGCGAGATGCGCCAAAAAGAGGCAAATGGATTTTTGCTTACGTCAGCATGCTGAGACATAAAATTGCGACCGCTTCGGTGTTACGGCACTTCGCATCGGAATAGCGAACTTTTGTCGAATTTTATCCAATATCTCGACTTCGCTGATATGAATTGTTTAACCAGTATCATTAACTAGTCGCTCAATCTAACCAAACGAGCTAAAGTCCAGTGTGGCGTATTGGCCTTTTGCATTTATTGAGTATATGCTTCACGATGATGAACAATCGATTCACCAAGGCGCTGACAAATCATATAGGATTAAAGATTGACTCCAAGCTTTAAGTGTCTTCTAAGACCGCTATATGTAATAGTAAAACAAATCTGATTTCTTCGTTGGGCCCTATGAGAATAAGGCTACCGAAAATTTCACGCTACGGCTAATTTGTCTCTAGCGCGGGATGCTATTACCAATCCGACTTTTTCTGGGAATCGACTTCCGTATTCCTCGCTAGACTATTAAGATTTTTGCGCAGTGAAGCGTTACACACCAGTGGACCAAGTTTTGTAGACCAGGCACCCTTTTTGGCCCCCCCCCCGCTTTAGTGACCTATCTCCAGCTGCCCTAAGTTGTATGAGCTTCGAGCGATTTAGTACTCGAGCGACTTATCACTCGAGCCACAGGTTCCAATTTCTTAAATCGTATGACCGCTACCTCGGCCATGCCGTAAGCTTTACAAGCTATGTCAAGCTCTGTTGTGCATCTTGGCCCGCTTAAGCAGAGGTTTACATAAGGAAGAATTCATAAGTTCAACTTGTCTTAGACTGGCCATTACCTTTCTTCATTGGGATATACATTCAAGCGTTATGATCAATTACCGACTGGTCTACTTTAAAGTTATCCTGTCCAAGACGAAACGCTCTGTGCTGCTCGATAAACGCCATGCGTCATTGTCTCATCTTTGACGAGATTGATAATCTGAAAGCAACGCTCTGTGTTGCATTCGAACTAACACGCCCTGTGTTGCATTCGAAGTAACACGAAATTGTGTGTAAAAACACCGATGTCTCCATTGAGATCCCTCGAGAAGGTAGCGCTTCAAATGACTCAACTCCGAGTCAACTGTGCCACGCCGAAGATACACTCCACGACAAATCATTACTTGATGAGTCACATGCCGCTCCGCGTGGATCGTCAGAGTATCACCCTGAACCTGTTCTTTTTCACTAAGTTTTGTATATTATAGAGCAAGCGCTGTTCACGAAAACGATTCTGACAAATGGGCTACGTATTACTCCATGTGCATTGTCTACGCCTCGCCCTTATTCTATGCCCTACTGTCGATCATAACTTGCATGGTAAGCGTTGAAGGCTGTTTACAGCAAGCGATGCCCAGTGAATACTGCGACACTTTAGTACATCGTCAAGGCCTTACTTTGTATTCGTTGAGCTGCTGATAATCATACTCTCCATGGTATGCGTCAAATGCTGTTTACGACGAGCGTTGATCAAGAAACAATGTGTCACTCTACTTGCATCGATAGAGTGTCACCTTTGATGTCCTAAGTGAAGATTTTCCTCGCACCAAAATTTGTGATTGCCGAATATAAGAGCTCGTATGTTGATCCGTCACCTGACTTGAAGGTTGTATTGTTTTCGCAATCATGTGTCTTCACGTTCGCCTGCTCTTTATCCACTGCGAGTGGCAGTGCTATGCATACGAATCGGGTGACCGTCGGCGAAGCATCAGAAATCACTATACGTCTTTTGAGACGACTTGTCGCGTAGTTAGCTGCATAGTTCATTCGATAATGAGCGTAAGGCTGACCTGGTGCGAAGCGTGATTTGGCATACAATTTACAGAGCGATATTCATTTCCTGCATGCCGGTGATGATATGGCTATTGCGTATGAAGTGCCATATCATCGCTTGAGCAACGCTTGTTGCGAACAGCGCTTGCTGCATACCACTCAAGCATCATTTCATTATCTAGACTCTTCTAAATTATAAAGAACTAGACACACCCGCTGTGACGGCTTTTATATTTAATCTCATTGCTCTACACTTTTTCCAGATGGATACGGCAAAACTTTCTTCCTGTGAGACAGCCACGCGATAAAAATATTTGTTTTGATGCACCACATACGCGAAGTATTTTTGGCCCTCGGCGTGCCAAATTCAAACTACACCAGCTGAAATAGTTGGTTCAGCATCCCCCAATTTGACTAGCGCAATGTAGCAACCATCACCTTGGTGGATCGAGAGCCGGTCCGCGCGATCAGCTTCTTTATGCAAATCGCTCAACGTGCTCATTTCCTCTCCCGCATTGTCTGGTTCGATACCCATAGGCTCCGAATTAAGACAGCCGGAGATAGGTCACTGAAGTGGACGAGTCATCACACCCGAGTGTGTGACTGCCCTACCAAAATGCGCCCGATTGGGTAGTTTGGGTGGGGGACGCCCCACTGACCGAAAAAGCCCCATAGCGTAATGAGGGGTACGGAACCCGGTCCCAATATGGGTCACATTGCTATCAGCGTCCCGCGATAGAGACAGCTCAGTCCTAACGCGTGGGTTCCAGAAGCTCAAATCTCTCTCCCACATTGTCATTGCGAGCTTGTTTGCGGTGCCATGATGGCGCTTCACAGTGTCTCGAGCAGTGACTCGAGCCCTCGTTGCAGAATGAAGAATGATGCCGCCTTGTTCAGACACCACGCGCTCTCGCCATGCAAAATTATAAGATTTGATGGCTTGATTGTCCTCTCGATGAGGAAGTTGTCGTATACTCGTCCGGGTGGTTTTGGACGTCGTCTGCGAATGTGTTAGTTCCTCGAGAAGACCGCAAATATCCATGTCATAAACCTGAGCGACTCCGCAGTGATTGAGTCGTCAAAAACGGGCTCTGATGAAAGCATCACCGGCGAGACACGACGCGCCTCGCGGTGATCCATTCAGAAAAATGTCAACTGTATTATTTTAATTAAGCCTGCTTTTATTTGTCGAACAGCACCTCGACGAGCTGCTCGTTCCAATCAACTTGTGTCCGCCACGTCTTTTTGTCGCAGCTTTCGAATACTCCGTGAGGTTTCAGTACCACAATTTGTTGTTAGTACAAGCGCTGTCGCAGACTTCACTTGAGGGGCAAATATTACGATGCGACCTTCTCTCGAGAAAGCTGACTTCAACTTCGTGCATCCGATTCTAGCGCTGAATGAACGCGCATTAGGATCGTCAAAGTGCTTCGTTTGATGCACTATCCATTGTGTTGCTGCTCATCTTTCGAAACCGCTAAATGCGATTGAAATGCTTGCCTTTAACAAATTACAGAACCTATGGCTTGATGTCTTAATCCACACCGCCGAGGCACTTGCCGTGACGTCTTGCTGTAGCCAGCCGCATGCCTTGCCCCCACTCGCGCTTCGTCGTCTCTGATGATGCTGGGGCTGCTCCGCTTGTTGTTGACATGTCGATAATTTCTTTGATTAGTATTTTCGGGCCTACAAGTCGCACAATAGCACTCGTGTGCTTCGCAAAAGTTGCCTTCGCTGCTTGACTCAATCTCCCTTTGGTTTGACTGTCGAATTTCATGTACAATTTCTTAAGTGACTTGTAACTGCACTCTTGCTAACTTGAAGTATGTAGTGGATCCTCTCCTCATACATGTTACATATTTTAAGCATCGCTCAAAAGGTAGTACCTGTGAGCTACTACACTTTGAGCGGTGCTTGAAATATGTAGTCGGTTCTTATGGCGCGAAGTGGTTTTTAGCTTACATAGACAACTAACTACAAGAGAGTCATTTTGGCTCAGAGTCAAGCTTTGCCCGACGATGTGGTCGCCTTCGGTTAACTCCGCCTGCTTAAGGCATCAAGAAGGAAAGAACGTCTTTGCAAGAGATACACCTTTTCCGGTCCAATTGGTTACGTTCCTCGTGCGTATATTTTCTGCATATGCCTAAAGTTTGTATGCAAAAAAAATTGCCTTCTAAAATCCACGTACTCATCAACAAGTAGAAGTGTGGCCAAGACGAGCAGGAACTGAAATGCAGCTCAGTTCTTTGACATGCTAATAATCCATACATTCGGTCTTTGGTCTACTCCTACACATGCAATCTTCAAGCGTTCGCAGCACTAGAGAAATGCTCGCAAAATTTGCGAGGCTATAATCACACACTGAGTCCTGAACTGTTGAATAATGAGGGGACAACTTTGATAATCATGGGGTTGTGTACCCATAAGCGGGGAGGATTACACTTCTCTGGAGGCTCGTCAGATTGGTTGGCGGGCGGGATGTTACGCCACGCTTTAATAGTATTATTTTTGCTAAAAAGGATCTAAAAAGCTGCAATTGTTTTGATATCTGTCAATTTTAACAATGGAGCTAAAGGACCAGGTCGAGGCGGAAATGGCCCGCTACCGTGCATTGCAAGATGAGGTCCAAGTGCTTGCAACGCAGCGACAGACATATGCGCAGCAAGCGAACGAGAATGACATGGTAAAAACGGAGCTGGATTTGTTGGATGAGGAAGCTAAAGTATACAAACTCGTGGGCCCAGTTTTGCTCAAACAAGAAGTCGACGAGGCCAAGAGCAATGTAAAGAAGCGCCTCGAGTTCATTAATAACGAGCTGTTAGTAGTAAGCAGCAGAAAGAGTTGAGCGCAGAGCTTACCGCTTGTTGCATACACTACCTAGGAAAAAGGTGAACACCAAGATTGAGACAAAGGAGAAAGAGGCTGTGGGCATTCGCACAAATGTACGTGACCTTATAGCTTCAAGCTCTGAACAAAAGCTGATTATGGATAAAAAATGTTTTTCTAGATTGCCAATCTGCAGATGGAGATGCAAAAGCGTGCGGCGGAGGCTGCTAAGGGCGCTGTGGCGGCTTATTAAAGTAGCAGATGAGCTAAACACGCTCAATATCGTTTCTATTGTTGTCCACCTTGTGTTGCAATAAAGTACTAGCTAAAAGCTAAAGCAACAATGCGTCACGTGAGTGCAGTCTTGCGCCGAGTAACTCCGGAGGCACAATCTCTGCGACCTCTTGCAGCGTAGTGCGTGCCAGAGGAGTTGCGTGGAGAGTGTGACGACCAGCCTCGTGTGCGGCAGCGGTAGTCGGAGCAGCGCCTAAAGTGTGCGGCAGCGGTAGGAACTTGGAAGCCAATGCGCCTGCCTGTTTCGTAAAAGAGCGCAAAGAAGCTGGCATTTCCTGGTTAGACCGACGACTAGGGCCCTGCACGAGTACTATGTGCAGGCGATCTGAATCTTCAATGTGGTTCTTGCGTGTGACAACTTCACTAAATGTATCAATAATTTCGCGAAGACGACGCAGCTTGTTCTCTTGAGAGACGTCGTCTTCCATGCGGTGTGCTGCGTGAGTACGAGCACGCATCGAGTACGCAAACATGAAAGCTTGGTCGTAGCACACTTGACGCATGAGCGAGATCGTATCTTTGTGTTCCTCCTCTGTCTCACCACAGAACCCGGCGATAAAGTCAGAGGAAATTGCAACACCGGGAATACGGGTACGCATGTTGTCCACTAGCGCTAGATACGCCTCACGCGAGTAGCCACGACGCATGCGCTCTAGTATAGTGGTGCTACCGCTCTGAGCAGGCATGTGAATCTGTTTGCATATGTTCGGACGCTCATTCACCAGATCAAGGACTTCGTTCGGAAAGTCCTTTGGGTGTGGCGACGTAAAGCGTAAACGCATCTCTGGGTTGACACGCGAGACTTGGTCTAACAAGTCGGCAAAACGGAATCCAGGCGCGTCACGCGAGCGAAACATGTTGCTAAAGCCAACAGACGCAACGTAGCCACGGCCATTCTCAGCTGCACCCTCTGACTTCTTGTCGTGATACGAATTGACATTTTGTCCAAGCAACACGACTTCCTTCACGCCCTCGTGACTTAGCGCGCGCACTTCATCGAGAATCGAGTGCATGACGCGACTACGCTCACGTCCACGTGTGAATGGTACAATGCAATAGGAACACATGTTGTTGCAGCCACGCATAATCGATACAAAGGCCGACGGACTCTGCGGGTTGGCGCGCACAGGCGCAATGTCTGCATACGTTTCATCCAGCGAAAGCTGCACGTTGACTGCAGATTCCCCATTCGCGAGAACCACTCGTAAGAGGTTTGGGAGGTCGCGATAGGCATCAGGGCCCACAACCAAGTCTACCATTTTGTCGGATTCTAGCAACTTCTTCTTGAGTCGCTCAGCCATGCAGCCCAGGACGCCAACAGTTTGCACTCGCTGATGCTGCAGACGCATTAGCTTCGCTTTCACCTGACGCAGCATTTCCAGGCGATTCCAAATCTTGGCTTCGGCATTGTCGCGTATGGCGCACGTGTTAAGTAGCACCACGTCGGCATCGTCAACACTGCGCGCAGATGTGTATCCGTTCTTGAGAAGAATAGCACGCACGATCTCTGAATCGGCCGAGTTCATCTGGCACCCGTACGTTTCAATAAAGAAGGACCGGGTGTGTGTCTCTTGCTGCTCTTCGAGTTCTTCTAGCGACTGGATGGAGCTGGGAAAATTCATCTCGCTGATCGCCTCGACCGAGGGCTGGTGGTGGTCGTGCAGAGTCTCCAAGAAGTCACCAAGACTCGGACCGTCGGCGACAAGGCGTGAGCTAGTAACCTTTGTCTTCTTCAATTGCACACGACTACTGCTGCTCATGGAACGCACTACATCAATCGCTCGTGATGTGCGCGCGGCCAAGACGCGACGACCCGCAGCTAGCATTTTATCTTTGAATCCTTGACTAGCAAAACATATATCCCGCGTAATCCGGGTACAAGAGGGTTACATTGTATACTAATCGATGGAAACAACGCTATGGAGCTGCTCGCGCTGCACGTATGAGAACGAGGCGCTTGTGCCTCAATGCTCTATGTGTCACACTGCGCGACCTACGACAATAGCATCTGTGAAAGGTCTCGTGAAGAAGGCGAAGGTCAAGTCACCGTCAGAGTCGTCGCTGCTCTTTGGCGTTGGTAGTTCCATAGCACAGGAGCAAGAACGCATTGAGAAGAAGCTGCAGCAATTAAATGAGCTAGGCATTAAGCTGTCACGTGGCGAGATGATGACGCTTCTAAAGCGCAACTGCTTCAGTGTTCATGGGGCTGCGTCCGAGTACTTTGAGCGTCTGATTAGAACAGACGCCATAGTTCAAGTGGACGAGGAAGCCAACCAGAAACTCGAGAGGACACTAAAGAAGCTTGAAACTGTGGACACAGTTGACGAAAGCTTTGAAGTACTGGGGAAAACTACGATGCAGGCTTTGGTGAATCGTCAAGGTGCCGAATTGCTAGTGGGAGACGAATTGCTGCTACATGCGGAGAACGCGGGCAAGAAAAGGTTGAAACCAGGAGTGTCAGCCACTTCCACCCTTTCGGGTATTGTACGAATTGCCACGTTGCAGCACTCGCAGATTGGACGCTTGGAGAGGAACATGGAGATGTTGTTACATCCATTGATGAAGGCTGGTCTGGTCAAGCTTAGTGGCGTGTGCGAAGTCCCGCCTGCATCGTCACACATGTTCGCGTCGTTTGACGTAAGTGCTAGCTATAATTGTTTTACCAAGAGTTTCATCATTTAAGGTTAGTGTGTGGGGATGCATGTAGGTAAGTGTGTTTGTGTACATCAGTCTGAAAGCATTCGACGTGTTTCAAGAGGGCAACGCAAATTTTCACCTCTCGGATCAGCTCTACAGTTTGCTGCAATTTTTCAATGAAAGTAACGAGCCCTCGTTGGATGCATTACCGTCACGTACAGCTCTTCCCATGGACGATCCGTCATCGCAGGTGGATCCAGAGGAACTCGATACTCTATTCTCCGAGTGCCTTGGAGCAAACGAACTTCAAAAATCGGTGGATGGCTCATACAGTGATCCATCGGAAGACCTTGTACAATATCTCAATGCTATCGTGCTACAAGATCACCAAAAACAAGCCCTTCGATGGATGTTGTGGCGAGAGAATTTGTTGAAAAACGGCGTCAGTAACCAGAAGCGTACCGATCCGGTACGTGTCATCGCTGTTATAAAAAAGCTTCAAGAAGTTAAATGTGCTCATTTTGATCACTACATAGATATGGGAGGAACGTCATTTTCGCTCTAAAACTACATACTTCGTTAATCCTTACGAGAAAAGTGCGTCGTTATTTTGCCCAGAGCCTCCTGCTCCCTGTCTTGGTGGCATTCTGGCAGATGATATGGGGATGGGTAAGCGCTGCGATATTGTCTTCGAACATGGTGTTTGAGGTTGTATTAATGCTTTGTGTATGCAGGCAAAACGCTGATGATACTTTCACTTATTGTGTACCAGAAGCACATTGGCGAAGAGAAAGCTATGAAGAAAAGCGGTGACTCACTTGGTGTCGGTAAACCGAAAAAAAGAGGCAAGACGTTGGTGATTTGTCCATTGAGCTTGCTTCATCAATGGAAGAACGAAACGCAAGATCGTTACTTACCAAACACATTAAGTGTTTATATCTACTATGGCGATCATCGCGACACTGGTACTAGACTTAATGCAAAGTCGTTGACCAAGAGCGACCTCGTGCTTACTACGTACGGAGTGCTGTCAGCCGAGGCTGGAAAGAATGGTGTTCTTATATCGACAGAGTGGAACCGCGTAGTTCTTGATGAAGCTCATAGGATCAAGAATAGAGCGTCTAGCTGCTTCAAGGCGTGCTCTTCCTTAGTAGCTACGCATCGTTGGTGTCTCACTGGTACTCCAATACAAAATACCCTAGGCGATATGTTTGCGCTGCTCTGCTTTCTTCAATACCAGCCGTGGGATCGAGTTGCTTGGTGGAAGCGAGTAATTACAAAGCCGTTCGAAGATGGCGACGATGTGAATGCACTTGGCCGCCTCAAAGCGCTTTTACTTCCAATATTACTACGTCGGACCAAGCAGTCGCGAGACAAGGAGGGCAATATGATTGCCAAACTTCCGCCAAAGCATCACGCGCTTTTGAATGCAGTTTTACTACAAAGACTTTTATTTTTTCTACGTCGATTTGCCAAACTTCCGCCAAAGCACATCGATTTAGTACAGCTCGAGTTTTCCACTGGTGAACGTGCGTTTTATCAGGCAATTTTCAATAAAAGCAGGGCAGAATTCAATGGATTTGTTGCGCGTGGTGCAGCTAGAACCAATTACATTGCGATTTTTGCACTCTTGCTGCGTCTTCGCCAGGCTTGCGATCACCCGTTGCTCGCTTTAGGAAAGCAAGTCGAGGAAGCACGGAAGCCAGACAACGAAAAGGGCAGTGCAGCCACGACTTTCGAATTGTCGTTCCAGCCACACGACAACGAGAGCTCGGAAGCCTACTACCAACGAATCGCAGCACAATTGCAAAAAGACATGCAAACTAGCAACCGTGCCCAGCCAATGGGAGAAGAAAGCACATTGAACAACGACAAAAGCTCAGTGCCTGGCGGCTTGACATCTTCTTATATTGAAAGCGTACTCGCCCAAGTCGAAGATGGGTTGGACACGCAAGAGTGTCCCATCTGCTTGGACCCGCCACAAAACGCAGTTTTAACGCCTTGTGCCCACGTCCTGTGCGACTCTTGTCTGCGCGAAAGCCTCGTAAATGACCCCGACAATGGCTGTCCCGTATGTCGAAGTGTGATTGAGATGTCAAAAGTATTCAAGCTGCCTCCTCCCTCTGCGTCCAAAGCGCAGACTGAAGGTATACAAATTTCTGGCAGCTCACATCGAGCCGCTTCTGACGACGATGGCACGGGCTTTGAGTCGGCCAAGCTTCAGCAACTGTTGCGCGATCTTCGGGCCATTAAAGTGGAGAACGATAGGAAAAAGGCACCCGAGCTCAAGCGCAAAGTCGTTGTCTTTTCGCAATGGATGCCAATGCTGGACATGGTTTCAAGCCTTCTCGCGCGCCACGGGTTTTCCCACTGTACGTTCAACGGAGGCTTAAACCAGGAGGCTCGAGAGCGCGTGTTGACAAAGTTTGCCAAGGACCCAGACATTGAGGTTTTGGTCACAAGTCTCAAAGCTGGTGGCGTGGGGCTGAATCTTACTTGTGCGTCAGTCGTGATTCTGCTGGATCCGTGGTGGAATCCCGGCGTGGAGGAACAGGCGATTGACCGAGTGCATCGCCTGGGCCAGACGCAAGATGTCCTTGTGAAGCGCTACGTGGTCAAGGACACAGTGGAGGATATGATACTGCAGTTGCAACTACGCAAGGAGAAACTCGCCAAGCACGTGCTTGTAGTTGCAAAAACCCACAACGAGCGACACAGCGAGCGCCTTCACCTCGATGATTTGCGAAGCTTTTTCCGCTAGGACGATAATCACAAATGACAGGTTTGATCATTTTGGACCATTACACTTGTTTTTTGTAATAGGCTAGTTAAACTGAAATAAATTATCCCGAGCCAGGCTACGGAGCCCACGATGCTGACGCGCTCACGCTCCAAAGCGTCCAAGCAACCGGTATTTATCGACGACAATTGGAACGACGCGTATATTCAAACGAAAGACGAGCAGATTGATGCATTGCTGGCAGCTGATGGGTCGCAGCGGGGCTGGGACGAGCTCGCAGAGGAAAATTCGGAGGCCGACGAGAGTGACAGTGGCGAGAATGCGTGGTATACGGACTCGGACGACTCTACAGACAACGATGAGGATTGGCTTGAACGACCTCAACGGCTTTCTAAGTGGACTTTTTCTCAGCGGTGGGTGGCCGGCGGTGGCCTGCTTCAGAACGTAGGCTGGACGCTCGCCGTCGTTTGTGTGGCTCCCATGCTCTTCTACGTCTTTTTACTGAAACGTGACCAGCATTTGTGGCCACTGCAAAGTTTAACGCTTGCTGGCTCAATGTCAAAAGTGCTTTTGAACCTGTTCACCCTAGTCGCTGTGGCTGTGGCTTTCTATGGTGCTTCGTGCAATGTGGATCATTGGACGACGACCAATGTCTTGAATTGGCGGCAACTAGAGCTGGAACCTTCTGTTCAATGCGCAGAGAAATATTTGCAAGGCGGCAAGGAATTTGTGAAGCAAGTGGTGGAGGCATTGTCTGTTGTGTCAAAGCCCAAGCCTTCATTCAGGAGGTTGGGCGACGATATTTGGACGATGGTAGCGAGTTTGAATGCGCCAGTGGTCCGTCAATTGGGGGCATTGCTTGTGGGCTGTCTAATCACTTTAACGTGTTTTTATCGCGTGTGGGCCAAGACGTTGGTGCTGCTAACTGCTGTAGTTTACGTGGCGTTTAATGTGATGACCGAGATGAAAATGCAACAACGATCAGCGGTTTGGATTGCCTCGCTTGACCCCAACTTCGCCTTTGTCAACGAAAGTATCTTTGTGAGTCAAGATGTGGATGGTCTTTTGTGGCATTATTAGTCGTTACTCATTAGTTTTATATGTCAATTTATCTATCTATTGAAAAAAGGTTGCTATAGACGGACAAAATTTAGAAGACGGCGGATGTATAGCCTGGGCACCGTATTGGGGAGGTGTACAGCAGCGGCAAGCCCAAGCTTGTCCCAAGCATTTCCCACAGCAACTTAGCAATGGTGGTGTACTTGTCACTTTTGGTCAGGTGAACGAATACGTGCCGTGCTATCTCAATGTCAAGGAAACTACCTCTGCGGTTGTTGTAGACGGCAAGATCCAGCCACTTGAATCGTTTAAATGCTTTGAAAGCATTCGCTTGCGTGTCAAGGACCAAAAGAGCGTGCCAGGCTGGTCTCTGCATCACCACCAGCAAGGAGAGGAGCCTCTCCCAGTGGAGAAGCATGAGCTGTGACATCTGGCGAGTTGGTCTTACGTTTGGCAAATGCGTCTTCTTTAAATAAATCACGACAACGACTTGATGACACGCTTGCCAAATAAGAGATCGAGAAATAACACTTTAGTGCTTTGATGCACTGCTAAGATACCGTGAAGCTACATATACATGTTTCGTGCGTTGCGCCTTTCGCGGTGTGGAATTTGGCTCAATTGAGTCATGTTTCTCAGCTTCCAATTGCCGTTTCACAATAAGTGAATTCGCCTCGTCTGGAAGCCTAATGTTTTCATCATTGGTCCGCTCAAACGAACCTATTTTGTTATGGCCACTTCGTGTACGAGCTGGGGAGGAGACGACAGAAGTTATAGTCTTGGCTTTTCGTATTGCCATTCGTTCCATGGCCAATTTAGCCTTCTCGTACTCAGCCCGCAATTTCACATTTTCTACTTCCAATTGCTTTTGTGAAAGAAGCTGTCGTTTAGCTGCCCTAATCTTCACTTTCATTTGCCTATATGCCGTTGTAAGGACGTCGCGCTGATTAATTTCCTGCACTACCAAAGCCTTAAGCATAGCTGGCTCGACACTTTCCACTTGCTTGTCGACAATGTCTTTCTCCTTTATTTGCAGCAACTGCGCCAATTCAACGTGAAGTGCCTGCAGATGCGCCAGCTGTTGCTGGAAATTCGAAACTTCTTGTTGTAGTATACTTTCTCGACGAGTCCACGTATCCTCCTGTGCCTGCAACACTTCCTGAGACTCCTTCGTCAACCTCTCTTGAATCTCCTTCGTCGCATGTTCCTTCTTAGCCATCTCCTCCTCAATCCTCCTCTGCCTTTGAATCAGGTCCTCTTCTAGAGCCTGGATATATGTCTCCTTCTCCTTTAACGTTTCCTCCCGCTGCTCCAAGTCCGTCTTTAAGCATTCGTTCTCCGACTCGGCCTCAATAGCCCTCTGTGTGCTCTCCACAGCAATAAGCTTGGCCGTGTCTAAATGTACACGCAAAGTTGCATGGTCCTCAGTCAGCTTTACGAGTCGCTGTTTCGTCAACGCCTCCGCCTGCTTCAATTCCTTCACCTCAACATCCTTTCTAGCTGCCTCCACCTGCCTGGCATTAATCTCTCCTCTTAGCGCTGCGGCCTTCTCCTCCGCCTTCTGCAGCTCTTTCTGCAACCTTCTTACATCCTCACGTGTTGCTCCTTCCTGTCGATCTATCTGCGTTTCAAATTGATGCCGCGTGGTTTCGAGTTGCGCCCTTAGCTCGTAAATCTGCATCTCCCTATCTTTAGCCTCCTGCGCCTTCTCATCTCTCTGCTGCTGCGCCATTTTCTTCTCCTGAACAAGTGCATCAACCCTAGACACCAGCTTCTTTTCTCGTTCATGTGATGCTTCTAATTGATGTTGCAGCTCGTCACCTCGCCGTTTCTCATCCGCGGCAAGCCGCTCCGCCATCTGCTGCGCGTCTTTTGCCTCTCTGGTCTGCGTTTTGCTAAGCTGCCAAGCCTCATCTAGTTGAATCATTCCACGAAGAGACTTCTGATACTTGTGGTCCAGCACCTGAAGCTCCGTCTCGCGTACCTTAAGCGACTGTTGCGCCTCACTTAATGCCTTTTGTAGTGCAAACGCCTCAGCCTCAAGCTCTGCAGCTGTTGTGTCACCACCAACACGGAGCAAAAGCCTTTCCCTTAGATGTGCTGCCTCAATCTTCATGTCCATGAGCTCGCGTGCGATACGCTCGGCCACTTGCTGCTCTGATCGCAACCCCGAGCCGCCGGCGCTAAGCTCTGACATGACTGAGCGCTTTTTCGAATTGCAATTATACAGAAGTATGTGCACCACATGAATTTTTTATATCAACATATTACACGAAATGCACCATTTTGTGCTGGATTAGCAGTTGCAGCTTTGGTCCTAACACGGGGTCGTGCGTAAGCTGTTTTAAATCTTGGGGTGATTTCTGGCACTCATGAAGGCGCTGCATAAGTTTCTTATCGGAGAGAGCAGCCATCAGCTCAGGATTTTTCAAGATATTTTGCACTTGTTTTTCTTCGTCAGGTGTGCGCTGCATCCCAGCAATTGCATGGCGTCGAGTCTCGTCGAGGTCAACTATTGCTGGTATGCTTTTCGAATTTGCAGCTGACACTTGATGCGGCTGGTCTAGCTCGACATTGACTTGAGATGATACAGTCTCGGCTGCAGCGCCAATCTATGTCAACAGTTTCGCAACGCTGTCATGGCAGTCGTTTTATCAGAACATTGATGAGCACGCGTACCTCTTCAAAGTGATTTCCGAGAAATTCCAAAAATTCTCGCAGTATAGTTGACATGGCAGGATCTTTTTGGTACTTAAGTACGGCAGCGCCAGGATTCTGCTGCAGCTCGCTGATTACCGTCGAAAATGCCGGATTTTGCAAAGCTGGGACAAGCGAATAAAGAATTTAGTCAAATTTGTTAGCACTTTGAGTTCGTAGTAAAACCTGCCTTGAACAAGTTTCGGGTTTCGCGCGAGTTTTTCAAAAAAGCGCTCATTCATCCACTCTGTTACATCAAATGATATTACAACGGGCATTTTAGTTTTGTTGTATATTACTATCGTAAATAGGATCTTCAAGGACCTTTTGGGTCAAGCTGGTTTATACTTCTCATCGCTTTCTGTACTTCTGGAAAGACAAATGCCGAGTCATCAGTCGTAGGTTCTTCATCCTTATGCTTAACGATAAGCAAATTTTCATCACGCTGCGACTGCAGCAACGAGTAGTATTCAGTGTCATAGCTTCTACAGAATAAAAACATGGCGACACACCGATTGCTGTCGAGTAGGTTCCAAAGATATTGCACCAGAATGAGGTGTTAAAATTTTCTTCGTTGTTGCTGGCTTAGCTGTGTTAAAAAATCCTTTTTTCAATCCTTGGCCAAAAGACTTTCTGTTGCGCTCCAAGTCCTGCTGCTTATATTTGTCTTCCTTGGCACGTTTAGCAACTGCTAACATCTCGTCCATAATATTTGGATTTGCTTCTTCTTCGGTCAGCTCTTCCACTCGTTGGCTGGTCTCATTTTGAAGGTGGCATTCGCCTAGCATCGGTGGCTCGTCCTCATCCCAATTTTTATTGTTTGCGTCCCTCATTGATAGCAAGCGTCTACTTGCAAACGAAGCGTTGCTTTTAAAGATTTATTGCCTTAAATGTATTAAACTGCCGGTACCCTTTTGGTGAACTGCCGGTACCCCTTGATTTTAGCCAATGAGGTTAGTTCATTCTTTCTATAATTTCAACCAATTAAAAGAGAAAGCATTACCCATCCGGTACCCCTTTTTCGTAAACTGCCGGTTCCCCCTGTTTTAGCCAATGAAAAAAGGAGCAATTCCGTCAAAGAGCAATATTTTTCTGTCAATGAAAGCAGCGCTGAAAGAGTTATTGAAATGCGCCTTCCTCTACGTCGTCTTTCTTTGATGAGTATACGCATTTGCATGACTCTTGAGTATATATATGTATTGTTTTGAGCGACGTGACTTTACATAATATAACCAATATTCAAATATCATTTACAGTATTGAAACCTGCCAAAGAAAAGTTCAGATGAATGAGAAGTAGAAGGGTCAAGCGCATTACAAAAAAATTGTTTGCATACCGATAGATGGCACAGTCGCTGGTGCTGTAGGTGGGGCTCGTTGCCGACATGTTCTGGCATTGTGACCAATCCCTCTGCACACTCTGCACCTGCGGAGCAAAGGCGCCTCTGCATTAGCAGCCATCTCTACATGCTCAAACTGCAAAGGTAGGCATCGAGTGGATCCAGATGGTCGGCCACGCAATAGTGCAAGTGGAGATTCCTCCACCGATGTCACTGCCGTCCAGGCTCGCATGCGATCCAGCATTCGGCGCTTTCGATGTGCGAGGATTTGCTTCTTTCAGAGTGCTGTACGAGGGCTCTCTAGGGGGTTGCATAGTGTTCATTGCGAAAAGCAGAGTGCGAGAAGAGTGATGTTGAGAAGAGTGATGTTGAAAAGAGTGATATTGAGAAGAGGTGAGTAGGAGTTATTTTGTAAAAAACAAGAAGTACCGGCAGTTGACAAAAAGGGGGTGTTGCTTTCTCTTTTTATTGGTTAAAAAACACTGTGTTCATTAAGAAAGATAAACTGCGCCCATTGATAGAATGAACTTAAATCATTGGCTTAAACGAAGGGGTACCGGCAGCTTACCGAAAGGGTGCCGGCAGTTTAACAATTCCCTAAATGTAATACTGCTTTTTAGAGGCGATGTGATTGGGCCCTTCAGCTTGCAAAGACAACAGAGCAATTAGTTATTGCAATTTTACCGGGAGTGATGGTCAGGTGATGATATTGTGTGTGGTGTGGTAAAATAGGTGGGGGAAAGCTGAAATGATCGGTGCCCAACACGACCACGTCATCATCGCCTTAGATCTGCCTGTTCAATTATAAACAAAAGAATAAAATAATGCATCGGCAATTTACGAGTCGAATCGTGGCTTAAAGTTTTGAGCTTGAAGTATTGATGCCACTAGTTTGGCATGTATCAATTGTTAAAACTGTTGTCTTCCTCACTAAATGCGCTACCATAATTACGTTACGGAGTTCGGACAGCGCGAAAAGCTGCGTCGCTCTCTAAACACATGTATTTAATTTCGGTGAGGACGAAAGATGTTTCAAAGCAATCATTCCTTGAGCGGCTCTTTGACGGGCTTGCTTATCAAGGCTCTTCGTACGCGGTACATGCAGAGGTTTAGCCTTGGTTTAAGCGCGACCTCCCAATAATTGCCAGGAAGGTTGCTTGACTATCGTGTGCAAAAGCTCCAAGGCTTTCTAGTGCTCTTGAAGTAGTAATTACCACCAAAACGCTCTGTTTGGCTATATTTTTGGTTAGAGAATTGATGACTTAAACAAAGTATACGCTGACCATTTATTTGAGGACTTGGGGTGATATCTTGTATTAGTGAACAACATCTAAATCTGAATAATGAAAGCCAACTCCAAACATTTTTGTTGCTTCAGACGTCGCGTAGTTTACGTATTAGGTGAGCAATACAAATTGCTGCACTCATCACCAACGTTTTGTGTTTGTATGCGTAAGCTAATCAGGGAGAAAGTTCGCTTTACAATAGTCTGGTCAGTGCAGCGTAATCTGCATACATAGTGATCCCCTGACAGATACACTCCATAATGTCATACCCGTATCTATAGGACACTAAATCCAATAGGTGACTTTTACCAAATATGAATACACCGTGGTGGTTAGTAGCATTTTGTCCTAAAATGACGAGCAATATATCAAACGCCCTGCGATTTAAACATATACGAAAATTCACCGTAAGGTGATCGGTCGGCACTGCAGGCCTATTACGCCACCCAATTTCACTGGCGAAATCTTCTGGACCGATACACTTTACAAAACGATTTGCGGTACCCGATCCCAAGAGATTTTGTGATGTCAAATCAAGTAATTGGACAAGTACATTGTTGGCTTACAATACTCGAAAATACTAGGTTCGATGTATCGTAAACAAACAATGATTGGAGCTGGAGAGGAAACACTGATGTGCTTTGTATTACATCAAGATAAATCTTTAGCGGGGAATTGCTCTGGCATTACCGGATAAGATAGCGATGTTGAGCGTCATTTGCAACGCTTGGGAGTGTGCCGTTAGTTTTATTGTTGCAACTCGGTGGGGAAGCTATCAAGCATATCTTTAGTTTTTAGTCTAGACAACTTATGGCTATGAGCTCAACTTATGCAAGGAATAATTTGCCATTTATACAATTTTAAGTTTATCTTGTAAATTTCAAGCCTTTTGTGATCCAAAAAGATGACGAATCCTTGCAGAAGGCGCTAAATACGTCTTACTTGTAGCAAAGTGATTGCCACTATTCGCATATTCAAACCTCCATATTTAAGCGCAACCAACTTTACCTGGATGTGCCGTTTAGCGCGGTCTTACGGAGTAGTTCGCCCATAGAAGCCTGGTTGAAGCAATTAACATACAATCAAGTAATCTCAAAATAGCCATGCAAAAAGGTGTCAAAAGTGCTGTCGTGACCTTTCTTAATTAACGCTAGGGCTAGTCAGTCTTTACTTTATGGTCTTGGTGTGTTACTTAAGGGTATATTACCGTCCGTACTTGCCGTTGGTGACACATGCGATCAAAAGCTTTATATGCTTCAGCTAATGGGAAAAACTCGAGTAAAACCTTTAATGAGCCTCGGCGGTAGTTGAGCACTGGTCGTTGTTCATGGTAATTTAGCGAAGGATCCAGCTATTGTACTCAAGGCTGGATCATGGTTCTCGCAAGCCTCGGACTAGGGCACTTAGAAGTAAAAAAACAAGGGAAATTACGGTGATTGAGCAGTGGCTTCTGCGAAATTTGAAAGCAGTCGAGCAAGACCGCTCACAAGCATCTTCGATAGCCAAGCCGTAGCTCTCATCATATTTACGCAATGGATTGTCGTGATTATGGAACCATGTCAGGGTAGTCTTTTTTCCTGACTGC
Organism: Plasmopara viticola; assembly: GCA_001695595.3. NCBI lineage: Eukaryota > Oomycota > Peronosporomycetes > Peronosporales > Peronosporaceae > Plasmopara > Plasmopara viticola. The sequence goes on from MBPM02000084.1 coordinate 124,500, forward strand.
GTACACAATAGCTTGTGTTGCTTGTGGAATATTAAAAGTAGAAGCTCACCTTGCTCCCTAGGGCTGCTTCGCTATTACTTCCGTTACGAGTTGAAGGCTGGCACGATGAGATTGCGAGCTTGATCCCGGACGAGAGAGCAACCGCGGCTAGGGCAATTTGTGGCGAGTCAAAGAAGTGAACGCGATCAGCGCTTTTGGTTGCAATCACGACTTCATCATAAATATGCTGAAGTTGACACTCCATCATACAACGTCAAGTGTCGAATCATCAAATTCAATGTCGCTGCGATGGACACACCTCTAATCATGAGTAAAATGAATTTGTCACTCGCACGTGACGTGGGCTTAATATTTGCAGCACTTAGGTGACAGTAAATCTTTCACATGACGTGTGCAATTTCATAAACTTAGTGGAAGAATACTTCATTCGCACATCGGGATCCAGGAAAAGACATACATCAGATCAATTGTGCAAATGTCTTTACTATCCGCAAAATGTAGTAAAATTCACGCACTAAAATGCCATTTTTAACTCAGAACCAATCGAAGATGTTCGAGAAAGCGCCAGCAAGTCGGGGGACAAGCTATGAGTAATTACAAGAGAGAATGATGACAAATTGATCTAGAAGACCACATTCCAGGATTTAAGCAAAAATAGCGGCAAAACGAGGCTTTTGAAATAAATAGATCCGAAATTATGAAGCGCGTGAACGCCGCTGATGATCCAATTTGAAAGGTCAGTAGCAGTGACAGCACTTTCACCTTGAGAGCTTCGAGGATGGGTTGCCACCGTATGACGGAGCTTCACGTCGCCTTCTGCAGAAGAGGCATACACAATAATCTTCTGGTGAACGGCTGAAAATGCAGTTTTTTTCAAATTTTTTAGCGTTTTTTAGAAGCCATGAGTCTTTAAAACATATGTCGACACTGTTCGTACCTCTGATTTCAATGATAGGGGTGCCGCAATCATGGCTGGAAATCTATCCCTTCTTAGATCTAAAAAAATTTCAAACAGTATCAATACCGGCATAGCATATTTGTCCACCAACTTCTTGCTCACAAAGAACCAACTTCTATTGAGAATCAGGCTCTGTGTTATGACTTCTATGTCCTTACCACGACAAATTGGAACTCATCCAATTATCCCTTTTTTACTTTTATACATAAAGACGTTTTAAACATATTCGATGACGCAGAGGCACTATAAAGACCGCCGGCATATTTGGCAATGACGAACAAACTTTTCAAAAAGGTTTTTTTGGAGTTCAAGGGTACTTCCACGCCAAAGATGATCACTACACCTGCACCATAGGCCGAACCTGCTTGTTGAGAGGCAAGTCAGAAGCAGTTATCCCGCCGAAAAGTCTCTTGTGTAGAAAACGGACATTTAGTAACGTCACAGCAGGAAAAGCGCATTGCTTTTGCATTCAACTAATCTCCTCGAACACCTTTTCCTTTGGGCGATAGAAATGATTAGGGGCATCACGAGTGCTCCTGTAAAAAATCGCTTGGCGCCAACTTAGGCGACAAATAGCTCTCAAGCTAACGTCAAGCTGTCAAAATGGCTTCAGCGGCGTGATGTTAGCCCAAAAACATCTGAGACTTGTCAATTGATATATCGTCCATTCAAAATGTCTCAACAGTCAAGGCAAAGAAGTCCATAATAGTTTCAAGAATCAAAGTTCTAACATGTAATGTTCTCATTGACAAGGTCACGACCATTGGAGACCAGGAAAATGATTGAGCTGTCTTGCTCATTTTGTACAGGGTGTATCTAGCAACTAGTGGAACGGTAATTAAGCGGTCTATTCGTCGCTAGAAATTTAATGGTAATTGGTGGGCCATCGACGGCTTGATCAAACATTAAGCGCGTAGCTCGCATAAATTGAATATTTCTTGCCATGAGAGAGATTCATGGCACGATACCCTGCTTCAGCGAAAGTCAGAGACGATACCCGCGAAAAATCCTTCGGGTGGCTTCAGTGACTGATATCACCAGCGCAGTTGGTGATAGGCTTTGCGGCTCGCCCACCCATGGGCAAAAGACCCAATACTTTTGGGACATAAAGCTTACCTTGAAATAGGAGAATTTTTTTTGGTAACTATTATACGGCCGATACAGGCAATGGTGGCGTCAGTACGCTCTTCTGCGATGGCTCTTCGGATGCAACTACGTGCCTAGGTTTTATATACAGTAACAGCTTGGTTTGAAAACAGTATTGCTTCAGCGTGATCTCTTGGTGACTTGATGTGTCCTATCAGCGCCGCATCGGATCCCTCTTAAGCGCTTCGTTCGGTGTCGTAAGAAGCCCAAAAAGTGATGGCTTACGTTTGAACTAAAGTCTCTTTACCGCACCTATTACGATTTAATTATAAGTTTGTACTTTACGGCAACATGAACCACCAAGATGTTTCGTCATGAGAAACGACCACTTGAGACGAAGTCCTATTAGTCCGAAAGCTGGAGTTTAGTCGATTTACTTGGTAAATTGGAGATTATTTACTTCAAAGTCTCCGAAGATTGGTCTCGAGCTGTTGCCAAACATGCGCCAAGAGCACATAATTTGGGCGAAAGTATGAAAAAAGTGATATAACCCTTCAAAGCACGGCCAATGATATTGACGAAGTCTCCTTGCTTCTGATCTCATATTGAAAGGGTCTTTGCACATGCATACCATTTAACGAGTGACACTGTGTCATAACTTGTATATTAAATTTGTGTTCAGCTAAGCTTATTGCCTTCCGGTCACATTTATTGAAATAGCTACACGAGGACGATGTTCATCTTGCCATTAGCTTCCGGCAAGCTCAAATTTCAAACTTACAAACTTATTGGTAGCTGATAGGCCATAGATATGTGGAAAAACAAAGAAATTTAAGGCTTGAATGACCGCTATTTAAGGCACGTCATATTCGATTGCCTAAAAAAGCGTTACTTCAGATTTCTCACCTTTGTTTCTTGCCTGGAGCTAAAACGAGTCGCAGATTGCAAATTACCCGATATTGTTAAATATCCGTGAACACACTTGTTCGAGGAGTAGTGCTTGAGCTATGGAGGTTGTAAGCTTTCTTAGCCTATAAATTATATACGTAAAGGTCGCAAGAAATTTTAACTTTAACAAGTTTTATGATTACCTTAATCAATTGCTTTTTATTGCTTCTTCGTAAGCTATTTGAAACTTTACATGCATACCTGATCATCAAAGATTATGGCTAAATTTATGGCTATCTCAGAAATCATCATCCAGAAAATTGGCTTTTCTATAGGTCAAATCTTAAGTTCGCCGACTGAGACCTAAGTTTGGCGTGGCGGTGAAGCCTATGTTGACAAGTGCACGCGGAAAAGCTTTGCTTGTAAAGCCTGATCACTCTAGCTGCTTTGCAACAGATAGCACCGCCTCGCCACGCCATATACCGGAAGGTCATGCAAACCATTCTGGACAATTTAAAAGGCTTTTAAGTGAGCAGTCTACATGCGTAAGTGAAGCAATGACTACGAAGGGCTACCAGATGTGACGGACACAGCACCTTGCTCAGAAGAGGCGTGCAGGAAGAAATGCGATCTCCGGTAACAATTTCTCGCGGCTCCTGGCTTCAAGCCACAAGTGTGTATCACAGTGAACTCTACAAGCTGATCAATTTGAGTGAATGTTTCTGAGTTTTTAAACTGCCTATCATTTTATCAAGCGGCTTGAATTGTCGTCGCAATTATGGCAGAGGTATTATTATCTGAATGTTCCTAAAAACATTTAATTATGCAGAATCGATTGCCTACCAATTTATGGCTTCGATTTGACAAGAAGTCAATCTAGCATCAGCTTCTAGCTCTATGGAATGACCCGTTAGCTCGAAACGCCATCGGCTTCATAAGCCCTGTTTTAGTCCTTCAGTGGTAGACCTACAAAACCACGAGTCCCATTCCTTCTGTCGGCCAAAATGCTTTCGTATTATCTTTTATATTATGCAAAAGATACGACCAAGAATCAGCGATTGGCTCACATGTATAAAAATCTCAAAAAGTAATTGGGGTGAATACTCTCTAAGGTTTCAATTGAAAACTTACGAGGCTCCGGTAAATCTTTACCTACACAGCAAAATTAAAGACTTCGGGCGTAAAAAAAACTTCTGACTTGGTATGAGCCCAGGTGGCGCCCTGGTGCTGGAGACCGTCGCGTCGAGGGTGAGACTCGTAAGAGACCTGCAGATGCCCGAGAGCACCTGCCCGAAGCGCGCGAGCATTTAGCCCCTGCGCTTGGAAGGAGGGCGTCACCCCAACCTTTTCCGAAAAAAATCTTTACCTACACAGCAAAATTGAAGACTTTGGGCGTAAGAAAAAAGATGGTAATGTCAAGAGTCTAAGTTTAAGGTAAACCGGGGTCAGCCCATTGCCGAGCTTTTAGATTTGTGTGCTTACAAGATTTTGCAAATGACAGCAAAAAGACGCTGGTGGAGAACAGTAGGAAAATAATAATGTCGTTACATGCGAGCTATCTTATTGCATAATACCAGTCCACAGTGACTGCAAACGCTTAATTGCATAAGCGTCGTCATTCACTTTACCTACATCTTTAATCTAAGTTAATTGCCAGGATATTCTAAAAAGTATAAGATCTCTTCATAGTTATTAATATAAAGCTAGTAGTTATATTATGTATTGTATAGTTGAATCGTGCGTGATACCAAGTTCACTTTTTGTAGCCTCGATGATCGCTAAATACTCGACTGACTGCTGCAACCGTCCCTGTGGCTCTAGTGATTAGTTGCTCGACCCAAAATCGGCTTAGTATTCAAATTGAGTCAGTCAGAGATAAGCCACTAAAGTGAACAAGCAATCTCTATCAAAAGTGTGACTATCTCCCAATAAACGTTTGTGACAATGATCGAAAAAACTTCAAAGCGGGGGTACGGATTCTGGTCCCATAATGGGTCAAATAGTAATCAGCGTTCCGCGCTTAAGACAGCTAGGTGGTTTGCGGTAGCTTTGGCCTCAAATGACTGTCGCAGTCATGGATTCCGAGCGCCTGCTTCTTAAAGCAAGTGAAGTAGAGCAGAAGAATTCACTCACTGTCACTTTTTTATATGCACCTCAAGAGTTTGCGATTAGATCTGACAATTGTCCAACTGAATCCTGCGTCCCCGCCCGCATTGCAAGATGAACGCTAGCTGGACTTTCAACGCCATTTCTTTGCTTTGCCTGTGTCGCTTCTGTCTTACCCCGTGATAGTCCCCCTTACAATCAGTATTCTGTCGACGTACTTAACGTAAACTTCACAATACGATTCTCAGTGCACAATCGATGAGAGCCATTATCCGCCGCCCCACAGGATTATGCCGCAGTCACTCCGCCAGCCTCAAGTCACAATATATCAGAAACAATGATTTTTCTTCATCTTCGTACAATGCTGAGTCTGCTGCACGCACCATTAAACTGCTGGAGCGTCGCAAAGTCACAACACTTGACATCGGTATCTTTAAGCGCAAGAAGAAGCCTATCACAATGGTCACGGCGTATGATTATCCATCGGCAGTGCATGTGGATCTGGCTGGCTTCGACATTGTGCTGGTGGGAGATTCATTGGGAATGGTAGAGCTGGTACGAATAGGAAATGGCATTCAAAAAGCGTATGTTTGCATGTACGATATCGAATATTGCTGTTGTTAGGGCATGGACACGACGCTACCAGTAACGTTGGACGATATGATCCACCATACAAAAGCAGTCAAGCGGTGCGTTGGCGAGCTTTATAGGTGGACATTTGATGCCAATTGACGTGAATGAACGTAGTGGAGCTACGCGTCCGCTGTTGCTCACAGACATGCCATTTGGCACGTGTGAAGGTAATCGATTCGAAGCCTTGAAAAATGCTCAGCGTCTCATGAAGGTAGAAAATGCAATACTATTGTGATGATGATTATTGCGAAGTAATACTTGTTGTGGCAACAGGAAGGAGGAGCAGATTGTGTGAAGATCGAAGGAGGCAAGGAGCGCGCTGAAACAAGTACAAACAGATTTCGATTGTGATCCTGTACTTGTGGTAACAATAGACTTATTGACGAATTTGCAACTTAGTCAAGACAATAATCGACGGAGGAATTGCAGTGATGGGACACATTGGTCTTCGACCGCAGCATATAAGCATTCTAGGAGGGTTCCGGGCTCAAGGGCGCACGGGTATCTTGCACTTTAACTCACTCTTTACTGCTTAATTCACCGTACCTTGGACTGTGAACTTTTTTAGCTGCACAAGCACGAATGATCATTGAGGACGCTTTGGCGGTGCAAAAGGCTGGGGCCTTTGCCGTGGTACTCGAATGTATCCCATCAGCCGTTGCCAAAGCTGTGACGAAGCTACTTAGAATCCCGACCATCGGCATCGGCGCTGGGCCGGAGACTGATGGACAAGTGCTAGTATTTCATGATCTTCTAGGCATGCTTCAGCACCCACATCACGCACAATTCGTTCCAAAGTTCTGCAAACGTTACGCTGACGTCGGTGAACAAATTCGCATTGGCCTTGAAAATTATCGCGATGATGTAGAAAACGGTCGATTTTCGAGTGAAGCGTACTCTCCATACAAGGTAAAGGGCTACTAAATTATTGTGTTGCCTGGGTTTAGAAGGGGCTATTGATGCTTTCGCTATACAGATGTCGAAAGAGGAGACTCAAAAACTGCACGATATTGTGGCTAAGGAGTACAGTGAAAAGGACGTGTATGGGAATGATATGGTGGACTCAAAAGTTACAAAGGTATATTAATTTTTCAACTTTAAAAAATACTTGTTAGAAAAGAAAATTGTCGACTTCAAGACAAATCGTTGTACCGCGACATGACCTGCATCCATGAATAGATACAATACAAAGATTGAAGCGATTCGACTGTCCCATTACAACACATCCGTCATTACTACTAGAAAGCGGTAAGGAAGAAAGCGCAATCCTGATATATGCCTTTGTAATCTACAAATCGCTTTCTCGAACGAAGAAAAAGATCTGTATGGAGATCGCATAGCCATTTTCTGTATGCAAGAAATCCGATGAAAGACGATCTGATGTGCTATTGCCAATACTGCAAAAATTTGACGATAGCTTTTCTGCTGAACGCTTGAGCACCAAGCATTAACCTCAAGCATTAAGACTTGAAACCAGCATTTAGATGATTTATCGCAACTACCTCGAGCAGAAAAACCTTTTTGCATGAACGCAAAGGGAAAACATCGTTTAACGCGATGTGATGTTTCAAAATGACTACAAATTGTTGCTCTTCATTGATAAAATCTTTTTCTGAAGATGAAGCTTGAGCGAAGTGAGAAATCTGGAAGTTGTGCCGCTATTTGTTCATCGGAACGTGAAAGATAGTGCACTTTAGTGACGTCAATAGCTGCCGCTTCTTCGCACTCCAGAATAATGCCCACTTGCTTGAAGGACTAAAGGATATCCCCAACTTAGCTAACGACTTTGCAATCTACACGCTTATATGGATGTTAAAAACAAGTTCTGGTCACACATGAAGTTACGCGCGGAAATTAAAGATCGTCACGAGAATTAAAGACGGCAAGTAAAATTCAACACGTGAAAGAGCTCTTTAATATCACACAAGCAAAGAAGAAGCCAGCTATTCGTTTGGTGTAAGCTTGGCGATCACAAGATGGCTGCTACACCTAAAATATAGAATAAGTCAAGCACAATGACAGTTTTTTTCTTACATACAATGGACGGGTTCTCCGCAGCGGTGCTAGAAGATTATACGCCATAGTATACTAAGAATGAGGCACTATTAGCTAGTCGAGTGCAGCAATAGTTGGCCTAGACTGGACATCTGAAATTTAGCGGTGAGTAGAGAGTGATTTGCAATGAAACAAGCAGCGATGTATTTTCTAATGCTAACGCATCAGCTATCTAAAACAACTTCTCGTGCAGTCCGGGTTGACACCTAAGACGGTACGGCTATACAGCGGTGCCAGCTATCTACAGTATATTTTTTAATTTTCTTGCACATGCTTGCTGCTCTTGTTCTCTGCTGCTTTTTCTGCATCGTCTTTTCGAATTAGTTTTTATCCGGAATGAGTATTGTTTGAATACGGATGAGTCTATTGCACTAGCAGAGTCCACGTAGCGAGAATGTATACTCTTCATCTTGTGGCTGTTTGGAGCACGACTTTAATCATACTATGTCTCATCAACGTTTACTATTTCGAACTTCTTCTCTTATTTATAGTCTTCGCGAAACAAGACCCGTCGCAGAAGCCCATAGAAATACTTAGAATCAAATCTGAAAGAAGTTGATTTATGAATAGAGCTATGCGTATGGCAAAAAGCGTGCTTGGTGACAGTGCGAACCCCAACAAACTTTATTATGTTTTGTGGGTTCATGTCAACAGAAACCAAAATTTGGTATAGATTGAATACCTTTGTGTCAGCACTTAAGAAAATAAGTAAAATAAGCATATGGTGGATGACATAGTCTAGAAATCAGAAGCTCAATCGAAAGCTATAGATATAAGAAAATTTTTGCTACATAACAAACGATCGCGATCAGTAATTTTACGGCGTCGCGACTTGCTTATTGTCTAGCTGCACAATAAGCATCAAAATAGTCCAGAGAATGATGATACAAAGTTTTGTGCCCCGCATGTGCCGAGTCTTTTCTAAAGAAACAGGTATTTGGCACATTCTTGTATAGATAAAGTCTCTTAATCTCCTTCGTCTTAAAAAAATTAAAGACTTCGTCTTCAACGAATTACATCCCACATTAGATGCTGCCGCACGGGTTGCCACAGCCTTCAAGCATAGACTTTGTTCGCAAAGCTCGACCTCAATAAGCTGCTTAGCGGTGGTGAGGCTTGCAAATGTAGCCACCTTTCAAACCCACCTTGGCACGGCTCGAACGACTTTCCACAAAAGCCGGCAAGTCGTTCGAGCCGCGCCAAACGCCTCTTTAAAATATGCAGAAAGAGTGGGGTTCACGCAATTTGTCACCTTTGCCAAACTATAGGAAATCAATTTAACTAGTAGGCGTAAAATCGATCACAAGTGCTCCTAGGCGTGACGGAGTCAAAGAGCCCCTTGCGCAGAAGAGGCAGGCGTGAAGATCGGAGATCATTCGGCTAATGACCGTTTACTACTCTTGGTCTTAAAGGAATCGAAGTGTGCAAAAACCTAAGTAATCCGAAACAACATTGATCCTATTTTAGTCCTACATGTAATTCCTAGTATGCACTATATTCAAGTCCGTTGTTTAGTCAATCTCTATTCCTGTATCCATTCGAGCCATAAAATACCATTCGTAAGGCTCCTGTTGTGTACCAGGAGCCACCATTTTACAAAGGTTCGATGCTAGCTTTTACCGCAAAAGAGCGGGTTTAAGCAACGGCCTGCTAAAGTATGGTTTACTTTGCTCTCCTTGGCATGCAAAGTCATTAGTTAAAATACCTTATGAAATTGTACTTTTTTTATGCTGTCCCGTCAAAAATGCGAGGATTCACTGAGCGTTTAATGTTTTAGCACCACTAAAATTAGCAGAGCCTTGATTATATGCTCCTGTGCTTATCGTGGCATAACTTTTTTTCCGCTTGTGCTATCAGCGTTAAAGTTGCAATGATCTGTAGAGTAGTACACAGTGCTTTCGACAACTTCCGTATCACAACGATTAGCAAAGCTTTAAAGTACACCTTACTGTGTTTTTATTGATTTACCGCATCACTGGTAAAGACAGCTGAAATCGCGTCTCTATATAAGACCTTAATTGATCAACTGAGCATACCATTCTTGACGACTATCGTATCGCAAAATTTAGCAAATTGGTTTGATGTACTTTTCTGTAAATTCGATTTTCTGATAAAAGCAGAGTTTACTATATTTGCTTTGCCCACATACTATATCTCCGACGACTTCCGTATAGAACAATAGCAAAGTTCTAGAGTACTGCTTGCTGTACTTTTCTTGGCATGCAGAATAATACACAAAAGCGTACGAGGTCGTTGACGTCCCTCAGGATCGACTCGGCGCAATTCGTCGTGGTTGAGACGTTCCTTCGTTCACAAAGACGATGCGAGGATTGTGAACAGACGGAAGACGGTGCAAGGAACCTGTGGGTATCAACATTCTGCTGATGCGGCTCGCACAGCCAATGCAGCGATCAACCTTGATGCTCTGGGAACCGTCGAGAATTGAGGACGTCTCCAAGTACTTAATTGAATTGCTTGCCCATGTCGATCTTAATATTCTTACCCTGCTTCTTAGTACAGTGATCTTCTGTCGAGATCGTTATAAAATTATCATTTAATTTTGCAAGTAGTTTTGCATTGCGAATATTCTATATCCTACACAACGTTCAAATCCAATGGTGTTCACTTCAGCCAACCATAGATTATTATTATAGCTTAGGGTACTGCTTTTAGGAGGGGAAGAGTCAAAGAAAAGGGGGGACTGATTAGCGGCTCTCTATTCATATCATATTTGAGCTAAATCCAGTGTAGTTAGCATTGGAGTTACAATTGTGCTGAGTATACTATCTACCGACGACTTTGTATAAAACGTTTCAAATTTGTATTCTCTAAAATATTCATTATCATCGGTATCTTCTGCATTTGTGTTATCAAAATTAATTTGGCCTTGTTCACCGAGTTTAGCTTATTTATGAAAGAATTCAATTGCACTAGTATTAGCAAAGCTGCAAAGTATAGCTTGCTTTGCGCGTATCGACTTCCGAAATCATAGATCGTCAACGCTCAAATGAAGGGCTTCTACTTCATTTAATTAAACGCATAAAAGTTACTGAGCGTATTGCGGCTCAAGCGACTCCATCCCGCCAATATTGGCACGATACTAAAGTTACGTTTCTGGTTCCTACTTCTTAAGCAGATTCTCAGGCGAAAAAGAAATCAATTGCGTTTGTGCTGTTTGGGCTAATTGAAATGGTTTACTGAGTAAAATGGGCTAATTACAACTTTCATATGAAAATAATCAGCAAAACCCTAGAGTATAGCTTGCTGCTCATGTTTACATTAATAAAGATATTCTACTTTATATGCGCTGTCTCATAGTAGTCGTAATGGTCTTTGGTGTGCCTGTAGACTACCACATCACAATTAATGCTCCAAAGCAAGTCTTGTTGTGCACTTCTTTGCCAACAGAACTGTAAAATGTTTAGCAGCTATCCAAGTTTGTACTTAGCTCTAGAAGTGAGCAGTAGAAGTGCAACGGTTCATTAAGTATTCTGTGCGTTTGACTTATTTGCATCCCAGCTCCAGCAAAATCATAGAGTAAAATTTGGTGTGCTTTCCTCTGTAAGAAATAGTAGATGTACCACAACACAGCTAAAAAAGCTTTGACATCTCTTGTGTCATCCTTACTAGAGCTGCAATTTCTTTCAAGTGATAATAATAATAATGAGATATATCGCTTATGTAATTACCAGCAACTTGCACCAATTGAGTTGCAAAAGTCTCTGTGGAAGCCAAAGCAATCTTCTTAGGCATTAGCTTGGTCACTTCAAAACTGCACAGCTGATAGGCACCTTGCTTTGCTGCTTGCTTGGACACTGTTACGGCCGAGTTGACTTTACTGCAAACGCCATTTTTAACGTCTAATTGATTAGGGATGTATAGCTATTTTTGCTATGTACGGCTTTTACTTTGGCGCAAAGAAAAGATGCATAGCGCGAAGAAACGGTGGCTGTGACGTCTAGAAGCAATTGCAGAATCACATGCTTAATGCATTCAATAAAGGTTTCCAAAAATTTTCGAGGCGGTAATGTTGATCAGCTCCGCTACAGCCAATCTTTTGTGGTAATAGCTGGCTTTTCGCTAAGAAAGGTTTTGTAAAAATGGTGCTCGTGGGCACCCTATCGATACTTATTCTTATTTGCATTTTGAAAAATACCGGAGGAAATTTTGTCCCATCAATATTACAGAGTAGAGATTCTAATGCCAAAAAATATATTTAGGGCCAATTTAGGATTACCAATTTTTGCGGGAATACGAGTCTTCGATTTTATTCTAGTGCACACATTGATCCCTATAACCGCGATTGGTAAGCGTTTGTAAGCTAAAAGGTCCTTTTTTTCTAAACGCCTGCCTGAGCCTTCGGCGGCGAGCCGGCAAAGTTCTTTCACCTGAGAGTTGCCCATGCGCCTATCACTACACCTCGCCTTATTGTCCAGAGACGCCTTAGACTTCGAGAAAAGCGAACACTTTTCTTACTATCAGCTCACTAGAAGCTGCGACTAAGCCACAAGATAGTGACAAAGCTCCAAAACAATTCATCGCTCGGATATACGCGGCTAAATATGTTGGTCTTATCATCAGACTCACCGACCTCGCAAAATGATCCACTTAAAAGACCGAAATTTTTGGTCTTCAAGGGTAAAGTCTCGACCTAGTACACGTTTGCTAGTACACTTTATCTCAACACCTTATCTGAAAGAATTCAGTGACCGAAGTCACCTACGCAAATGGAGAGGGGTTGAAAACTGGCCAACCGCCGGCATCACGATCTTACAAAGGCCATGTGTGCTATAAGCGCCGCATAAGGTGTCACTATAATTTCGACGTTTAATAAGCCGAAAAATGAGGGCTGTCTGCACTCGCTATAATAATTATTGTATGTACTCTACAGTACTTACACCGCCACTGGTAGGTTTTCAGATCTGACAACCTGATTTTTACAACCCTAGACCCGGCACTTTTAATCCGTATGCTTTAAGTACAATTTTTTGTCTAGTGACTTATCTCTGAGATGCCCCGGCTTCGGCTTCCTAATTTGCCGGCTCGAGCACAAGTGCCCGATCCTGCCCCGTTTCTGCTAAGGGACAGTTCCCGCCGCCGTCGTCAGTTCTCTCCGGAGTACTGTAGACCACCGCTACGCCTTCGCCGCCGCCGTACGCACCTCCCAGTGAGTGCTACCGCCGCCGCCAAGTCCAACCGCCGCCGACAGTTTTCGCTGTCTTCTACCGTTGCTTCTGTCTCTCCTCGCGGAAGACTTTCGCTTCGTCGGTTTCCTTCTACGGTCGCTTTCTCCGGTGTACAGTTGTACAGCCAATTTGGAGAGGACGTGAGTGTTAGTCGGACTAGTTTCTCTACTCAGCCAAGGCAACTTAATACTGTGGTGTTGACTCCTCACTGGTCGCGCTGATCACGCGTTTGCCTTTTGGACCATTGAGAGAAGTTGTGGGTAGTTCTTACTCCCACCACAGTCGATCTGCCTAGCTGCACCCACTAAGTGACTCTTTGGTAGAATAGTTACCGCCCCTAGCTCTGCTTCGGCAAAACCATCGGCGAAGCCACCGGCACGTTCGCCGTCCGGCTTGCAAACGCCGCAGTCCCGCCAGGCAAGCCCGGACGGACAACAGCGTACGACTCGTCAAACGGGCCGCCAACGAACAGCTGTTAGACAGCCAGCGCCGCGTTGGGTTCCTGACGACGTCAGTGAGCCAGCCTGCGGTTTGGCGCGAGTGCCTTGTTCATCTTCGGGACTTTCAAGCATACGCGAATCGAGGTATCTCGTTTGTGTGCACGTCTGATGATGCTCTCTCCCGATTGGGCAATCTGCAGCTTACGGTTTGTGGCGTCAGCGCCACAATCCGTAATAATTTGAAGTACGACAAACTGTACTTCGTGGATCTGGCCCGTCTCCAAAAAGATGTGTCAGATCAGGCTATTTACGACTGGTTTGTGCAGTGAGATGCGCAACCAGTCCTGATTACGCCCACGCATGTTCATGGCCAAGTGAAATCACGCGGGCGCACGGTGTACTTCAACAGTGTCGGTTGTCCATCTGGACTTTTCGAACCTAATGGTGAACCCCTTCGGGAAATCTTTTTCGATTCGGATGAAAAACCGTGCTTTGTACAGCACTGTCAATGTAAGCTTAACCGCGTCAAGCCGCCTTCGCTACGACCACCTCCACGCCGGCCGTCAGATACGTCTGATGCCAGCATGACCGGTACTGAGGAAGTTACCGCTAAACAACCCAAGTCATCGGAGGTTTTGGTTCAACCGGTTGCAAAAACCCGGGTGGCTATTGATTTGAGCGATCCAGGTAAAGCCCCGTCTACGCGTGCGTCGCACCCTACAAGTGCCTTGGCCAACAAGCCGATTAGCTCGGCGGTCAAGCGCATGATTGTTGATGCAGAGCCAGACGATGCACCAGAGTGGAAGCTTGAACAACACTCGCAATACGGTATCATCACCCGTGAAGGCGGAAACTTTATTGGAGCCGGAAGGTCTGGTTCCTTGCGAACTTCACATCGAGCCTGCAGACCCCCATTCTCTTGTCTACTCGGTCCCCGTCTCACCCAATTGCTACGAGGTTCTTCAAGATGAAGGCTTTGATGCATCACTGCCGCCGGATGTTGATCTGGAAGCGGGTGAACAAGATGGAGACGAAGAAGGGGTGACCGCTGCCGTATCGGGTTTCACTGCCTCGTCAAGCTTTTTGCCTCACGAAGATGCGCGTGCGCTAAAAAGTGTGCGCTCATTGGCTCTTACAGTGGAGCAAGTTTCTGTGGAAGAACTTCAACAAGCAATTGATGAATTTATCGAGCGGGATGTCTTACAGCTTACTGCACACGAGGACGTTTTGGCGGCAATTCAAGCGCAGCCAGCCTACTTCCGCCGATTCTTTCAGCTTCAAGCGATACATGACAGCCAGCTGTTCAAAGCTCACGCAGTTTACCGGGCAATCAGTGCGGAGCCTGTAACAAGCGATGAGTCGACCGACTCGCAGGATCGTCTGCGGCTTCGATACGATATCGACTCCATCAACGCGGCTCATTTTTTCGATGTCATGTTTCCAAGTAAGGAGCTTTAAGCCGCGGCTATACACAGTGCCACTAGCGACTTATTCTTGATGGTAATCGCGCCGAGTGTATACGTCAAAGTTCAAGCGCTTCTTGGGCCGATGTTGCCACCAAAGCGCCTTCGTCACTCCCCGTTTCTACTATGGAGTGATCCAAATCTTCTCTGCTTAGCCCGGACTGACGCAGTGAAGACGTTTTTCGATGACAGTCGAACGCCACCGTTTGTGCTCACTGCACTTAATGATCTGGCACAGATTTCACTGCCACAGGACATGGCGAATAGGCCCTCTCGACTGGTGAACCCTCACCTCTAGAGAGGCCTGGGCCTTTACTGGAGTCTCGCTGAACGTAAATGGGCTAAATTCAGCCAAACTAGCTACGTATCAGCGACTTCTCTCTGAACATCAGCTGGTCGCTTTTCAAGAGACGAAGTTTAATAAAGCAGACTCACCACAGACCAGCGAACATTTTATTCATGTAGCCGATTCAGGAGCACGCTGCTTCTGGCCCGACACCACTTCCCCCGTTTTTAATGAGCGACATGGAGTTGGACTTGTGTTATCCTCAGCTTCTTCCTTTAAAGAAGTCGAAGATCTCACAAAACGCGTCTACAAAGAACAGTTACGGAATCGTTATTTATTACTAAAGACAACGCTTGGTGAGTCACCGGTATACCTACATGTGGTGTATGCTCCTGATGAACCGGCACGACGTGGTGATTTTTTTCGCGCGCTCCCTGTGGACCTCCTTTCCGAAAATTCGGAAGAGTAGAACCAGGCGGCACACATAGCTATGGGCGACTTCAATGTCACTATGGATAATTATTTTGACCAAACCTCTCCATCCCAGTCACATCCCGGCACTGGTCGGGAAGAGCTGGGTGACTGTCTGGATGCTTTAGGTTTAATGGATGCATGGAGATTTGTGCATCCCGATACGCGTGACTACACTAGTCCGACTCGTAAAAATCGGCTTGACTACTGCTTCTTGACGGTGGACCTACTCCAAGATCATCTGGCTACAGTCAACCATGTGAGGGATCAAAAATGGCATACTGAAGATCACATACCAGTCAAATTTACATTGCAAGCGAAATTTCTTCCCAAGATGAAACGTGCGCCATGGAGATGCCCACCTTGATTGTTACGTGATCCAGAAGTTGCCAGGACTCTCACACTGTCAGCAGAAACACTGGCCGCTCGAATTCGAAGCTTTGATGGATCTAATCCTGAATGTTTGCTGGATGAACACAAAAGATCCGACTGCATTTATCTACGCAGACGGTGGCTTGATCTACGGCACGCTGATGCACGGGAGATGGCTACAAAAGTGACAGCGGTCAACGACGCTCTTGACCTTCACAACCTATTTTCTACCGACTATAACAAGAATGCATTGCAACAAGCGCAGGCTGATCTCAAGGCGTATCGAGAGACGATCCAAGAGCGGAACACTGAAAGTAAATTTGCGGCCGACTTACATTTAAGCGAGCGGTCAACTAAGCCCTTTTTCAGGGCTCCTCAACAAGATTGTCTCAGGTCACCTATCACTGAGTTCAGACGTAGCGACGGAACGACAACAGAAGACCCCGCTGAAATCGGCAGTGAACACCGTACATTCTGGGGTCAATTATTCCAGTCGACGTCTCCGGATCTACGCCATATACGAAATGCTTCGTACCAACCGATTCGTCTTGCACAAAAGCTACGCGATACAGTTGCCAAGGTCACGCCTGCACAGAAGGCTCTGTTAGACGCTCCCATCACGGCTAATGATTTATATTGGGCGATTATGAAATTAACTAATGGAAAAGCGCCGGGACCGGACGGCCTACCTATTGAGTACTACAAGTTAGCCCCTAACGTATGGGCGCGGATTTATGAAGTTATCCACGACAATCAATTATACAGAGAAAAAACGACTAAATTTTAGCGACGTGCACATCTCTTGTTGTTATACAAGAAAGGAGACCGGTCCCAGCCAGGAAATTATCGCCCGCTGACATTACAGAATCATGATGCCAAGCTTGGCCCTAAGATCCTCGCGAAGCGCCTGGGTACCGTCCTCCCATCGCTGATTCACGAAAATCAGAGCGGCTTTGTACCAGATCGATACATTCGTCACTCGCTAATTCGATTTCAAGATTTACGAGAGCTGTGCAAGGACAAGTATTCAAACGCATGCGCCGTCCTCATCGACTTTGCTAAAGCCGTGGACAGCGTGCTATGGCCGGCTCTGGAAATGGTACTTCACCACTTTGGATTTGGTGCAACATTCCGAGCGTGGATAAAGACCTTTAACAACCAGACCTCAGTCAGTCTACTACTTCACAATTCGCCCGAAGATCCGTTTCTACTTGGTGCTGGAGTACGCCAAGGAGACCCGCTTTCACCAGGACTTTTTGTACTCTTTATGGAGCCACTAATGAACTACCTGCGTGCTCGGTTCGCCGACCGTGGATTGAATGTCGATGAATTTCTGCACCCCATCTACTACTAGCATTCGCCGATGACTGCACCGGACTTTTGGCTGATGTCGTTCACACAACCGGATTTTTGAATCATGTTCAAGATTATGCATCGGCATCAGGATTACGGATGAACATGGAAAAAGCATGCATCATGCCGTTCACACACAACGTTAGTATACCTAAACTAACTCAACTTCGGGCATCTACAAGTCTTAAAGTTCTACTTCCGTCGGATAGCGTCGTCCTACTTGGTGTACTTCAAGGCGCAACAGTTACGCCCAAGCAGAGATTGAGTGACGTTTTTGCTAAAGTGCGTACGCGCTGTGCCATATGGAAAGTATCGCGCCCGTACCTTACGCGGAAAGGTGGTGCTCTTGCAAAGCATCATCTTACCTCTACTTTGGTACACAGCCAGTGTTACTAAAATTACGACATCCCTATTGGCTACTGTGGACATAATTATCCGGAACTTCGTTCACTCGAAGAACACCGACAATACTACGGCAGCGGCTGGGAAGTTTGACAAGAATTGGATTTATACAAGTATCTCTAACGGTGGGCTTGGGCTAACACCTACCAAGATATTCATCCAAGCGATGCACCTAAAAACACTTTGCGATGCGATTGCCGCGACTTGTAGGTCAAATAAGCCTCCCCGATGGATCACTCCGGCGCTTGAACTATTTACAAGAGCAATGGGATCCCTAGGTTCCGGCTTCGACATACTTTACGCGAACATGAAAGGAGAGTATCATAGTGGTTTAACTGACTACTGGAGATCTACACTACGAATATGGGCAGATTTGCACACTTCTCACAATTCCACTAATTGAAAGAGATTTGTACAAGTAATGCCGCTTTGGTGAACATTTACTTCACTTTCGGTAAGGGTAAAACCCCACTGGCTGAAGTCAACAAAAGTACTATTGGTTTTATTGAGGCACTGGGGTTCAATCGCCTTCAAGATTTTGTGGATCGTCATGGAAGCTTTGCTTTTAAAGAGTTGCTCACCAGACTTCTCAATCAAGATGACTTTGCCCGACCTGCTTCGCGATCACGCTTGATATCGGATACAGTTTCGCGACTCAATCTGGTTGGTCCACGACATGGACCCAACTACGGCCCTAATTGGCCAAGGAACATAGAGTGTGCCAATCACGCTTGGACTTTTCTTGACAAATTAGTCATTGAAATGTCTAATCGCGATTTTGTGAAACTACTATTACGCACTCACTCTGGTTCACAAGTCCCTACGCTACAACTCGATAAGCTTCACATTCATGGACATAATCCAACAAATGAAACTTGGCGCTTTGAGTTGCGACTGGATCGACATGTGCTACCAGTGTGTTCGGATCTCAAGTTTCGACTACAACATAATGTATTGGGTTTTCGATACAAGTTTCGATGGCGAACGGATGTCATAACAACCAACTTGTATATACACGGTTGTACAGACATTGAGGACGCCCGCCACTTATTTTGGGCTCGTTCAGTAGCCGCATATCAATGGGATTACTTTCTATCGCCTTTCAAAGGTCTCATTATTGGAGGCTTTGAATGGCACATGGTTGTTTTTCCCGGCACAATGAACTTGCAACCTAACATCACTGCACAATACGGAATATACGCAATCTATGGTTCCTTTACCAATGTTCGCTGCTGTGTTCTTCGCGCACTTTGGCTCCACTGGAACAAGCGGCTATACAACACAGACGTCTTAACTTCAAAAGAGTTTGTACATCATCACGCGTACGCATACATCAAGCTGCACTTTAGGCAGTTTCGACATCATGCTATTTCGAAAGGCAACACAAAATGGATACAAGTTGCAAATCAAGTGGAAAATGGTTTCGAATTTGAACAAGACTCACTTCTTTTACAAACCATTACTACACTTCAGCCAGCTTAACCTACAACTACTATGCAAAGATGGATATGGAAATTACTACTATTTTACTACTTCAACTACGACTACTACTTACGAAATCAGGATACGAATGTCACTCTAACGGGGTTATCAAAAGACGCCAACAGCTACGGGATTCGAACCCGTCATCCGGTTTCCCGGCGGACATCCAGTACAGCTGCTAGGTGGGCGGGACTATTAGCATAGTCCCTAGGGATTTAGGCTAATCAACCCCCCGCTTCCGCTGACCATGCTACCGGCCAGTTTATCACGAAGGTTCTTTGCCTGTTCTACAATCCAAGTTTGTGTCCACTCTCGCCACTGCTAGCTACAGTTTTGAGCAACCACCCTAAAGTCACGTTAAACAAACTCTTCTTATGGAACAAGACGAAAATGTGCAGCACAAGACTGCCGTCGACGTCGTATATAATCAACTATCCCACGCACCAAACACAAGCCCCGAATAAATTTGAGAGCCTTACGCAGTTTTTGATTATGGTGCATGAAACTTGCAAGCTATTTTCGTTATCGATACGCCATATTTCACGCTCTGGACGCTCTCACACGTCTTTCGCCGAAGTCTTTTGTATCTCAACTCAACGTCAAGCCGACTTTGATAAGCTGCAGAATCAACTTACAAGACCAAGTAATGTCTCCGCGGCCACATTGGACCCGATATACATGGCTTTGCTCGTTGTACGATAAACGAGCATCAAGATTGTCAACTTTCGGCTCCCAAGTCATCAACACAAGTGCAGACTTCTCAAGAACGTTCGATCAAAATCACAATATCAAGCCTAACGCGCATCAGCAGCTATCCGCCGTGTGATCAAGAAATCACAAACACTATTTACTTCCGGTCACAAATCTACTACCCCACGAGTGCGGCAGACAACTTGAAACCATTATCGATTATATATGCTGCGAAAAATCAAGACGTGCACACTACAATCGCAATTTAGAGTCCACTGACTCAACTTCAAGATCACGTAATACCTTAAGGCGTTTTTCGCCCTCCGCCATCGCATGATCTCTCTTCAGTTGCACGCTAAACAAGATCATCATGGATTCTACACTTTGTCTCTATCCAGACTACACAAGTGCAGACTATCGAGACACACAATGAGACCAATCTATCAAGTTTTCGCGCATCAGCTTTCCCCCTAGTGATTGGTTCTACACTCGAACTGGCATACAATTTAACGACACGGCTTTAATACCATGGGCTAAGAATCACACACCTATCAAGTTTCGAAGCATCAAGAATTCAAGCAGAGATTTACCCGCAACTCAGGCTTGTTATAGCCACACAAGTGCGACTGTACTAAGCGAGTTTTGGGCTTTATTCACTGCGACTTCGTCCGCGCCACTCACTGTTCCAGATCGTTAGTCTCTCCGCCACTCAGCGTTTGAAGTACTTCACTGTGTACTTCGTTGCTGTTGAGCATCGATAAGCCTACACACTACGGCAAAGTCGTCTGGATATGTAAGTACCATGGAAACCATGGCCAATATTTTATATTTTAGTTTACTATCATAGCGTAAATTTTTAGCTTAGAAATAACCGGAAAAGTTAATGAACTTCCAATTTTCCCGGCTTCGGCATAATATCAAGCCACAAAGTAGTTTCTGGAAGTGGATGTAATATCACGCCTACTGTACACATCAACACGACCGATACATCGGTCCTTCGGATATTGGATCGCAATTAAGACAGTCGTATTGGATCCAGTCCAGCAGCTTCCACGAGCTCCGTAGAAGGGGCCCTCGCTCCACTTCACAAGAAGATTATTGCAACTGTGTCAAGGCCCTTGCACCGAAATGCACTCCAAGTGGAAGGGTCAATCTATCGGCTGGAGAGCACCGGAAAAACCGTATTTTACCATAAATACTTTAATCAGATAAAGGAGTAAGACACAAGATTGATATCCAGCCGGGAACGAAGTTTAGTGTCGCTAGTCAATAGCTATTGCCATGAGAATCATGAGCACGATAATATCACCAGCTATAGAAAGACAAAGAACGGCATGTTGCGACAGTTTTTACTGCCACACTCGCCACCAACTCTCTGTGCTCAAACTTTGGAGGGAAAGGTTGTGACTGGTTCTTGCTTAGAGCGAGCTTAATACTCTAATCTCAAGAGAGGAAGTTCACCGGATTCGATAGGCAGCTACTACCAGTTTGAGCAAGGGAGTCGTATATACCTATACGGTAGCCAGTACACCTACTGATATTCTATGAAAGTAAGTAATGATGCCTCAAGGAGCATCATCATCCCCCGGCGACGTTTATTAGTCTAATTATACAGATATTGTGACTAACATAGGCTTTCGCCCAAACATACTTTAACAATACATTCATCAATGGCCGCCTTTAAGGATTCTGAAGGAGGTTTTGAGATCATTAGGACCAATGAAGTTTTGATAATACTGCTTGATGGCAAGGTCCTCGGCTACTTTGCTAGCGACCGTGAGATCCAGGAAATCACAAGAAAGAGAAGAGTCTATTTCATTTCTGGCTTACGCTAAGAGCTTAACAGAACTTGACGAAACTATCAAGCTCAGTCGACCATTTGCATGATAACTGGGCTAGTTATGCAAGTCTCGCAAAATTTCTAACCGATCTACAAAGAGGGGTGCTAGAGAAATAGTCCTGAAATGCATCATTAAAGTACTTTACCAAGCTCTGGTCCTAGTTTGGCTGGACAGATAACGCCGGTTTACGCCACTTGCACACTACCAAGTATGCCAATGGTTACACATGTTTGCGGCTCGATGATGACGGACGTAAGCCAGTCGTGTTTTTCCAGTCCAAGCAGCTAAAATTAGACAAAAGGGTTCTTTTTGACCCTTTTGAACGTTTGTGCGCTAGGAATAACCTTAAAAGAAAAATGATTTCAAGCATATGAAACTCATGTTGTCTAGTGGTTACAACACTAGTTTAGAGTTATCTTGCCATGAGGCACTATTACACTTCCAAGTGCATATTCGAGACTAGAAGCTCTTTGTTTTCACTTTCGACCATGTTTTCCCGACATCGGCGCTATGTATGCGGTGCTCGTCCCAAAGAATGGCAAGATAAATGCTACTCTCTATGGAATGTAATTTTTGCGTAGAATACAAGTTTAGCAAAGTCTAATATACTAGCCGATGCGCTTGAGTGCAGGCTAAACTATGAAATGGCCAACATTAGTGGAGTCTAAATGTTAAAATTACACCGCTGAATGCTTGTTAAACAGGTGAATGGCTTCACAGTATTTTCAAGTACGTTACAGTTAGTAATTACATATGGTAGCCGTTCATTGGTCAAGATAAATATATTTACTTCGGTTTTTACTTTCTACTCAACAGGTAAACAGCCGCAACAAGCTCAAGCAACGTTCTCACCCAATATGAACAAGCGCACCGAAGTCCTCCTAGGAAGTAGTTACTGTTACCACTGGGAGTTCAACATGAGGATGACCGTGGCGCGGAAGGGTCTCCTGGGACACATCATGGCCGTCAAGGAAGCGAAGGACGTCACGGAGGCGTGGCTGGTTGACGATGCCAAGGCGCTAGGCATCATTGCTCAAGGCGTTAAGATCCAGCACCAGATCAAAATTCGGTCGGCTACGCGTGCTATGGAGGCGTGGGGAATCCTCCGCGATTTCTACAATCGCTCGACTCTTCACAATCGTGTTGTGATGACTCGTCGACTACGTGAGTTCAAATTGAAAAGTGGAACAAGCATGGCAGAGCATCTGGACTCTTTTGACGAGCTAGTAGTGGGACTACAGACTACGGGAGAGCAAACTGATAAGTCACGCCAGCTGGTGGTACTTCTCAGCAGGCTACCCTTGTGGAGAATGCAAGGGACATTTCGTTAATAGAAGTCAAGGAGAAGCTGCTCAAAGAGTCGGAAAAGCTGCAGAGGAAAGAAGCTACAGAAAAAGCGTTTCGCGTAAATGGAAATAGAAATGCTAGAAGATTTAAAGGTGGACGGGACAATGGACGAAAGGGTGGTCCTCGACGCAATAACGGCGGATTCAAGACAAGTGCTTCAACTGTGACCAGTTTGGACACATGAAGCGGAACTGTCCGGCCGGTAAAAGATTCAACAGCGACGACACGGTGTTTGGTGTTGGTAAAGGTAAGTCATCAGGATGGCTGATTGATAGTGGGGCAACTTCCCACATGACCCCACACAGGAAGGATTTGTTTGATTACGTGGGCCTAGAAGCTAGCATCAAAGTTACGATTGCAGACGGGAAGAAGTTGCTTGTCAAAGGAGCCGGCACGGTAAAATTGACTGATCTGAACGGATCGAGGATTTGCATGGCTGAAGTTCTGCACATTCCCGGACTCGACAGAAGGTTGCTGTCAGTTGGCAAGCTGGCAGAGCGTGGCATGAGTGTGGAATTTTCGCGTTCGTCATGTGTACTTTGGAACAAGAAGCAAGCAATTGCGTCGGGCACAAAAGTTGGAAAGTCGTATTTTCATGACTGTGAGCAAGAAGAAGCATTTCTCGTTGAATACACCGGGGCTGACAATCAGTGGGAGCTTTGGCATGCACGCATGGGGCACCCCAGCAAGGATGCGCTGATTAGGACACAGCGATTAACTTATGGTATCTCAATTATCAAGCAAAGTGTGGAAATATTGTGTGCCGGGTGTTTGAAGGGCAAGCAGACGATCACGGTGTTTCCGTCTCGTTCAATGACAAAGACGACACGTGTGTTGGAGCGTGTTCACACAGATGTTATAAGGCCAATGCAAACTATCTCGAAGGGTGGTGCCAAATACATTTTCACGTTTGTGGATAACTTTTCACGATATGTTGCATTTTTTAAAATCAAGAGCAAGAGTGAAGTGGCTGGCAAGTTCAAGGAGTTTCTGACATTATACGAAAACCAGTGGGGTGCACGACTAAGATGTTTGTGATCCGACAACGGAACCGAGTTCGTAAACAAAAATGGCAGGAATATGTCAAGAGAACGGCATTGTACAACAGCGCTCCGTCCCATACAGCCCGCAGCAGAACGTAGTAGCGGAGCGTATGAACAAGACAATTATGGAGAAAGCCCGCAGCTTGTTACACTACAAGAGCGTTTCGACGGAATGGTGAGCGGAAGCGGTAAATACAGCGGTTTATTTAATTAATCGCTCCAGCAATACGATCCATCCTGACATCACGCCGTATGAGCTAGTTTTCAAAATGAAGTCTCGAATGGACCACCTGCGCGTATTTGGTTCGCAAGGATACGCTCATATTGACGATGTGAAACGGACCAAAGTGGAACCCAAGGGCTTCAAGTGTATATTTTTTGGCTATGCAGAGAATGTCAAGGGCTATCGCGTGTTTGACTTGGAGAATGCCAAGATTAAAGTGACCCGCTCTGTGAAGTTAGATGAGCGTGAGGTGGGCGGCATCTACGACATGCAAGAGCTTAAGCCGGAAGAAATTGTTCAAGTAGTAAAGGATGGTGATGAAGTCAATGTTCAGCATCAAGTGGATCGACAGTCAGTTCTGGACGAACCCATGGGAGCTGGCGAAGAGACAGTCGAGGATGTCGATATGGAGGATGTGGATCGTACGCCAAGCTCCGCTAAACAGCGGCTAATGCCTTGTGAAAGCCCTGTACGAAACGGGCTTGAGCTAACGGAGTATCATCAACCTTTTCAAGTGCAACAAGAAGATCGTTTGGTGTTTCGGCCTGAATGGGAGCGAACACGAATAAGACGTGAGCCAGTGCTAATGCTAAGAAACGGCTCCGATGGTGGAGAGTCAACAGAAGGCAGTGAGGGCCCACCGACTTTAAAGCGTGCTAGGATTGACGAAGATGGACTAATTGCGGAAGCTTTCTTGCCTACGCCGTGAATATTGACGATGATACGGACTCACCGACTACTTATACTCAAGCAATGGCAAGCGACGATGCATTGAAATGGCGTGAAGCAATGGATGCTAAGCTTCGCTCTCACGAAGAGAATAAAAGTGGACATTGCAGCCACGAGGGAAGGTTGGACGCGCAATTAGATCACGATGGGTATTTGCCAAAAAGCGTGATCAGAATGGCGCCATCGTGCGATACAAGGCACGACTAGTCGCGAAGGGTTTCAAGCAGAAGTATGGCGTTGACTTTTTCGAGACACATTTCCCAGTTGCCAACATGAATTCGATCCGAATAATTCTCGCGGTATGTGTTGAATGTGGCTATCAAATGGAACAGCTGGACGTCGACACGGCTTTTCTTAATAGCGTGTTGACGGACAACGTTTTTATGGAAGTTCCACTTGGTGTCGACAATGCTCAAGGATACAAATGTCAACTAAACAAGGCTATTTACGGACTTAAGCAAGCAGCGAGTGCCTGGAACAAGACAATACATCGTGTCTTCGTCAGGAATGGCTTTAAGAGTTGCGGAGCAGATCAATGTGTTTATGTCAAGAGCATCAAAGAAGGTTTTGCTTACGTTGGACTATATGTGGATGTTCGCAGCAAGAAGCAGCGAAGAATTAAATCAAGTAAAGGGAGTCCTCAAGAATGCTTCCAAGATGAAGGAGCTTGGTCAGGCGGAATTTATTTTGGGTATGGAAATTGATCACGACAGGTCAACTGATATATTGGTGATCAAACAGACTCGCTACATCGATGACGTGGTCAAGCGATTCGGTCAGCAAGATGCCAAAAGTGTTGAAAACCCTTGCGTATCAGGATTGAAGCAGTCGTCGAAGCAGTCACCCACAACGGAAGAGGGACGGTCGACAATGCGATCAAAGCCTTATCGCTCTTTGTTTAGATGCTTGCTATACATAACGACATGCACTCGGCCTGATATTGCTTACGTGGTGACGCAGCTATCATGTTTTCTGGAGAACCCAGGACTACAACATTGGAGCGCAGCAATTCGGGTAGTACGGTATCTAAAGACCACGCGTCAAATCGGTATCGTCTACCGAGGAAGCGGAAGCGTTACGGTCAAAGCATACTCGGATGCAGATTGGGGCAGCAACACGGATGACAGACGCTCGGTCTCGGAAATTATGGTCATGATTGCAAGCGCACCAGTGGTATTTAGGTCGAAGTACCAGCGGACAGTTGCGCTGAGCTCAGCGGAAGATGCACACAAGAAGTTCTTTGGATGCGGGCAATGCTAAATGACATGCGTCACGAGCAAGTTGAAGGCACACAGGTTTGGAAAGACAACCAAGGTGCTATTGCGTTGGCCAAAAACGCCGGATACCATGCTAGGACGAAGCATGTGGACATCAACCACCACTTTATTCGTGAGAGCGTGCAAGAAGGACTGTTAAAGATCGAATATATCGACACGAAGAGTCAGCTTGCAGATATGCTGACGAAGGCAGTTGGGACCAAGATGCTTGAGTATCTGCGCGAAGCCACCGGAATCAAGACCAAATCAGCAACAAAGGACACACAGCATTAGCGGTGACTGGGAGTGTCAAAAATACACCGCTTAATGCATGTTAAACAGGTGAATGACTTCACAGTATTTACAAGTACGTTACAGTTAGTAATTACATATGGTAGCCGTTCATTGGTCAAGATAAATATATTCACTTCGGTTTTTACTTTCTACTCAACACTAAAGCTCTATTGGCGAACGGATTCGTCCGACAAGAAACAAGAACGATAGCCATTTTGAGCCTCTAATGCGATTATTTATCGCAGGCAGAAGCACTAAAGTCAAATTGATAGCGACCGCTGTTGCATTGCTTTAATGGCTAATGCGACTTGCTCCAATATAGGATGAATTCAGCAAATCTAATTTGAGTCTTTTTCCGGAAATATATAATGCTTCAACCCAAAAATCATTTCGGTCGATAGGAAACATTTTCTTGGTTTCAAGTACACATGGGTGGATTTTTGTACAAGCAAGTGGTAGAAATTGTGATATCGACAGAGCCAGATACGTGGCTCACACGTCAGCTCCCTATAAGATTTGACTTTATTGTTGAGCTGATGGAAGACTATAAACCTCGACTTACCTTTGACTTGTCGAAGAATAGTAGTGCCGCGGTTATAGTAGGATCATCCTTAGAAAGATGGTGTGTCTGGTACCAGTATGATAATAAAAACAGCAAGGATGTTGATGCACACGATATTCAAATACGATAGCCTTCCGTTTACGATGGTGTGAATCTTTGTCGGGACCCGCGAGCTACAGCCCCTTTTTGGCATGCACCGTTCCATCTTTTGCAATCCGCCTGCTTAAGACCCTCTGCACCTAGATGATACGACGAAAAGAGTCAAATTTGTGCTAAAAAGTACTGCGCGGTACGTGCCCTGAAACATCACATTTGTTAACGTTTTTGGTTGAGCTTACACTTAGCAACGAAGTTCATGCAGCATTACACCTATCTTTAGAAATGGTCTGGGATACCCTAGATCTCCATTAATTTTTCAGTTTGGAAGCTTTTAATAAGAGTAAGGCAGGGGCTTCACGGACCTTTTCACTCGTACTCCAAATTTGTGAGGACAAAAAAAACATTTGTTTTTGTCAAACATGGGATAGTATTTTCGATGCTACCAATCAACCGCTCGAAAAAGAACGTAGCAAGTGAAACATCGTCTTATGCGACATCTAGCTTTCTAGGAAAGACATGAGTCGGCGTAAACCTTCATTTTTTCTGAGACAATGTCGACTCATTCAAGGTGTCACGTGGGATGCCCTCAGAGATTATTTATCCCCAAACTCGAGCCTCATGTGTGCCCCCAATCCTTATTTTCCGCTCTCAAGCTTGTTAATAAGCGAGTACGAGTAACAATACGTTAGCTGATAAAAACCACGGCCGCCACCGTGTTAAAAAAAAATGATGTCTCAGATTCGAGCCTGAAGCTTACTATAGAGCAAAGCGAACTTACGACGCATTCCGCAGACCTCGCGCTACGAGGCATGGCGGTAGATCTGATAACGAAGCACAAAAATGATTTGATCATATGAGTCTATGATGTTTTTTTGGACCTCAATGGTTCGGGGTCACCTTGATGAAGCCGCGGACCGACCATTTTGAGAGCAATCTTGAGACGTACATTCTGTCACACAGGCTTCTCATGAAAAAGGCGCGATGCAGCCGGGTTTTCTTTGTTAGCAACGTATTGGATTCGAGGATCTCCGGGTCGGAATCGTTTGCTGGAAATAAGCATATCCAACGGATTTTTGCTTTTTTAAGTAGCACTACCTAAAGCTATTCTCAACTTTTTGCCAAGCCAACAACTCAGTAGCTTTAAGTTTCTCAAGATAACGTTATTCTGGTAAATATGCTTTAAGCGGACCTGCCTGATACAGTAATCAGTTAAAATGTCGTTCTGTCGTTATCGATAAAATCTCTTTATTAACCATGAGTTGCCAGCAAAATCTATTTCTGTACGCATCGACATTCTCTTCTAGTAGATCCGTTCTTTGTCGTTTTAAGCAAAGCTACTTTGGTGCTATGCTATCCACTGTATCGTGCAGACTTATATTATCTGCTTAGGGTGCTTTTACATCCGCACTTGAAGGCCCACTAAGCAATCACATAACCCATCTGTATAACAATGCCACCGGCTGTGGCTTGCGGACCCAAGCTACCCGCTTGCAAACCCTTCTGCCAACAATTGATGACTATATGTTGCAAATCTGCTCATTTATGTCTGAGCAACATATTAAGCGTCTTCGATGGCCGGTGCTTTTAGCACAGCTTAATTGTCCGCTGATTTGGGCAATCCCTTAGAATATATCGATACTTAATAACTTATATGTGTCCCCGAAATTTCTAATATATGAGTCATACATAAAGCATTGGGCGGCTGGCATTTAGATAACCCCTTCCGGTCAATCTGGTGCTCGTGCTTTTTAATACCAACACTTCTTCCTTGCGATGACGCTGTGCTGATTTAATCCTTGAAATTTACAGCCAGGCCTTTTTGGATTTTTGTTCCGTTTGGAAACGTTATAATTGTCTGTCAAACCGAGACCGAACAATTACCATTGTTTCATCTCAGAGCATCAGTCAATCTAATTCGGTCGGATGTCGGCACACAAGCTTTTGTAACACCCCAGAGGTTACTAAGACTCGAAAAAAGTTCTCAAATTCACTAGCATGAGAAGCCAGTAGTCTCACTGCTAGTGCCTGCATTGAGAGCTGTCTATGGTGTATGAATCAGAGAAGCAATTTTTGCAGCAACCTTTCAGAAATTATAGGAGAGACGAGAAAACACTTTGCCGGCCCGCTTCAAAAGAGACACGTATATGTTTCTTTTCTCGGTAGCACTTCAGTCCATTGAGATTTGCAATAAATCAGCATCCACGGACA
The DNA here is from genome assembly GCA_001695595.3 of Plasmopara viticola. Lineage (NCBI taxonomy): Eukaryota > Oomycota > Peronosporomycetes > Peronosporales > Peronosporaceae > Plasmopara > Plasmopara viticola. The sequence continues at coordinate 153,973 of MBPM02000084.1, forward strand.
TTATCCTACATGACAAGGAGCTGCCATCCCACGGCATTCCTGAGAAGCGTTTATAATCATTCAGCTAGACCTGTATCTTTGTCAGCCTAAGCTCACACCAGATTAGCCGCACTAAGGTACTGCCGTATTTTTCCATGCCGTTGTTTTGTCCGGACATCGTCAATTTTTGTCTACAGTAAATACAGATATATATATATATATATACATTTAATTAACCACACCAAGCTCGTTCATCATGAGACTCCTCATCATCGCTAGCTCGACTTCTTGCGTCTCCTAGCTTGTTTTGATGTTCTTCCGAGTGCTTAGAAACGACAGCTCGCGAAATCAATCTACACTTGATAAACAGTCTTAATTCGTACATAAGCTTTTTGCTTTAGACCGTATATGACCTGGTCAGGTCGGCATATGCTACTTTTGACATTTGTGATACCGTGGGGTAGCTCTGTGTTCCCTAAAACGCAGTCTTAGAGCGCATTAACGACACCGAATTGCTCAGTCACAACAGCAATTACGAGCACTAAATAATACATATTCATGTCGACCGCTGGCAAGTACATTTCGGAAACATCCACATCAACCTTCTACTCAAAATATGGGGAATCGTGTCTTGCTGAGATTACGTCAGAGCATCATCTGTAGTTCCAACACTTGCATAAAAACAAACGTGACTTCTGCTAATAGATCATCTTCATCCGTTTATGGCCCCTTCGATGGCATTGGCAAAAATAATGTCGCTGTCGGGATCGCTCTAGATTCCAGCGGATATGCATTACTTTTTGTTTGTAGTTGATTTTAGACCCGCCGAGCCGGAGCTTGTACTCCTTTCCCCATATTCATTTTTTGAGTCCACTCTTAATATCCCCATTTTATTGGAGGTTGCTGGATCATGTTGGCGCTCATTATCGGTCCACACACTCTCTTAAAGGTCGAGACTTCCGACTGTTTGATAGTGTTTTAAAAGATTATTCACGCATCACGATGTCTTCGTAAGGCTTATAAGCTTGTAGCATCGGCGGTTTGTCAACCGTGTTTTTTTAGCAATAAGTGTAAGAGATATAACCTTCTATTAATTGTCATCGCCGTCCATCGTGCAAAAACAGTCTCTACTACATACCATCCTTAGCATTCATCGCAACTTCAACGTTCTTTTAAAAAGTCAAATGTTAACGGATCGGGCCGCGTAATGTAAATTCTTTTATAGGACGACGCATAATCAGGATAGTGCGGAATAAGATAGAAACGACGGGTTTTTGCCCGTACAGCATCTCAGTATCATGAAAGAATGAATATACGTTTAGTTTTGGCTCGTTTGCATAGAAAGATAGATAAGATGAAGTGGCAACAATTCCACGAAAAGTATACACTATTCTTTTTCTAAGTACGTCTCCACGGAATCGTATAAGCGGTTTTCTTTGAGTGTATCCATTTTCGCTCGCAAAGCACCAATTATGCTGTTTTATGCTTTTTTTAAAAAAATTATGCTATTAGTATCGTTGTTACGTCTCCACGGAATCGTATATGCGGTTTTCTTTGAATTTACCAAGCTCAAGTGACGTCAACACTTTGACTTTTTTGCATACCAAGTCAAGAAATCAGTTGCTCTTGATGCTGTTAGCGCATATCAAAACAAAGTGCTCAAAGCTAATTTTTGTTGCTTGGCATCCGCAACGCGCGCATAGCCTTGTGACCTAAATACGCTTTAGTGGTCCGGGTGGAGCTTGATCTCATCGATCATTCACTAGGGCTTTGTGCTTGCGTTAGATCAGTCGTCCTGTTGATCACGTAGCTTACCAAGCTTGCTGTATCTGCCCTAATAACAACTTGCATTATAGCACATCCCTAGCTTTTTTATGGTGGTGTTTTACATCCGCTCAGCCAAGTCATTATACTGTGGATAAATGGTATTGTATTTTGTTGTACAAGTCCTTCGAGCTCATAAATTACTGGTGCTATTTAGAATCTTGCATCTGAATGGCCGGCTATTGTTTTAGCATGAGCACTTATTCAGGCCTTTAACTAGTTCTCATTACAACTTAATCGCTTTGGTGCCTCGCTTGCTCCTTCAGAATGGCCGCGACCACAAGCCTCAAAAGTCATAAAATCGAAAGTAGTCGTCACTTCCGTCTTGGAGTGCCACCGTTTGATCCAGCCCCATAAGCAATCGCTACTTTAATGCCTGAACTAGCGACGGCGTATGTGGAAAGTCACTCTACTAACGATCAGCTATCCACCTAGCTTCCTCTATTCACTGTCCTCATCGTTCTCGTGAACATGAGTATCATCGCATTCTATTTTTCAGCTTGGCCCCAGAGCTCTTTGTCGTGGCTTTGATTTTGCGCGCACCGTATCCGTTGCTTCCAAAAGAATGCTTAGCAATATAATGAGTAGCCGAGCGTCATCTACTAGCTTTCAAAGCAGCTGCAATATCTGGAAAGTTCATAAAAGTGTTTAGATGCTTGTGAGTATCACGCTTTCTTTATTTTTAAACTTGTGAGGATAAAGGGTCGAGAACACACTATTGTGCAGCGTAAAACTTTCACAGCTTATATATAGCCGTTGCCGAGCGAAATCTTGTATGGTGCTTCTGAGCAGCATCCTACCAAGACCCTTTGTGTTGTTAAGGGCTCACAAGTTGCCCATTCTTGCTCCTGTCGTGACCGCTTAAACATGTGTAAGAAGCCCGTATCTTTTTGCTTTTCTGCGGCTAGAAATGAGTTGAGGTAATGTATGACACACCAAAAAAATGTGAAGTGAATTTACTTAAGGTCGCTTTTCCAGTGCTACCCTTTAGAATTTTTAATGTAATATGCATGTTGCGCCAATGTAACCTAACGTGCCTAGATCGATACACAGCGTCCGTGATCTTATTTATAATTTTGGTTTTAATCAGCTCTGGCCACACGTCTTCAGTGGTACTTTTGGTGCAGCTTCAATCTTTGTAATATGCTCTTTGGTGGGGAGGCGGCTACGTATTCAGCCCTTAGTACGCATTATGATATTTGGTTTTTGCAAGCAAAGTAAATACTAAACGGCTAACAACTGTCATTTGACGATAACTCAACCGTTTTCAATCATAGCCATGTCGCCTTATACAAAATGTCTGGTATAATTGTTGCTTCTTCAGTCTGCGTCAATGTTCGCTTCAATTGTGACAGTTCCAAAAAAACTTTTGACGATGAGTCCATAATAGCGCGTTGTTTTTAGAGAACACAGCACTCGAACAACAGTTCAAGTGTTGTCATTTAGAGATTTCCAGAGATTTCACCAATTATGACACCGCAAAGCAACATTAAGGCTTGTTTACGTCATGATGTAAGGTAGACAGTCTGCAAGAGACCAGCACAATTTCAAATGTATCTTTGCACGCTCCGCTAACAAGCCCGAGATTGTACTCTGGAAGGCGTCAGTCTAAAAAAAAAGGAAATGTCCACTGGGAGTTAGCGGACTGCCGGCCCAATCGCTCTGTAATTTTGTCAATGCACCGTGTATGCTTTATCTTGAGCGCTCCTTTTTGAGCATTTCCGTGCCATTTTTTTGGCCGTACCGGAGTCCTCTATAGCGCTCCCATCACCTCACGATACTCTGATTCGTCATTTCGCAGCGATTTTATCGTCGTCATACAGGCCCACGAACTCTTATCCGCTCCTAAAGTGATTTGAGTAGAAGCATTGGTCTACTTCGAATCTCTTGAGATCATTCTCTTGAAATATCGTTGTTGCAAGCACTGGTTGCCTACTTCAAGCCGTGGATGACCTAGCCGAGTTGACGGGCTTGGTCGAAAGCGCTCTTAATACCTATGATAATCTCCATTCGGACAAATTACTTCAATTTACTTCTCATGAACGCTGTGTCTTCATTCCAGAATGTATTCACCTGGAGCACTCACAACCAGCGCGACCGAAACTTTTTTTGTGAGAAGGAAATAGACTAAAGAAGTCAATTCAATTTTCTTGTTGTACCCCTTAGTAGCCAGGTGAGATTGGCACTCTACCAATCGACCGATTCTGTCACGTAGTTTGACAAATTCCCCAGCCGCGTCAATCGGACGGATGTACGCTTCACGTGGAGCCAAGAATTGTGAAGTGTATTGCTCATGTGATTTCTTCTCAGCTTCCATTGCTCCATGCCACGTTGCACCTACCATGGCCTATGCTAACATGACCAATTGACTCGTTTCATCGACAATGCTTGCAGCATACGCAATACTGCTTTCGCAAGCAGATTGTCTTCGTTAGTTTTTGAGTGCTTCGGAGACGGCGCATCGCTTTTGTCCTCCGACTGGTGCTAATCATCAAGGTAAAAGTCGTCTTCTGATAAAATTACACTTCACTCAAACGCCTTGACCTTTCAGGCTCTAGACTGCGCTTTTAAAAAAGTAGGGTTGGGTGGTTCACTGTCAGCTGCAGCTTGGAGATTATAATTTTGAGGGCAGAGCTTGGCTAAGCAGACTCTGTTTTAAACCTGATCCATTAATCTACTGGGCTCTTCAATTACTTTAATTAGCTCATCTAACCCTAGTTGGCGCTTCTGGTGAGCTTAAGGCCCTCGAATATCATCATGCTAATACCGGCTACCGAACGTAGGACGCTGTGTCCAAATCCGTCATTCTTACCCGGATTTCCAAATCGAGCGTGCCAAAAGTGTCACTCACTGTCTGCACGAGCGTTCTTTACAAATCGTGCCTACTTTTGTTGATATTCTAGCACGTATACCAATCTCGACGCAATCGTGCTTCTTTTACCCTCAATAACATAGGCAAGCGCGCAAAGTTCCTATTCATGCCACGCCTCTCCTCCGATAGCAATCCCTGAATTGTATAATGCGTTTAGCATCTTGATACGTAAGTCATCAGTATCGGCCGGCTCCATGCCCAGGTACCCGCAAAATTAATTCGTCAGCGCTGGTCACATCGGCGCCGAATTAAGCTCCTCGAAGTCAAAGGTGTTCTTACGATGAGATATTATGTGCTATGTTGCACCGCTGTCGACTAGTCATTCGTCATACCGTCTCTGACGTTGGTCCTGGGCAATCCTGCTTCTAGTGTCCAACCTGGGCACTTGTATCACTATCCCTGCGGTGACATTTGTTCTTGCGACACTGGATCAGTCGCCCTGAGCAAAGCCATATTTGTCTCGATCGCGTCCCTCGTGGCCAACTTCTTCTCCGACTTACACGTTAAGTCATGGTTGTGTCTACGTATACCTCAGTGCCAGCGCTCCTACATTGATCCGATCTGGTACATAGTCGAGCTTGAGCAAGGCCACGAATGAAGAAACTGATCCGTCTGCATCCTTTCATGGATTTCATGCGTATTTGCTACGCATTTTAAGGCTGTGATCTTGAATGGAATAATGAAGTGCGAACGCAGTGAAGTCTATAGGACAGCAGTTATTGGAACGTTTTGGCGATAAACAATTATCACTTCAAGCTTAAAAATTTCGATTGCTTATTTTTACTATGGACTGTCCAAAATTTTCTCCAGTGAGACATTGCCTTTCTGCTAACTTGTCTTACGCGTGTCTCGAGCGAGACAAACTAGCAGAGGTATGCCAAATATATCACGTAAAATGACGTGTAGCCTACTGAAAAATGAACGGCATTATACAATGCGTTCCTTGTGGGTGGGTACATGCGGTCCCAACATCTTCGTATATTCGCGTACAAACTGAGAAGCACGTTTTCGACAACAAGAATTACTTGCTTGGTTCGACCGTCGGCATGCGGATGGTCTGCTGCAAATATGTTAAGTCTGATGGCAGGCACCTTAGAATCACTCATTGATAAAAAGCCTGTTGAGCACGATCTCGGTCCAGAACTAATGACGAGATCAAGAAATAGCGCTGCTGTGTTGACGTTGTAGTTCGTGTCCGGTATAGCCGTTGAATAAGTCGATTTGCTTAGTCCGCCAGCAAAGACTACACTTTCCGCCAGAGCAACGTTACTGACAAGATTGCCAATGACGTGGCCGCATTGGTGCCGTGGCATATTGCACACGTGCACGTGCACCCTTGTATGTAGATACACTTGTAAGATTTATTGTGAATGAATGTTACAGCGCTACGATATCAAAAAATTCATCGCGAAGATTTTCTTCTCGCCTTGATCAGAGCCGGAGTAGAACAGCGCGGCTTTCGAGAGCTAATGTAGCCTCATGCTTACCGTCCCGACGAATTTTTGGCGGGGATCTTAAGCTCATTTGCTCGTCACAATCACTAGCAGAGCTACACGCGTGCCATCTCGCACATACACGCCATGTATTAGAATCGATACGAGACCAGACTTATGACATGAGCTAGCTCATAGTTAAGGAGACGATTTATCACGTCAGCCAATAACTTCGCTTCTATGGCTTACACATCACCTAAATTCCACATAGTAAAGAAGCCACTTTGCCTTTTTCTGCGAAAAGTGAGACAGTCATGTCGCAGTGCGTACTAATGCATGATCTTGTTGGATTACGGATGTCTCAAGGTCAAGTAGGTGAACACTGCGTTTGACAAGAGTATACCCTATCGCAAGTAGCTCTATATAATCGGCAGAATCGCCTCTCACGCCTGCTGAAGGCTATTGAATTTTCAAGCACGATCATTTGGTCTTGCCCCTAGGTCGAATTCTGTCTGTAGTGTCGTGCCGATTACAAGATCTAAGTCGTCATTGATGACACTGACCGCTTGTTCTGAATCTGTTAGAGACAGAATCCGCCCCGTTTAAGGCATTTCTTGACTTTGTCAAATGTCTCTCGGTGCTGGCTTTCAAATCTCAGTAAATGCGTTTTGGAAGAACGAACACTGACTTGGCCACTTCAGCGTAATTTGCGTTATACTTGTACGGTAACTGGGAAGGTCATGCTCTTTTCGCAATTTTTTTTGTTTTGATGAAGCCAACCAAGTCGCAATAGCCTCGACCTCTGCGATATTTGTCCAGAAAATATTCTCTCAATAAACACACCCTAAAATGTGCGGAGCGTATACGAGAGCATGTACTCGAGCCCTGCTTGCAGAAAAACAAAAAGATTTACTATGTCTGTCTTCCTGTGTATGCAAATCTATGAACGAAAAGTCGTCAAATTATCGCACATACGCTCTTTGAAACCGCAACAATCGCATCACCAGACGACCAAACGTTGCAGCCACGATGTAGCTTTAGGCATGTCCAACCCTTCACAAAGTCTTCCACTCAAAGGTCAGACCACGCTTACTGATACTCCAGCCTTTCAAGTAAAATGTGATAATATCCATTGACTAAATTAAGTACACAATGCTTTGTACATTCCATGCAGCACATCCTTCGTAGAAATTTTCGTCTGTGACCGTACTTAGCAAGCGTGTACAATGCGCCGCTTGCCATTTCGGCGTGAAGTACGCTCGTTAACCGCTTTAAACTCGACGATGCATGAACGAAAGCGTCGATGACATCACCTTGTTTCTTTATTTGCTTTAACAGTAAAACTTGTTATAACTGCATGTTAGCTATTATCACTATTCAGCGTGGTCTTCTTATTGGTTTTTTAAACACATCACATGACTTATGTCACACAATATTGCGATACCACCAACATTTGTGATATTGATTACTAAGCTAGTTTAGGTATAATGTTGAATTAGAATAATGGTGGGACCAAAATCGGATAAACATTGGAATCTATAATTTGCAATCTACATTTAAATGCCAAAGCATTACTTCCTTCCTGCACTGTAGCTGGAAGTAACTTTTTTTATCAACTACCAGCGTTATGTGTTCATGAAACTTTTTGCACGCACGATACGTTTCAATAAGACAGCACAGATACAGTAAAAGTTTTGCAACTACAACTTATCTGATCCGCGACGTTGCAGCTGTGCGGAGCTTAGCTCCTGATTCGATCATTCAAAACAAAATGATTTCATTACCATATGTCGAGGAAATAAGTACAAGAAGTACCAATGAGATTGAAAGTTCGGCAAGATTCGATAATAGTATCGCTAAGCTGCCATCAGGGTTTTCAGTGGCAAGCAATTTTGTTAGATGTCAACGAGTATTCTTGATGATTAGGAAAGCATTTGTTTAGCGAGTGTTAAACAGGTCGCTGATACAAAGCAGCAAAGATTATACAGAAATCTGAGAGAATAAAAAAAAAACAGAAACCATAGTTTGATCCTGTAAATCGCATTCGTCCGAAGATGTGCATTTGTTCGTCCAATTACAGCTAATCTTATAACAAAGTCGGTGGCGGGTATTCGATTATGATGCTCCACGCCCTCACCTCGAATTTAAAGTTCGCTAATAGGAGATTTAAGTCTTCGCAAATGTCTCCATTCCACCTTGCTGTGCCTGTTCACGACCTAGAGTTAGGTACGATTGGCTAAAGGATGATCACTTTGATGTTTAATCAATTATATTCCGCTCTTCGCAGCCAAGGAATTCTACGGCACGAAGCTGAGATTTGTCGAGGGACGCTCTTCCAAACAGTGGCAGGTTTGTGACTATCTGAGCAAGCATGCTTGCAACCTAAAGGCCAATTTTAGGTATGCTGAATTAATGTGTACTAGGATTACAACATGTTTGGTCACCAGCTTGTTGTGCACAAAGTGGCTGATGACTACCGTGGCGTGGATTTCTTTAATCCAGTCGGTACGTATTTAGACACCGTATTTGCTTATTGATAGCTGTAAAATAAAGCTTAATCTGTTGCCTCAATGCCCCATTGCTGCAGATGCTGACGACGTGCCGGTACCGCACTTCGGCGTCGCTCTGACGGTCAACGAATTTCATGCACTTTCCAAGCGTGTGCAAAGCCTCAATATTGACTTTATCGTAAAACCTCACCTTCGCTTTGTTGGCCGGAAGGGGGAGCAATGGACCATGTTCTTCAAAGATCCCAGTAACAACAATTTGGAGTTTAAAGCCATGACGAACCCTGATAACCTGTTCTCAAAGTATGTCGAGGAATAAGTTGGCGTCAGAATAGCACTCTGTTGTCTGGACATTGTTGACATTCTACTCTACAAGTACAAATTATGTTACAGGATCTTTGTCAAGGTAAGCGCCAGCTGCTTTAGTGACGTTAATTATCGCCACAATCACCCGCAAAAGCGTCTTTATCGTCTCCTCCGCAGTCTCCTGCTTTAGCTGCAATAGCGGCTTCAGCCTCGGCTGCGGCAAGCAGTTCCTTGTGCATTTCGATAGCTGTTATGTACATGCCAAGATACATTTCATCGCATACATCTTCTATTGTCGCAGCAGGTTCGGCAAGCATATTCAGCTCTTTCTCAATCCACTGGTACGCGCCCACGGTGTCCACCCAGACACCAATATTACGCATCACGTAAATGAACGCTTCTTCAATGGTTCCTCGCTTCGGATCCTTGATCTCATCCACATATTCTACTACTTGGAAAAATGTTTCATGATACGCAATGACTACAGCTATGAATGGATTCAGCACGAATGCCTTACGAAAAGCCTTTTGCACAGCCTCTTCCGAGGACCCTTCTTCTTCCAGCACCTCCCATGACACATACTCGATTATAACCTCGCTGTACGCCATCACCGCCGAGTCGTCGTCCTCGTGTTTCTCGATTAATGCTCGTGCTTCTGCTCCACGACCTTCATCAACTAATGCACATACTAGACCTTCACGCGAATGCAAAGTGTCCTTTTTATCGAGTCTCATGCACAACTCGTAGTTCTTGATGCCACGATCAGGCAATCCCGCCTCACAACATGCCGCCGCAAGCTGCTTTAAAAGACTGCAACGACCAAATTACATTCAGATTCAAACCAAAATTTGTGACGGCTACTACGTACGTAAGGTATTCCACAGTGTCCTTGTGCTCTGCCAATTTGCCCTCCTTTAGTGTCTTTTCGTATAAGTCGAAAGTCTTCACGGGCTTTATATACTCGTTGCCACATTCATCCAGCTCTCCGGCAGCAATTCTAGCTAGAAGCGCAGCTGGTCGTGCTGCACCTTTAAGCTTCCATTCAGAAGGAGATTTAGGTCCCTTGCGCGCTGGAGCCTTTGGAGGCAGCGGGTCCTGAGGGAATGCGCGCAGGTCTTGCAGCTTGCGGTCTACTAAGCGCTGTAGCTGCACGACGCGCAAGCGGCGGCGATTCTGCTGCTTCTTGTCGATTTCGGATTGTACACTGTCCACACATGTTTGAGCGAAGGCTTGTGCCTTGCTGGCATTTGAAGAGCGCGTACCCTTCCGCTTTTTCACCTTGCCCATTCTTGATGTGACTGGCGTCGGAGCTACATTGTGAAGTGAAAGCGATAGTGTGTACCCATATCCAATAAATCGGGTTTCTTATTATCGAAGCACAATCATCCTTGTCCAAAACATAGAGTGGGTGGCGCGGATGTTGGCGACGACGCGAAGACTTATCACATTACAGACGGCTAATGTGCGCACGTTTGCAGCCAAGGGAAAGGCTGGTGCTGTAATAGAAGAGATCGTGGACCTGACTAAAGTTGTACCCACCAACATACTCAAGGATGGCACGCACCCGATGCTTAAAGACAAATCCGAGTACCCTGAGTGGCTTTTTACGTTACTAGACCCCAAGCCCACTTTGGGAGAGCTGGAGCGTACGGGATTTGACAACATTACCGAAATGAAAGAACAGCACCGCTTTCTCGTGCTGCTCAATCGCCGGGCCTTAAAGGTCAACAACGCCGAGAAGGCCAAGAAATAAGCACATACACGAAAGACTAGATAGAGACAACGCAGAGAGAGAGGCACAAATGTTCAATATAAAAAGCAATAAAAACATTCGTGTGATAGGTATTTGCGGCGGTGATAGTGGGGCAAAAGCAGGATTTAAGTTTGTGATCCCTTAATATGAACGAGGAGCGAAAACATAAGCTAATCGAATTGGCTGTTGCGTATTTAAGTCGTGGCCGGAAAGCCTCCGGGTACTAGCTAAAGCATACGAAATGCTTGCGTTATTTAGTTGCACTGAAGCCCACAAATTAACGTGGTAAACGATAATGACAACGTACCAAGCAGACGTTATTGCCATTGAGCAAAACCTGGTCCAGCTTTACTTCACGCTTTCCTTCTGGAGTTATTTCACTGCTTACAAAAAATAGGATGCCACCAACTTGTTAGCCAGCACCTTTTGAAAAAAATCGAATGCGCACCGTACTATTCTGTCACGTCGTCCAGCACCATGTCTGACAAGGAAAGTTCATCACGAAGCTCAGTCAATGCTCCGCCAGCAAAAACATGCAGCCTATATATCTTTCTTATACTCCACTTACTGACGTAGTCGTCGAAACCCCGAAGCGTGCCGAAGAACTCCTTATCACCCTTCATGACGATCCAGAGTTTGGAGCCGATGCACTTGTCTATCAACTCTGAAGCAAGCAAAGAACAGCGCGCGAAATGACGCCACGCAAGATTTTGTCAGGCGTCAACCGACAAGCAGGAAAAAACACTAAGAAAGAACTTACCGAGCGGCAAGATACGGCCTTGGGACATGGTCGTTTAGTTTGTTGGTGTTGCTATTGCAATTATCACTTGAAGTGGTTTACACACGCTTTTGGACAAAATGATGTCAAAAAGAAGTGGTTGCATGGTCCTCTTGTCCTAGATGGAGCACGACCCGGAAGAGCAAGAGCATTACAAGTCGGTGTTGTTGTCGTTTCGCGAGTATGAATCCTATATGATGCGTGAGATTTACCGCCGCAAGAAGCACATGCAAGCCATGCCCATTGAAATGCAGCGTCGCTTACCACAGGCTTCCACTCTCCGCAATCTGCACCACTTTGTCAACGCGACGCACCACAACCAAATTTTCTTTGAACGCGTGGTGCAGGCACAATTGGAGAATGGTCCGGCTGTCGAATTGCCTAAAATAACACCAAGGACGCCACTGCAAAGTCCTCCGCGTCACTTTTCTAAGCTCAAGAGCACGCTGCACCAGTTCGTGCGCGATTGGTCCGACGAGGTCCGTTGTCATATAACGATTCTGTTTGTGTGTGTGTTTGCTATGCTCGACTCTTTGACACATGATGCTACTGCAGGGCAAGAAAGAGCGAGATATGTGCTACTCGCCTATTATCAAGGAGCTGCGTCGCGTCCTGACCGTGGATGCCGACAATCCGTAAGGTTTTCGTTAAGGACACTAGTTTCTTGATACCTAAATTAAGCGATTGCTTTGACTTGCAATAAACAGATTGAACCGTCCTCGTGTACTACTGCCTGGAGCAGGATTAGGACGCCTTGCTCTTGAAATTGCCTCCAAAGGCTTCGCAGTCCAAGGTAATGAGTTCTCATATCAGATGCTATTCGCGAGCAACTTCATTCTTAACTGGTAGCGACTGTCTTGTGCTTCCTCTATTGCTGCAATAATTACTTAATTTCTCATCTGTTGTCAACAGGGTATCGCAGCCTCTGCAATTTGAAATTTATCCATGGTTCCACAATCCGTCTAATGCGCTGACAATCACAGACTTGCTGCGCCCTGTGGCGATCCCAGATGTATCACCAGCGGAGCTCCTGGGTCTTAGTACCAACTCTGCCATTGCTCCAGACTTTTCCATGTGTGCTGGTGAGTTCTTAGAGGCGTACGCGGATGATAAAGGTAAGCTCCAATAATTGACTACAAATGCTGAAAACTTGACACTTCTGCTTGCATGTAGAATGTTGGGACTGCATTGTGACGTGCTTCTTCATTGATGCGGCGCCCAATGTGATTGAGTACATCGCCGCGTTTGAGCGTATGCTGAAGCCTGGCGGCTACTGGATTAATTTGGGACCTCTGCTATACCATTGGCAAGACGCAAGTGGTGACAACGATGAGCGCTTTGAGCAGTCGATAGAGCTTTCGTACGAAGAGATTAAGCATGTCATGACCACGTACAACTTTCGTATTCAAAAAGAATCGCAACACGAGTGCTTGTACACAAACAACGTCAAAAGTATGATGAAGACTGTTTTTGACTGCGTTTTTTTTACAGCTGTTAAGGAGACTGGTCGTGTTTAGACTGAATAAGAGAGGAATAACGCCTGTTATCGAGCCACTACTGTTTCAACGACCGTCAAATTTAATCTTTGACTGTTTCTTCAAAGTGGAAAAGAACGAATTTCATATCTTGAACTTCTCTTATAAATCATTAGTCGAGATCATCATCGTCAAAGTCGTCAACCAGCGGCTTGATGGCAGCCGCGTGTACTGGCATCTCATCACCCATACGTTCTATCTCTGGATTTACTTCAGTGTTCATATCACTATCCATTTGACGCTTGATCCGAGCGTGCAATTGTTTTGACGACGCGGGTGTTGGCAACTTTCTTCCTCTTGGTGGCGTTTCCATTGTTCGATTCAGTTTATGTGACCTACACTATTTTGTGTATAGGCTTCGTATTTCTTTAAAACAAATCTTTTTCTACACTTTCGAAACCCCACGTGGATGGACCGATTGCAACGTCTTTTTGGCAATCTTCCAGGACTCCCGGGTCAAGGAGGCCCAGGCACTGATGGTCCGCTAGTCGATACTGCTGAAAAGGTTCATATCTCATCATTGGCGCTGCTCAAGATGCTCAAGCACGGTATAGAGCTTTTCTTGCTTACGAGTGTAGTATGGCCATTACTAAGATGACTTTTGTGTAATATCAATAGGCCGCGCCGGTGTCCCGATGGAAGTAATGGGCCTTATGCTAGGAGAATTCGTGGACGACTACACGGTCAACTGCATCGATGTTTTTGCCATGCCGCAGAGCGGAACGGGCGTGAGTGTGGAGGCCGTGGACCCGGTCTTTCAGATGAAGATGCTAGAGATGCTTAAGCAAACAGGCAGAGCCGAGATGGTGGTTGGATGGTATCACTCGCACCCAGGCTTTGGCTGTTGGTTGTCGGGCGTGGACATCAACACACAGCAGAGTTTTGAAGCGTTAAATCCACGTGCTGTGGCCGTGGTTGTGGACCCTATTCAAAGTGTAAAGGGAAAGGTGGTCATCGACGCTTTCCGTCTCATTAATCCACAGCTCATGATGATGGGCCAGGAGCCACGGCAGACCACTTCTAACATTGGCCACTTGAATAAACCGTCGATCCAAGCGCTCATCCACGGCCTTAACCGTCATTATTACTCGATTGCGATCGACTACCGCAAAAATGAACTCGAGGAGCAAATGCTCATGAATCTTCATAAAAATACGTGGAGTGATGGTCTTGTGCTCACTAAGTTTGAGGATCACTCCAAGGAAAACGAGGAGACTGTTAAGGTATTATCATTTCTCGGCAGCAACGATATTGTTCATGTCATCTAATTCTTTAATTTGACACTAAAATGCAGAGCATGCTGGCCCTTACGGAACAGTACAACAAGCGAGTTCAAGAAGAAGAGGAGAAGACACCGGAGGAGCTCGAGGTGTTAAATGTCGGCAAACTTGACCCCAAAAAGCACTTGGAAAATGACGTGTACGACCTCATGGCTTTAAACACAGTTCAATGCCTCGGTGCTATGCTGGATACAATTGTGTTCTAAACTAAAAGATGAATAGTCCAGATCGATTTTCAAAAGAAGTGGATTTCTATCAATAGCAGAAAGTCTTGATTCATGCCCTGGATAATAATTAGATTAAATTGCTATATACGCTATTTGGACGCATCCAACCTCCATGCGACGGCAAATCATGCTTACCATACGTTGCTCAATTAGCTGAGCCACATGACTTTGCTCATTAGATGCTCACTGAATGAGAAAGGTAGGTGTTATTTCACTCTTAGTCTTATGTAGACTAGCCAAAAGATTAATAAGCTATCTCAATTAGGTGGTGCATAAGAAGTCGGAGTCTTAGTGAAAGCGGAAGGCTTAAACTTTGTGAAGAACGTAAATTTGAGGCAAGAGTGAGTCTATATTTACGTTCATGCATTAATGTGCAGGGAGGTATTGTGCCAGTGGCGAAAGCACACGATTTTAATATTAAAATTGTCTTTATATACTGGGACAAGCATGGATATTTTTGCGTGGTCTACACAGACCAGTCAACGGACCTCCGCTGTTTGCGTTTAAATTTGTCTGTTTTTTCAAACGGAGTAATCTCGATTGAATATGACAATGGTGATACCGACATATGATGGATTTCAGCGTAAAAGTTGATAGCCTAATCGGACAGCCGTCATCAAAAGGTATCAAGAAAGCAGCTTCTCTATTGTATTCCAGTGCGATCACTTCCCCCTTCAGAATAAATACCTTCGCGGCAACTATAGGATAAAAGCTAAAGCGCAATAATGTATGGTCGTACTATGCATAGCGCACCAAAAAAGTCCTCGTTCGCAAGGTTACAGATTGATTGCATCTGTGCACGCCTAGATAGATAGACGGGACTGATCTGTGGCCGTACAATGCGTAGCGCATAAAAAAGATTGTTATTTGATAATTTAAAGCTCGATTGCGCATTAAGCGCGAAAAGTGTAAAAGCCAAAAAGGGTGATGTATCGATGAGCGGTCTTTGCGAATAATAGTAACTTCACGCACGCGTGAAGTGAAACTGACTTAATTTTGTTTTCCCAATCACAAAAACAGCTATCAGAATCGATTGCAAAATGCACAAATATCATCATGAGCGGACGAAACATTGCCGAAAAACATCAGGCTTCACTCAACAAGTTGAATGGATCTACAATGATGTGACGATTCCACTAATGCTCAAATAGAATAAGCTGAAGCTTGTGTCGGTGCAGATTTGAAAGGATTGACGGTGTAAAAAGTTGTTGCAGATGAAGCGCATCATTGTTTAAATTCTATAGAAGCGCTCACGAACTGGTCACAAGGCACATCGTGAATTGCTTCGTTACGAATAAGCCATAGTGTTTTGAGGATGCAATATCGAAAAATGAGGAAAATATGAATTGACATAATTTTGCTGAGAATCATTTGAAGCAGCTAAGTCGACAAGAAACAATGCTAGTTTTCGATGAAAAGCACTGTCAAAAATTTGTGAAGTTAATAGAAAAGTGTCCAAAGTGCCGAAAAAACTTTCATAGTAAGTGCTGAGACGTTCGGGAGTCAAAGCATATTTATCGCATTTTACGTCTTGGGTGTACCAGCCACATTTGTATCGTAATTTCATACAGGCATCAGCTTTTTTGAAGCCCTGGGGACCATTAAGACACAAAAAGATACAGCAGTATAGACTACATTATCATTTACAATAGTACAACTAGAAGTTGTAGGGTGCGGGCTCTCCAGCGCCAGCCTACACAGAGCTCTTGCAAACGAAGAAGTAGTTATTTAGCTGCAACGGCACTAAAGTCACACCAGGATGATAAAAAGCGTGGTAAGCTTTTGTTGTCTTAGATGCAAGATCTAACGCTGCAAAATGTAGTAGTAAAGTTAAATTGGTCAGCACCCAGGGGCGAATTGGATGTACGACCGCTTTATTGATGTTAAGCTGCATGCTAGTTGCAGTGACAAGGGCCCGAGCGGGACTATTGGAGCCTGACGAATATCACTAAAATGCCCAGAAAAACGTCAGCGAAGCTGACATCGGGTTCATTATTGTGCCGGACCTTAATCAAAGCCTTGGTTCACGGAACTTGGGCAGCACAGTAAGAGGTGTATCCCCTAGGCGTATGTTCGCCTCTAAACCGAGGCCTGTAGAAGTCAGGTATTAGTTTTGTTTTTGATATTCACAGCATCCATCGGCATACTCTTTCACCGGATTCCCAATGCTAGAGATCGAGGTCTAGAGCTTGCCAGTTGAAATTGTCAGAAGCATCTGCAAAGTGATTGCAGATAGCACCAGCAAGGGGATGCAGATCACAGTTACTCCAGCAATTTTGATGGTGAAAAAGTACCGCGAGGCGTGGTGGGTATCCCAAAAACTGATTTATTTGTCTCCAGAAGCTGCAAACCTGACTTGTTTAAGCCGGGATGCCAGAGCTCTCATTATCTTGTATTGTTAGTGGACAGTGGTCAAACGACAACCCTAATTGTGAAATAGCAATAGGTAAGCACGACGTTGAAGTAGTTCATGCGTATAAGCCAGAAGAAAACACCATCTCAAGCATCAGTGCTCAGCTGGAGAAAGAAAGCTGCTAACTTTTCGCTGGCAAGTCATGTTTGCCAGCGTAGTAAAGATTGCTAGCGCATGTAATGATAAAGCTCGAAGAGAACTGGGTCTATGGCTGCTGTGTTACAAAATAGTCTAAAGATTTGTAAGGCCTTGAGCTAAGCATTAAAATCTCTCAATTACTGAATCCAGTGTGTCACACAAATTGATACTATAAAAGAAATGACACAAGTAAAGCGATGTTCCGATAAGGATACAGTCCCTTGCACTGAGACGCTAACTGCAAAGAAATCGATGGTCTCAGAACCACTCATTGCCTATAGTTATTAGTACCAATCAGTACAATTAATAAAAAGCTGCCGAGGAGCGGGCAGAAGAGCAAATCGCTTCTGCCTATACAGATTACGGATAAATAGTAAAAAAGTTTTATCATTAGAAAAAGTTTGGTTCCCATGTGAAAATATAGGAGTCAGATTAGCTTCTTGGTACTAAGATTATTACTTTCTCTCGAAGTCATGAAATAGCGATTTGCGCCTGAAAGCGGCACTAAGTATAGGAGCTCTGCGATTGGACTCCACCGCAAAGCCGTCCAAGCCTGAAGCTTAATATAAAGGGAAGCAACCCCTTAACGCAGTTCAAACGCCGTATACCAAAAGCAACGGCGATCGATCTAGTTGTGAGAATTTAGGACCTCATGGCTTTAAGAAGGTAACATACCCTAAAGGTCTTGAATCGCCCTTAAAAGCCACAGTTCGATCACCCACAGCCTACATCGAAAGCATTCATTTGCTTGTACAAAAAGCTGCGTAGAAGCTGCTGCTCTACGTATAAAAATTGTAGAGCTAAGAAAAATTTGCTTTATTTAGTGCTTCTTTATTGCCGAGGCTAGCCGCGCTTCCACGTGGGTCCCAGTAAGATGCAGAGACGCTTTCACAAATCTTGAAACATTTGTAATATGCCGGGCTATCCTACTTAACAGAATTCGTGCGGGCCATTCGGCCGGCTATAAGACGTACTGGATGCTTCTTAAGTAATTTATGATCTTCTGGTCGCATGTTAGGTCTATTCAAGCTCCTAGCGCCTGACTTAAAACTGTACTTGATCCGAGAAATCTCTGCGAAGACCCATACAGTTAGCAAATCGCACTCTTTGTTCACAAAGACTGAGAATTTTGCTTTAAGTGAGTAAGTTGTGGGCTGAAATACCTAGGAGGATCAATAAGCCTCATGAGCTGATGACAGTGCTAGGAAGTATTTTGATGCCAATTACGAATCGCTTTTGTGTTTAGGATTCCTTGGTGCCGGTAAAAGGCTACTTTAAATGCTTAAAGCTTGTGTGTGGTCGTCGTAAGATCGCGTTAATACAACAGCTCTTTTTGGATTATTTTTAAAACGTCGCACGAGAAAAGGCTTCTAGGTTGCCCTCTTAGCGCGCGAAGTAGATAAGCGTGCTTAACAACTCCATAGCCAGGTAACATTTCATACATACAATTCTATACTTTTTTGTCATACTCGTCGTTCAACGCGTGAGTACACTTTTCATGAAATGGCGACGTGGTGGGTGAGTCGCAAAGCTCAGCTACAAACGCGTTGGCAGCTTTACAGTGGATTAACTCTGAGGGTAAGCCATGGGTTGTAGTCTTTAATCTTATTTTCGTCCTTTAATCTAGTATTAGTGGCATCGTGAGCGAGGGCATCCCAAGCTAGTCTTTGATTGAGAATTGCATGAACAGCATGTCTTAAGACGAGTTAAATTTCACTTGAGCTTTCATGGCTAATAAAGCCAACTTTGCGTCTTTGTCGCTAATTTGAGGCTTCTATAGTGCCTTAGTAGGCAAAATGCTAGGCGTGTGGTCGTCAAGGCACTCGTAGCGCTCCTTGTATTCTACATGGCTCGAAGGCGGAGGTGTCTATGAGCCAGGGCTAAGGCAAACAATGTGCACACTCTACCCATGGGAAAAAGAGAAGTATTTTTTAAAGTGGAGAGGCTCTCAGTGTGCGAACCACTTTAAATGTACTGCTCAAGGCGCAGGCACGACATTAGATGTACGCGTGACCTTTGTTATAGACACAGCCCCGGACGCAAGGCAGTCTTCTGTGCGAATGCATCCTTGAGAGCAATAGCTTCCTTCTTGGTGGCTGGCATGTTCATCTTTCAGAATCTAGCCAATTTGCAGACGTCATTGCTGACTTTTAGGTCTTGATAAGAGTGATGGATAAAACCAATTCCTTAAATATTGGACGTAATCGAATTTTTGGACTGAAAGAGATTACAAAAAGCCCGGCTCATATTAAAAAAGGTAGCCACTGCCAGGTACTCAATTTTCGGGTTCAGGCGGTCATCCCGTCAATACAAAATACCTTAGTCATATCTCTTGGCATCTGATTGGCTGTAGTGAGTTATCAAAACATAAAACGTGGCGGTAATGTTGCAACCGCCTTCCATCAAAAACAACGATTCTTTGGATTGTACTCCTGTTTCGTGTACACACAAGCCTAAATTTTACGTAGTTTGCAAGTGACTAAATCTATCACAGCTCCTTTCTCTCCAGATAAGAGACTTTGAAGGTAGCAAAAGCAGCATTTTTGACTATGCAGGTCGCTCGTAAAGTAGTTACCAATTTGACGCACGCAGAAGAGTGCATTTTACGCACCAAAATGACGTGCTCTGTAGGAAACCGTAAGCAAAAGTTGATGAAGGCGGACGTGCTGCAGCGTCCTGCTTCAAGCCAGGGAATCTGCCTCCCCCTGTAGCGCGTAAGCGTATAGCAGCTCACACAGCTCCTGCAGTGGTCAATCTTGATGGTCAGGGCAACTCCAACGATTGACAGCAGCTCTCGTGGCTCTAAAACTTCCACCCTCAGCCGTTTGAACTTTCTGCAGCGATGGAGAACAGTCAATTTTGAAGTCAAGGCCGATGTCGACGTCTGCATCACGGTTGGGAGGGTTGTGATTGATTAGCGCTCGTTTCTCCGTGTATAAATTGGAAAAAGTGCCCAATACATTTTTTTCTCAAAGTGAAATCAATTTGTGTTTAAAGATTAAAGGTGCTTTAAAGGTATGTACCAAGAAGTGGTGTTTTCTACAAAGACAGTGTCTCTTTTGGAGATAGGAGCAGTTTTTCGTTTAAAGGTCACTGCAGCCGATAAGAAGCCAAGAGAGATGACTAAGGGATACCGCATTGACCGGGTGAGCGCCCAACTTCAAAAACTGAGCGCCTGGCAGCGATTGTCCAAAAACGTTGTTTCTCGTAAGAAAAAGCATAGAAATTGGTGATGTTGACAGCTACTTCATCGGAATAAATTTGATTGTGTATAATGGGATATATCGAAAGCTATATTAAATAGAGTAGGGTGAAAAGTACGTAATTTCTAGATTAAATAAAGCAATCTTCAAATTGCTGTCTATTGTCAGCTTGGGGACGATTAGCTGTTAATCAAAGAACTGCATGTCTTCATGCACACCCAGGTGTGTGTGATCCGTCAAAGCCAAGGCTTATCTTTCACACTTTGTACTCGTCCTGCGTTTTCTTAGAGCCTAGCCACAATTTTTGTGCATATAGACGTGAAATGACCGTGATAAGCGTTACTGCTTCGTCAACGATGGCGAACATATCTCCAACGGCACAGGAGAGCGAGCCACATAGACAATTCACGATATGACCTGACACTCATTTTTGTTTGATTTAGTAAATTTGATATCGTTTTCCTCAGTATTTTTGCGTTCTTAGCGCTTTAACAGCTTGGAAAAGGTTGGGGTGACGCCCTCCTTCCAAGCGCGGGGGCTAAATGCTCGCGCGCTTCGGGCAGGTGCTCTCGGGCATCTGCAGGTCTCTAACGAGTCTCACCCTCGACGCGACGGTCTCCAGCATCGGGCGCCACCTGGGCTCTTACCAAGTCAGAGCTAAGCAAAATAATGGAAGACCTTCACGACCTCGGTGCTGACTGCACTGCCCGCCGAACGAGACCCGACGTATGCGGACACCACTCTATGCCGTGGACTAGCCAGACTGAGCCTAGCACGTGCATAACTTGGCAACGCGATAACGTAATACATTACATTATATTAGCGCTTTAACGACATGCTTTTTGCAAAAAGGTATTAAATTTGGACAGACTTACTTATTATGTTTACAACAGCGCAAAAACTCAATTATCCGACACAAAAATTCGGCAAATATTATTGGTCGACGACTTTGTAAGTATCATCTGTGCGAGTTTAGTTCACTGAGTGGCGATGCCTGCAGTGAAGGTAGTACCTTCAGCTTCCGCTGAGGCTGAAGACGCTGGCAAAACGATGGTGGCCATGGGTGGAATGCAGAATATGGCGTGGGCTCTGGATACATCCAAGTTTGGCTTCAAAATGCTGGTCAAAATGGGCTGGTCGGCTGGTAAAGGCGTGGGAAAAGACCTGCAGGGCCAAGCCACGCACATAAAGATTGCGCGTCGCTCAGAAAATCTTGGAGTGGGATGCAGTCTTAAGCAAGCGGAAATGCAAGGCTGGTCGGAGACTGCGGGTGGCTTTGCGGACGTGCTGAAGACGCTCAACAAGTCGTACGGCGGTAAAACCAGCTCTAATGTGGACAGCTCGAAAGATAGTGACAGCAGCAGCAACGGTAAAAAGAGGAGAAAGTCAAAGAAGGAGAAAAAGGCAAAGAAAGAAAGGAAGAGCAAAAAGAGCAAGAAGTCGGGCGCTGACAAGGCTACAATCTCACGACGACTACATTACCGTAAGCGCCAAACCAACAAAGATGTCAAAAGTTATGGCGCAAAAGAGATGGCGGCTATCTTAGGCGTTGCGTCTGTAGCTTATAAATCCGCCATTGAGTAGACCTAGCTTACCAACGACTATTCCATTTTGGAAGAGCATCTACTTTTCGAATATAATACCTGTGTAAAATAAATTTTACCTTTCGTAGTAGAAAAGCGAATTATTGTATACCTTTACTCTAGTTTCTAGCTCTGTCAAAAGTGATATTTATGTCCATTGGTTGCTACGGCATTAAACAAAATGGCCACCGTGTTTGTGCGTAACCTGCCATTTGGCGTGACACAAGAGGAGTTGGAGCATGTTTTTAGCGAGATCGGTCCTGTCAAGAAGATTGATGTCATTAAGGACAAGGGCAAACGCAAGAGCGAGATGCTCACGCGCGGGTTTGCCTTTGTAAAGTTGTACGTAAAGTTGCTTTGGCTATTGGTATGTTATAGTAGTGTGGGTTCATAGGTTCATTCGTATATTGTTGCTGTAGTGCTGTCGACAGCGATGCGGCAGCGGCGGTGGAGAAACTAAACAAAACCGACTTTCAGGGCCGCAAGATGCTCGTAGGTACGTCGCTCGCTTTGCTATTCCAGCTGACGATGTAGCTGAAAACTCTAATTGCCTTGTTTAACATTAATAGATTACGCTATAGAGAAGAGTAAGCGCCACGAAGCGTCTTCTTTTGTCAAACACAAGCAGGAAGAGCAGGAGCAAACCATCAATGATGTACAGATGGATGAGGAGGAACAGACGGAGGAAAAAGAAAAGATCAAACAGGAGCGCAATGCCGCCAAGGAGGACTATGTCGATGCTAAGAAGGAAGTTATGGCAGATGCCAAGATCCAGGAAGAAATTGAAGAATTCGGATCGAAAGCGGAGTTCAAGTTAATGGAAATCAAAGAGGAGTCTAAGGTCGAGACCACTCCAAGTTCAGCTACCCCAGTTTCGGTCGCAATTCCTACTACTTCTGGCCACACTCAAAGTGAACGCAATGCGCGCCGCCGGCAGCATCGAGAGTTCTTACGTGATGTTGAGCGTCGAAGAGAAGAGGATGCAAGTGTGCAGCAAAAGTCAGTCTTGATCTTCGGCTTGGGCACTGATGTCACACAAAAGCATGTGTTGAAGAAGATGAAGAAGATTGGTAGCGTGGAAAAGGTCGAGTTGAAGGAGGAAGCTCGAAGTGGCAAAAGTTATGCTTTGGTACAATTTCAGACCACGAATGAAGCAGCTCTAGCGATCACCAAGTTGGACCATCACATTTTTAAAGGGTCAGTGCTTCAAGTAAAGAGTGCAGCCAAGACCGTTGTGCTCGTTGACAAGAAAGGTGCAGAAAAGCCTGGTCATGTTAAGAGTGTGACCGATACTCAAGGATTACGCTTGATTGTGCGCAATTTGGCTTTTCAGACAACAGAAAAGGACCTGGAGAAACTCTTTGAGATGCATGGACCTCTATTCGAAGTCCGTGTCGTACGTATGCCAGTAGAAAAAAAACAGGTTTTGAGTGAGTCGAACGATCGAGAGACAAACATTGGGCCTGTTTTAGGTCGCAGCCGTGGATTTGGTTTCGTTCAGTTCCGCGATGTGGCGGACGCACGTGCTGCTGTTGAAAAACTTAACGGTACAAAGCTAAAGGGCCGTGAGATGATTGTGGATTTTGCATTGTCAAAGTCGAAGTATCTTGACCAGCAACGGAATCAGAAGGAAGAAGAGGTAGATGGAATGGAAGAAGACGAGAGGGACGCGAATAGTGTTGACGACAATGATGAACAGCTGGAAATGGCTACAGACGATGAAGTAGACGTGACGTCGGATGATTCGGGCGTAGAACAGGCAGAGGGCGATTTTGTTTTACGTGTCAAGGAAGATACTGATGCTCAACGGGAACGCACGCTTTTTGTTCGAAACTTGTCGTTTCAAACGACTGAGGATGGCATGCGCGAGTTCTTTCAAAACTTTGGAGCGGTAGAGTACGCACGTGTGGTGCTCGACAAGGGATCCGGTCTGTCCAAAGGAGTTGGATTTGTTCGATTCAACTCAGCAGAGGTGGCTTCGGACGTCTTAAAGCGCGGGGAGCAGCCACATGTTGACGACAAGAAGAAGCACAAGAAGGAAAAGAAGGACAAAGTCTTTTCATTGTCTGCGCTGGCGAATGGCGGTGACGATGTCTTGACCCTGGACGGACGGCAATTAATATTATCGCGAGCTGTGTCAAAGGTGGATGCTGATCATTTGGCGGATTCAAATGCTCGAGAACGCCGCCGTCTCGACAAGCGGAATCTCTATTTAGCTCATGAAGGAACAGTGAATGTCAACAAAGTGGCAGATGCTGAGTTGGAGCTGCCCAAGATGGATGTCGACAAGCGCCGTCGAGCGATCCGAGAAAAGAAGCTCAAGCTCCAAAATCCCATGTACTTTGTGTCACCCCTGCGCCTCTCAGTGCGTAATTTGTCAACCGAGCTGGATGACCACTCGCTAAAAAAGCTCTTTCACGATGCAGCTAGTGCCGGTCTCCGTGCTGGCAACGTCAACCTGTCAGACGTTAAACCAGAGCTAATGATCAAAGGGAATCCTCCGGTAAAAGTCCAAATGGCTAAAGTAGTGCGTGACATGGAGACAGTAAAAGCGGGCAAAGAGGCTCGCTCGCGTGGTTACGGGTTTGTTGCGTTTTCAGAGCATGTTCACGCGCTGGCTGCTCTCCGTATGCTAAACAACAATCCCAAGTACACTAAGTATGCAGCTGGTCGCGTGGCAAGTGGTAGTGCACCTGATAGCTCAAAATCCCGCCTGATTGTGGAATTTGCGCTTGAAAATCATGGCAAACTAAAATTGCGAGAGAAACGCGCTGCTGATGCTGCCAAGAAACGCGAGGAGGAGCGACTTTTAAAGGAAGCGCAAGGTGAAGGCGCTGAATGTGCTGACAAGTCGAAGAAGAGTCGAGGACAGCGTCAGCGTGAGAAGAAGAAATTGCGTGCACAGGTCAAAGCGGAAGCTGTGGCTGAAGTAAAAGACGATGTAGGCAAACTGGAAAAGACAGATAAAGGAGTCAAAGAGGTCAAGTTGCAGTCGAAAAAGCGAAAACGCGCTGGAAATTTACGGGGCGATGCAGAAGTTGACGCCCTCGCTTCATTGAAGAGAGCTCCTTTAACGAAGAAGGGAAAGACGTTGTCTCGCACTCAGCGCAAACACGCGAAGGAGCTCGAGAAGGAGCAATCGTTTGATGAGATGGTGCGTAGCTACAAGGAGGAAATTTTTGGGGAGAAAACTTTGACGAACAAAAAGAACGATAGCACCAAAAGTGCAGACCGCTGGTTTGACTAACAGCTTACTATGCTCACCGGTCCGCGAGATGCTAACTATTGCACTAAACATGACTTAGATTTAACACCGAAGACTGGCTCACGTTTTTCATCTCTAAGCTGAATTGAATAGTGCCATTTTCCAAACTTTGTAATGTTTGGGTTTAGCTCTGGAAAAAGCATTATAAAAGTCAGCTACCACTTTAACGGACCGTACGACAGAGTAGTTCGTCAAAGGTCCCTTTTGTAAAAGACGATGCTACCGTCATCCTCGACAAACTTGCAATGAATATAGGAGCGCCACAGCGCTGTAAGTACAGGCGTGGTATCCTTTAAGTAATACTTTCCCAGGAGCGGCTTCATGGCGTTCGTAGCCTCTTCGCAGTGGTAGAACGGCATTTTGGAGAAAATGTGATGGCAAACATGCGTATCCACAATATGGTGAACTACCGAGTCGAGATACGAGCCAAAGGAGCGGTCGACTGTGCAGAGCGCGCCTCGCAGCCAATTCCACTCGCCCTCTCGAAAGTGTGGAATGTATGTATCCGTGTGTTGGAGGAATGTGATGAGAACAAGGTAGACGTTCACGATAATGTAGGGCACAAAATAGAATTTCACCATCGTGTAGAACGAAAAGGTGTGCACCAATCCCACCAACACGCCAATCATGAGCACGAGGCATATGTCACTAAGAACAATCATCCAACGCTCGCGGTCCGAGTAGATGGCCGAGTTTGGATTAAAGTGGCTGCGTGCTTTTCCCCAATACTTATGTGGGCCCGTGGCATTGAAAAAGAGATAGCCTGGCATCCAACCTACGACCAACATGTACACAATACGGTAGAGCTGATATAGTGGAGAATCTTCGAGCGTCTCATTCCACGAAGTGGCAATGACGGAGCGCGTGACGGGCACGAAAACCTCATCATTCTCGCAACTTCCAGTGTTGGAGTGGTGCTTACGGTGCGAAATGCGCCAGCTGTGATATGGCACGAGTAGCGCCGAGTGTAGTACGAGACCGATGACGTTGTTGACGACTTCACTGGGGCAATAAGATTGATGACCGCACTCGTGTGCCACGACCCAGATACCAGTAAGGTAACTTCCTTGGAAAAACCAGTACATGGGCCACAGCAGATAAGCAAAGTTGCCCATTCGGTCGATGTAGGTGGCTGCATAAAAGAGCGCGGCGCACGTAAGCAAGTTTTTGATCAAATAGTACGTGGATTTGACGAAAGAGCGCTCGAAACAGTGCGCAGGTACGCTTGCACGCAAGTCACGAAGCGAAAAATGTGGAAGTTCTAGCGGTAGGGGCGCTGGAGCGCCTACCACATGTTTGTATCCAGCCTCAGCGAGCTCGCGCTGCTTGGCGTCGCTCAGCGAGGCTACTTTAGCAGCTGACTCGGCGTCTGGGTGCAGGATTGCCATAGTAGGGCAAGAACGGATGGCTGTGAGCTCGGTGGTTTGTGTGCAAAGAATTTGCAAGTGATGCAAGCGCAATGGCTCGCATTCGATGTGCGTCAGGTATGGCGCAGCCGTGATGTCATGTAATTACCACGTATCTCAGATAACCCCAGTACTAATATCAAAAACGGTACAGTTCCGTAGTGCACCGTAAGGTGTAACTGAAATATAAGAGCAACGTAGTAGAAACAATATCTATTGGTGACCCCGGAGCTTGGAGTATCGACGTCTATGGGTAAAACGGTTTAGCTCTGGCAAATGAAGGCAGGAAAGTTTCTTGCGTACTGGTGTAGGCATTACACTCTGCGACAGATTTATTGGACACCGGCTCCTATGCCATGACATAAGTTAAAGCCACCAATATTTATTGTGAGGGGGGTGATGGTCAAGACGCATCTGTCCGTAACTTTTGTCGTTGCTTCATATGCAATGCGATTGACGCTTTTTTTACCATTTTTACTATGAAATCGGCAGCACATGGTCAAATATCATTACGGAATTTCCCTTAAATACAGACGCTGGTATTGGTATATAAGCGCAGTGTAGTTTTAGTAGAGTCCTGTCATTCTCATAATTATACTTTTTAGCTTAAAGAAAAATCACTAATTCGTATAACGGCTTTGGTCGCGTCAGTGCTCAGATTTTGGCTTGTCGACGCGGAAAGTGCGAATTCAGGTATAGCAACTTTGGTAGATTTGCATTGCTAGAGAGTAAATGTGGTAGATAAGAATATCGCTGTCGAACAATTGTGTCGCGGCTTGCTACAGGATTACACGAGGTCAGGTATCACCATAATGTTTAACACAAGTCAAGTAACATAAATACGAGGCAAAGTTGATACCGAGGGGTTCATAGAGAAGCGGCACATGAGCTGATTAAACATTTAGTAGAAATTGCTATGCTGGATGGTCTTTGTAGGACATTTACCCCACAAAAAATTTCATCGATTAATCCCAATAAAAATGGGAGTCATACTAGTTCTTCGTATTAAATCTAACACTAATTTTTAAGGAGTCAGGCATGCGACATTTCCTAGTTCTAAGTGTTAAACGAAGGTCAAAGGTCTAAATTCACGCTCGTTTCAGTGCTTCGGCAGCTCTGGGAGGACTAGTAGCAAATCCACACCTGAGTCTTTATGACTTATTCTATTTGAAGACACGCTACTTGCCTAAAAAAAGCGAGACGGGCTTTATGAGCTAAGGTTCTTGCTAGGCTCCAAGAAAGCTCGATATGATTGCACAAATGACCACTGCGCATCTGGAGGCAAGATTCAGCTATGAAAGCGCTCTATTGGAGCGCCTTGAGCTGAAAATGACGGAGTCGTTCCTGTCAGTGACGGTGGCACCTGGGGTGGTTACCGTACTCAAGCTACTACCGCTCCCGTTGAGCGCGAACACCTTTGAAAAGAACAACATACAGAACTTTCTGCTCTGAGTCAGAGATGTCTATTTGACCATCCTATTTATTTTGTTATTAGCGAAGATGCAAGAATTGACTCTGGTTGTGTCGAAGGTTGAGGGATGGCACACAAATTAACAGTGACGTGTGATTAATACCTAACGCAGCGTTTTCTGCCTAACGCGAAGTGAAGACTAATCTGATGATCTTCTTGCTGCCCAATTATACAAATCGCGTGAGGTCAAGCTTTTTGGTGAGTAATTAAGACAAGAAGGAGTTGAATGGACTTTCTCCGGGAAACACGAGCCATGCTGGCCAGAATAACTGAAATCGCTTTGTTGAAAAATAGTCGATACCTTTTTTATAGACAAGTCACGAGCAGGTGCGACCAGGACAAATGACGTTCTTGTACACTTGTACTCTTCTAAGGCAATGGCATGAAGTTTGGATTAAACATATAAGCGGCACGAGAAAAAGGCTTACAGAGCCAAGATTCACCATGGGTCCTATGCTGAGAAGGTGGACCCAATAAGCGTTTGCACATTCGTCGATGCTGCACTTGTCGTTATACCCGCCATTAACAACTATAGTGTCCACTGTACCGCACGCACTTGGTGCGTTATTAATGAGAGATCATAATCCGACATCATGATCAGCCAGCCGTCTGATATACCTTAGAGATACGACAACACTCAGTAAGCGCGTAGAAACCAATTAAAATGAATTACTATCGGTTAAATTTAAGGAGGAAATTGCAGGTCGACAGGGCTTAGACCTGAATACCTTTGTTTATAGCACGGATCGTGCGCGCAAGTCTGAAATTTCTTAGCTGTAGAGGGGTTTGTTGAGCTATTGACAGTACCTGACGACTTCGGAGCATCGGGCAATAGTTCTCTTCTCGAAGGAAGCCAGCCAGATACATGGCCTCAGCGAGCTCATTAAAATGTCATTAGCATTGTTCGCTTGGTGACAGAAGCAAGGATTTAGGTGGGAGTTTTGTAGAATTTGATAGTGTCGATCGCTGTTTGATCTTGGGCCTGTGATCCATGGAGTGACCGGCACATTATGAGGGATCGAAAATCTCGAATGCCACCTGCAATTCTTCTCGTCGAGCTTTGATGATTATGGTTCTTCCTCTACTAGAAAGAAAGAGCGCTATTGGCGCGGAGACTGGACTAGTAGAATGCATAAGAGACAATGTATTTTCTTACTATCTGCACAATTTCTTATGTAGCACGAAATTAAATTGTATTTTGGGCATAGCCGATGTCCTTTAAAATATTTTAGTATGTAAACTGGTATTATTAAGGAAAGGGCCCTTAGGAGTCACCACTTTTAAGAAAGTTTCTTCAGTAAGAAGCCATCATTCACCACAAAAGTTCACAGGAACAATGGCTCCTTTTGATTCAAGCCCAGTTTGTATACGCGAGGAGTGGCACTTGGAAAGCCCTCGCGATGCGCGAATCAGATAAGATTGCCATGGCCTCCACCAAGCCAGTGCTTTCAACTTATCACTTTCCCTATCTCACGTCGGACCCGTTGCTCAGTGAGTAAGTGGATCTCTCAAGGGTGGGCAACGTGCGGCGGTAATCGGCAATGGGCGAGTCATCAACCCTCACCTTTTGCAATGTTGACTTTAAACGCTAAAACACCAAAGTAATGGGCCGTAGGTTAGCTTTGTTGCACTCATGTCATTTTCATTTGCCCTTACTTATCAGCAAGGGTATTCCAGGTAGGAAAAAATCTTCCCAGAAAATCATGAACTTCTCTGTCTTTTCTTATACATGACCATTGAGTCTGCTGTCATGTCCAACACCTTTGTAGATTTACTCTCAAACAAAAACGATGTACTAACACCATTTTCGTTGACGTGAGAATTATTTACTGTCGTAAGGGATGAAAAGCCACAGCAGTGTGACCGAATTTATCACTAAGGCGGAGGTGAAAACCGAGCGAGGGTGAACTTTGGGTACGCGTTCCCAACCGCGGTCGTTTGGGAAGTTTTTCGAAGGTTTTCCATTGCCTTTGCAGCTCTTTGGAGGGCGAGCGCTTTATATCTTAGGCTCAGGTGAAGCTTTTGCAGGTGCAGCCTTTGCCGCTAGTGCAGCTTTGTAAAATGTGTAGCCTCAGGAGCAAATGATTATCGGAGCAGCAAAGTTTGCAAAAGTTGAAGTCGATCTTATAGATATGATTTGGCCGACCGGCAGCCTACTTTGCTGCCTGTTTGGTCACTGTTATGACCAAAACGACTTCTCGTACAAAAGTCAAGAGTGCTGTATAACATTCGTCCCTCTCTTTATATCTTCCATCTATAACTAAATAGGGGATAATTTAACGGAATGTTGCATAGAAATGCTCAATCTCACGACGGCTATGCGCAAACATTTTGCAACACGTCAAATCCAGGTCAGATATTTTACTTCACGACGTATGAAGGCTGAGAGTCAGGGCCAATATGGCTATACTTCCCAGCACTGTCACCATCATGAATCAATTGACGAGCTTAAATCGAGACCACTCCTAGTCAATTCGTGGGCACCAAATACAATACGTTTACTTATTAGATTAAAGGCATTGATGTTATGGCTTTGGCATTTTGTCCAGCCACTTGCTAATTGCGTAAGATCCGAGCGGGTGATAAAGTCACTCCTACACTACCCAGACGTGCGGTCTAAAGCCGTCGCTAATGTACGAAGCATCACGGGCTTCGCTTTCCAGATTGCAACGGCCTTCGATTTACCGCTATAGCGGCCCTGTAAAGCGGAAAGTCCGCGCCACTTAAAAAAAAGTACCTAGCATTCCTCGAAAGCGCATCATTTTCAAAACGCACTTTACATTAAAACGCGGAAAGCCTTAGACGCCGGGAGATGCTGCCTTACCCTGTACTTACGCCCTCTGCTTGAAGAGAAAAGTAATGTGCGAGTCCTCAAGATTGCTTTCTGTGATAAGCTGGTAAGGTCAAGCGGCAAACTTTACGAGGCCATCCCAAACCCTCGAGGCCCCGCTTGGTGGCACGGACTTATATGGCCACATGACGGATAAACATCACGGTCAGATCAACCGCCGAGCGTGTCTCAGCACGAGGTCTCTGAGCTGCGTCAGGGATTCACTTTCTTTCGCATTTGTCTTCAGGCTCGGCTCAAAGCGCACATCCTTGTGTTCTCAACTTGAGTTTTAATCGAATTGTGGCTTTAATCACAATCAGCCGCCATATGGCCCCCCTACTCGACTTATTAACAAGATTAGGCGCGGAAGCAGGGGGGATTCATGACTCATATGAGTTTCGGCGCTCTTAGATTTTTAATGCCTTTCATGATACCCCATCTAGAGAGGTACGTCGGCATTGGTTTGGAAAGATCGCATACCTGGGCCGTGAATAGCTCAATATAACGATATCTCATCATATTCGGAGATACCGACCTTATTGTTTATCTCAAGTTATCAATACATTTAAAGTCTCACTTCCTCATGTTTGTCTGATTTTCAATTTGTTTGTCTTGAACAGATACAATCGCAACCCTTACTCAGCTGATCAGCGGTGTCAGAAATGAGTTTGTAATAAATCTGGTCTTACTTTCGAGGCTTGGGAAGAACCGGGCCTCTCTCCCACCTTATAACAGAAGCTTCGAAGAGTTTGTTTACCTCTTGGCATCTAAGCCCATTTGCAAAGAAGGGTGTAAGGCCGTGGGCGTATGAGTTGCATTGGTTAGTGCAAAAAAAGCTTATTGGCCTTTAAATGGGGCGCATCAGCGCACATACTGCACAGTGTGCTCTCGATCACGCGCTTTACTCCAACCATGCAGACATTAGTTTTCCTTGTCGCTAGAGCTTCACGTGCCAAAGCGTAGAACTTAATCGTGGGTCTTTATCCATATATGTTGCGTCCGTGTCATTTAGATAACGTATTTACAGTCTGCAGTGCTGTTTTCTAGCCCAAAATACTGATTTTGAATACATCATCTTGCTTAAACTGCATACAAACACCGTTTTTATTGGTTTTCGACAAGCCAAAGACACAGTCGAGATTCATAAACTTCCAGCAGTCCACCGATAGTGTCAAGCTCTGCAAAGAAGCCGATTTGTGAGCCGCAATTTTATATTTCTGGCAGGGCTCATAGGCCCTTACATATTTGACCACCCGCCATAAATGTGGGATCACCAATATACTTTTAAGACAGATTCTATCGACCCTAAAAAAATGACTGCTTATGAAAGCGTCAGATGTTTTCAAGGATATACTATACTTTGGGCATTCGTCATTTGGAGCAACTACTTAGTCTAGATTGGACGCATCCACCAAATAGTGGAGCAGGCCGTCTGTCAATGCAAGTACAATCGCTGTCGAAAGATAAGTCACTTGACTTAGGCATTTTTTGCGTGTGATGGAGATTTGTGTAAGAGCCTTAAATAGTATCCATGTTATCATATGCCTGACGAATGCGTTCATTAATAAAGCTTTCAGCTTAGCTTGTGTGAGACTGCTCATATTCCAATCTGCAAGCAAGAGCGAAAGCAAGCACATTAAGTTGCCAGGATTGCATTCAACACAAGAGATATATTCCGCAGCTAATGACAACCATCTTGTCCTTATCTGGGCAAAGTGGGTTACCAGCCACCGTGCATGGTCTGATCCTACAACAAAAGACTTAAATTTAAAGAATGCATTTAAACCTAACAAGTGCGTAATTATGACAATCACCTATTCGTCGAAAACGGAGATTTATTGTTTGGTGGCTTTTGGGTGCCTGTAACAAAGCGAGATCTCTCAATCATTTCCGCTGCATTTACGCATAGCCGATTGCATAGTTTAAAGCGTTGCGAGGCTATAGGGTTCGTACCGTACGGTAAAGCCAGATCCGAAGTGTGCTGAAGCTTTTTTTGACGCTATCAAAAACATCCTATTCTAGCACCATTAGTCTACCTATTTGAATAGATCGATCAAAGGACTTGCGAGACCCGCATATCGTCCATTGGGTCTAGTAAGGTTCAGATTCTACTAAACCAAGCCGAGGCGACAATTACTATTTATCTCCGCACAAACCCCATAAATATATTTCGAAAGCAGCGGAGAAGTTGCTTTTCCTCCATAGCAGAGACGCGTTTGACGGAAGTGTCATGATTAATTTGCCTAAAACTTGGGCGTCCGCTGCCGAAGGTTTTACTTCCGGGAGACTATGGGCAATGATATCATCAAAATAGCTCTAGACGAACGCTTACCAAACCGTCAACCGTCGGTGGGACATTTAGTAGCTTTTGTGGTATCACTGACCACTTCCACAGCATATCGTTAGGCGCTTTATCGCCGTAAGAGCTATATCTGACTTCCTCATTCGGAGGTGGCGATATTCATGCACCGAATTGAGTGCACGTAGCACGTTCTTTTTGGGATGGGTAATTGCTAAGGTAGCGAGTGTTCCATAGTTCAGCTAATTATAAGCATGATCCAGTCGCCACCTTACGTGCAATTTCGACCAACAAAAGTCGATGATAATTCGACTTCCGCACCATGCTAGACTTTTTTCTTTTTCGGTAGATTAGGCATAAGCTCACACTGCTCTCATAGCAATAGTCCTGGTCTTGTGAGTCAGCACGAGATGAGCCTCGTTTCTTGAAGTCTAGCTTAAATTATGGATCTCTGAACAGTAAATTTATATATAACTTATACTGGATCCCCAGAACTTTCGAAACAAGCTGCAGCTTACGTCGCCTAAGAATCAATCCAAGACCTTTTTGTTTGAGCCAAAAAATGTATTCCGGTCCAAAAGAAGGATTTTCACCTTTAATACATCCATCTTGCGAACTTATTGGCTTTTGTTTGCCAAGAGCTCAGTAGCGGCAAGAACTTTATGGTCTAGTAGATTTGTCACCATACAAATAGTGTGCGTAGCGATTTTAGTCCAGATACGACGCCACTATTCAAAATCAGATTTGTTTTCTGCTTGCAGTCGTTGCTAACGTTAGCCATGAGTAACTATTGATTCTCCGACTCAAGTTTCTTACTCTGAAAGGCGTTGTCGCTTGGTGGAAATGCTCGCACAAACGTAAACACGCAAATTTCCCAAGCGGTTTCATTTTACGATTTAAAAATATGGCCACATTAGAAACCAAAACACTTACAACCGGACTGTCTAGCATAACACAAGAGCTCTCGAGCTTGGAAAAATCAGGTTAACATCGTGAAATCTCTGCTGGCATTGTTGATGTGCCGCAGCGCTATGTCTACAATGGAGAGGCCTCTGACGCGCTTAAATTTCAAATTTGTTTCTTGTTTCTCAGGCTGGTAGCTGCTCAGTGACTAACTGCCCTGCACCGCCATTTACGCAACAATGACTATCACATGTCAATTTAGCGCTATGATCTCGAAACAGCTATAGCAACGGAGATCGGGCAGAAGCCTTCCAGATATCAGTGTTTTGGAAAGAGCGCTGTATTGCAAACTGCGCACCTTGTCTTGCATCTCGCGTGTGGGAATATCAATGTTAAACTGCTAAGAAAACTGGCGCCAAGGCAGTAACAAGTTTGCGATTGTGACTTTCAAAGGTATGAGCAAATTTGTATCGTATGTCGTACAATAAATATGAAAAATATAGCTGTTAAAAGATCATGCATTGGTAGTCATTTTAGCGAAGGCTTTATTGCATCGGTAGCTTGTTTCACAATCTTAGCATTAAAATTGCTTGATCTCATCAGTAGGAAGTCGCCAACGTGCTCATGGAGAAAATCATGTATACTCACTTCTCTGGCCAAGGGCCATTTTCAGTGGCAATTTGCTTGAGTCCGGGTTTTTCAAGAGCCTAGTTTTAAACGCGCGGGCGGCGGCATCATTAAATCTAAAGACTGCTCCACTTAATTTCTCTCCTTAAGGTCAACGTAGATAATCATTTGTTAGATTTTAATTTGTTATTGTGCTTGCTAAACTCCAGCACATTGATTTGTCTCAAATCGTTTCACTTCTTTAGGTCGTTATTTTTACATTAGGATTCCACAAGTGACTAGTCTGGTCTTTAATCTCTCGATTTGATGCGCCAAAATTCAAAGATAGGATGAAACAGCCTGTTTGACCTAAAGTTCTGTGCGAAATGATATGGTCTTTAATTCTTGTTGCACATGCAGGACCATTTGCCACTAAAGCAAGGAAGAAACTGAAGCAGTCTTGAGTTTTTCACCTTCGAAAACGCATCTGAGTCATTTTCTATCGCTCGGTCTACCTAGCACACCTTTGTCATCGAAGTCATCACCAAACGAGCACGGCAAACAAAACCAAAGGCGGAGGTGTTTGAGAGCTATGTCTCGAAACGAAGACGACTCGTCTACCAGAAGTAAAATCTCAAACGAAATATAATCCAAGGCGAAAGAAGCATCGTAAGAGAAGATATATAAGGATAAGCTTAGAGATTCAGATACTTCTCGCAGGTAGCTAAATTGACCGAAATCAGAAATCATCAACACGGCTGGAGATGGGCAACCACCGCCGATGTTGGTGAAACTACCATCACGAGCGGAGTCACTTGTCCATATAATTACAATTACGATAGATATACGGAGGATATCCCTGATTGCTTTTACCTGCTCATTGCAGACCAAGACGTAAACAAATGTGCACACGTACACCACTTCCAGATGTCACACCTTCTGCGGTACTGATAAAGGATTTATGTCTCCAAGAAACTTATTTCTTGACGCGAGCTGATGAATGCTAGGACAACTGCCCCTCTTTTCATTCAACTTATTTGCAACGCGTCGTAAAAAAATACAGTTATCTGCCTATACAAATAACAAATCCTCATCTTGTTTCAATAAAAGCCCAAAATGATGTATTTGAGCTCGTTTCTTTTTCCAAGCTGACTGGAAACAAAGCACGCGTTTTGGGTCCTATCGATGACTGTAGGCTGCATTTAGTCTAAAGCCACCCAAGAATACTTTTCAGTACTGTGGCCACAGCAAATCAGGTAAACGGCTTAATATGGAAGTGTATAAATCTCGAAGAATTGATGCAGGAAACCATTCGAATATTTTTTTGTGTAAGACGTTAATCTTGCAGCCCTAAGAAGTTACAGTTTGTTTCTTAGGAGTCTAACAAAATCTTACAATTTAAATCTAGATTGCAGATATAGAGCCTGATTTAGTAGACACGGATCTCGTCAGCAACCGCGGCTTAGCTACACCATGTCCGTTGCTCTCAGATTGCAACAGACGTCCCGCGGTCATACTATAGCCGATGACACGGATGTCAATATTTTGTCAATCATGTTGATCATCTCATTTCGCATAGAGGTCAGGGCATATGCGGGGGATCTTCTATTCTTACTCCGCTCTTCCCATTGATACGGTAATACTGATCTACAACGATTCAAGGAGCTTAAGTGCGAAGAAGTCACTTTAATCTCGACATTGTGCCATCTCAGCAGTGAGGCTGCGGCCGACCGTTCGCGTGCTATAAATTGATCCACATTTTGCTTGGAGGGTGTGCTGCTTAAAATCCAATCTCTGAAGGCTCTCGAGAGAACAAATTCTGCATTGACTGTTTAAACAAAGGATGTTTTAAGATCTCCAATCTCACCGCAAACCGGTAAAATTCTCTAAAAATGTGCTTCCTTATAAATTTGTCAAAGAAACGATTGATCTTGCCGTGCACACACAGTCTTATGAATATTTTGCTCCATAGATTTGTAGCTGTCACGGCGACGGCTATTTTTATTACATTTGTGAGCTACCGGGGCTAAATGCTCGCGCGCTTCGGGCAGGTGCTCTCGGGCATCTGCAGGTCTCTAACGAGTCTCACCCTCGACGCGACGGTCTCCAGCACCGGGCGCCACCTGGGCTCTTACCAAGTCAGAGATAAACAAACTAATGGAAGACCCTCAAGACCTCGGTGCTGGCTGCACTGCCCGCCGAACGAGACTCGACGTATGCGGACACCACTCTGTGCCGTGGACTAGCCAGACTGAGCCTAGCACGTGCATAATTTGGCAACGCGATAACGTAATACATTACATTACATTATGAGCTACCCTCTGTTAATCAGTACAACTTGCCTTACTAGCGAGGCTGCTTCCGGATACAACTCTTGATGTCGTACGTAAAAATGTTATGTACGCCATTGTGTTAGTGTACAATAACTTGTGTCTATACATAGCCTTATAGGCATGATAAGCAATAAGTTATTTCTGTCTCCCATATGAGCCCCATGCACATCGGCTAGACCTCGTCAGCAATGCGCAAGATGTCACGACATATCGCAATTACTGTCCGATAAGCGCCGCTCAGTGGTTCACGTGCACCTCCTTCGAAGTCTTGTCCTTTACTTTATCAATGTCGATGATGAACTTACCTACATTCATCACGACGACCCACTCAAGTTTCCTTGATTGTTCGCTGAGAGAACTAGATTCTTGTATTCATCTTAGTATCTTGATATATATTAATCAACAAAATGATATGCTTGTACGCGGCACAACCTCAGCTTTGGTAGTGAAGGTTTAGAGGGTGGAATACCTCAAACCCATAAGATTTTGTTAAGATAGGATAGGCAAAATTTGTGTACTAATTCATACTAGCAGCAGATTAAAACGTGTGGTACTCTTCGACAAAAGAAGCTAGTTGGGTGGCAAGCGCCTTGCGGAAAGGCGAGCTCGATGAGTTGAGAGCCGCGTGCAACGCCTTGCCACTTTCCGACTGGTAACGAGAAGGCACGATTGCCTCCACGTCGTAATCGCCCCCACAGTCTGAGCTCAAGTCTAAGAACTTCAGCTCGCCAGCTACTGAGCTATCTCCCTGCTTCAACGTGCACGCTAGCGTGAACGTAAAGTCAAAAATATAGCGCTTTGCACCGCGAACCACGGCGATCGATGCATCGCCTTCTAAATTTGACACTTCCAGCGAAGTCACTACGCCATTACCACTGCCCAGGGGTGCCGAAATTCCCGATACAATCTTCTCCAGCTTGTTTTTAGCCCACACTGTCATATCCTTCTCCTCAAATGTGTTGCCTTGATTCCACGCTGATCCACCGTCTACGCTCTTTATCTGCACCTGATTGGGGTTTTCCACCTTTTTAGGAGCAATGTCACCGATGAGTTGTTTAGCTTCCTCTGTAAGCTCATTATTAAAGAACGTCGTTACTCGGCCGTCCGCCAACTTCTTGTAACCACGAACGTGGCCAACGATCTTCGCATCGTCGTCCACGACTGTAGCTTTGGCAGTAGTTGGTTTAATTGTAGAAGCTGAGCTAGTCTGAGGTTTATCCACGCGAGTCACAACCTTCTTAGGAGCGGGAGCGGTCGAAGTCTCCTTCTCCATCTTGGCCATTTCCTGCACCTTGGTGTACAACGTGTTCACGGATTTGTTGTTAGGTTCCAGTGCTTTAGCCGAGTCTAATATTGTCAACGCTTCCTTGCAGCGATTAAGCTTTACGAGTGCCTGCGCTTTGCGAAAAAAGCCCTTAGCGTACGTGGCGTTCAGTGCGATACACATATCAGCGTCCTCTAGCGCTTGATCCACCTTGCCCATTGAACAGCGCGCAGCAGAGCGATTGGCATAAAATATATGCTGGAGCTGGAGCGGATCAGTCTCGTTCACGGCAATAGCGCGTGTGTACAATATTTCAGCCTCTTCAAGTGCGTTTTGCTGAAAGGCAGCGTTGCCACGGCACTTCAGCTCCAAAATGAGATTTTGTAGTTCCTTAGGGTTCGAAGGCACAGGTCCATGCAGAACGTCCGAGTGGCGCGAAAAAGGAAGTGCACCGTTTCCTTCAAACATTGCTTTCAATTTAGTCAATTAACTCGATGGATTTAATTCAATTGTGAACGTCCTTACTAATAGTAGCTGAAGATTGGTTCGAGAATTTTCGACACAAATTTCACCATAAAGACAAGGTCTATTGTAGTACATAAACAAATTGGTCCTACTTCTTCTAATCCAAACCAACGATTGTGCGCTTTCGCTTTACTAACCACTCGCCGGTCACAGTGTCAGCGTTCTTTCCCTTTGCAACTTCAAGCCTTCTCTTCTTAGCTGCCTCGATGCGAGCTGCCCGAAGCAGTGCTTCCTCCTCCTCTGCCTTCTTCTTCGTAGCCTCTTCTTGTTTCCAAATCGGCAGCTGCTTCTGATACTTTGGCCCAGCAATGTGCTTCTTGACACTATCTTCATCACGAACAATAGCCAAGCCCGTCACGCTACACCACAATAAGTCTGGTTTTGATTCATCCGGGTGATCCACAAACATTGGTGCGTACTTTGCAAACGAGAGTTTGAGATTGCGAGCCTTTTGGTAGCGCTTGCCGCAGATATACGTGCTGATAATGTCCACGTCTGCCTTCATCTCGTGTCCTGTAGAAATACAGCGCACGCGCGAGTCACCGACAAAAGTCAGGTCCGGCGTCGATTGCACTAGTGCCTCCACTGCTTTACGCGCTTTGACGCCCGCGAGAGGTGCCGTCATCTTGTTTGTGATTACAACTTCGTCCGTAACAGTTAGTTCCTTCTTCTTTGTGGGAGACGATAAAGTAGTTTTGACAGGAGACGTCTTTACAAAAGGAGGCGGCTCTTTCAATCCGGTCTTAAAGGTTTCACTATTTGTAGATTCGATGGCGGTCTCTGCCAACGCAGGCTTGTCGTCGTCAATCAATTTGTTGTTCGTCGTAATCATCTCCTTGACTGTCTTTGTCTTCTCGCTGTCCGTAGAAAGAACCAATTCAGCCTCTGGCTGCAGCTTGTCGCTCTTGATTTCTGTCTCGACATCAACAGCCATATCTGCAGTCTTCTGCTTTGTAGGTGTCACCCTTTTGGCTAATGGCGACGCTACAGGAGTCACGATGTCATCGCGGCCCAAAACACCGAGTAACACCTGTTCACCGTCCTTCGGGTGACTATCGAGGTATTTCATAGCGTGGCTCACAATTACATCGGATTTGGCATTACCCTTACACAGCTTTAACTCCTTGGCCAGCGCCTGCAACTCGCGGCGAGTTGCGGAATTAAGCGCCTCAAGAGCTCCACCCATATTTGCAGGAAAAATGAAAGGTATCTGACCAAGACTCTGACAAACAGACTAGATGCTGCCTTGACACACCAATTATGACCGAAGATAGGCTCCAACGCATCGATCAGCCGTAGATGTTTTCGCTGCTAAAGACCCGCCACTATGTTCTGCGCCTCTCGTCTACGCGCGCTATGGCGGCTACCGCCACCAAACGCCCTCTTCGCGTCGGAATTTTAGGTGTTGGACGTATTGGCCAAGTGCACGTGCAAGGAGTACAACGCACAAGTGCCGTAATTCACTGCATTCATCAGCCAGCTCAGGTGTGTGGAAATAGCTGCAGCTGCTACTTAAATAGTGTCAATTAACTTTTAGCGCCAACGATGTGTGTAGGAAAAGTTGTACGATCAAGCTGAGAACATCGCTAAGAAATTTGGAATTCCTCAGTGGACCAATGACGCATCTGAATTGCTAAGTCATCCGGAGGTCGAAGCAGTGATCATCTGCTCGCCCACGGACAAGCATGCGGAGCAAATTATCGAGGCTGCTAAGCACAAAAAGCATATTTTTTGTGAGAAACCCGTAGATCTTGAGCTTGACGCTGTCAACAAAGCCATCAAAGCAGTGCGTGGTCTGCTGTCCGTGAATTTGCAGTGATAATGGTACCAACATTTTGTTTTTGGTTTTTGCTTCTGGAAGACGGAAGATGCTGGCGTAAAGCTAATGATCGGATTTCAGCGCCGCTTCGACGTCAATTTCTTACGTATAAAGGAAGCCATCGATCGTGATGAGATTGGAAAAGTTAATATGATTCGCATCACAAGTCGTGACCCCGGTCCACCATCTGTGAGCTACATCAAGAGCTCAGGTGGATTGTTTCGTGACATGACTATTCATGACTTTGACATGGCTCGCTTCCTTGTCGGCGACGAAGTCGAAGAGGTGTACACGATGGCTAAGAGCGTGAACCCGGACATTGCTGCCGCGGGTGATATTGACAATGCCGTAGTGCTGCTTAAGTTTTGCAATGGCGTGATCTGCTACATTGAAAACAGTCGTGAAGCAGTGTACGGCTATGACCAGCGTGTGGAAGTTTTGGGCTCTAAGGGTTCTGTTGCTTGTGGCAATATTCACGCCAATCAGGTGGTGGTGTCTACGAACGAAAGTGTGCGTCGCGACTTGCCCCTGCATTTCTTTCTCGAGCGCTACATGGACGCCTATATCGCAGAAATGGAGGCATTTGTCCGTGTTTGCTCTACAGACGCGCCAGTTCCTGTGGGTGGTGATGCTGGTCGCGAGGCACTACTGTTGGCTCTTGCTGCGAGCAAGTCTCTGGCCGAAAATCGCTGTGTCAAGGTTGACGAGCTGCGTACTTGATAGAGCTAAAGTACAACGATTACCACCACACACATCATTTTACCGTGTCTTTGCCATTTAAAAGTCTGACATGAATTTGAGTAGTGAAAATCAAAGCGAATCCGTAAGATGACAAGATAAATACATTGTATCCGTATCAACAGTGTCCAGTACCACCGTAATATTCAACTTTTCAGCCATCTGATGCTTGTTGCCTTGGCCATTTAGCTGGAATATATATAGTGGTGATTAAGTGCAATGCGGTGAATTCTGCTGCGAATGGCAAACTTGACGTAAAGGTCAATCAGACGACAGGAAGGACACATACAAAGAACGCTGTCTCCGGACGTGAATATTACAAGAGAAAAGTTTTTTCATCTTGTCCAACATGAAATAGAACGACAGTATTGTATCATCTTCTGATTGGATATTAATCGCCAGCTGTTTCATAGCATTTCAACCATTTTTTAATCAAGTTGTTCAAGTCTTCGTTTCGACACTTTCAGTCACATTTCGAACTTTTTCCGTTAGTAAATCACCATGTTGGCATCAGATGAGGGTATCGACAGTGTCTATGACGTCGGCGTCTGATGCGGATGTCGCTCAAATCAAAGCCGCTTATAGTGCTTCAGATGGTAGAAGCGAGAAAATATTCTACTCTAAAATAGAGAGGACGTCGTGATGTTGTCCGTCTTGTTTTGAACACAATACCAAAATCGGCTTTAGCAATTTGGAATATCGGCGGGAGAGCATTTAAATGGGTTCTTACGTGCAAATTGTCAGTTGAGAAAGCAATTCCAATATATAGTGTTGGCTGACACAAGTCTTTACGCCGCCAAACAATGCGTACCGTCTTCCCTTCCAGCTTACCCGAGTAAAAAAGATTTAATAAATTCAATTTAAAAGCAATAGATTCTGCTGCCACTATTTTTTCATAAATAGATTGCAGTCAGCTTGTAAAAGGTTGGGGTGACGCTCTCCTTCCAAGCGCGGGGGCTAAATGCTCGCGCGCTTCGAGCAGGTGCTCTCGGGCATCTGCAGGTCTCTAACGAGTCTCACCCTCGACGCGACGGTCTCCAGCACCGGGCGCCACCTGGGCTCTTACCAAGTCAGAGCTAAGCAAAATAATGGAAGACCCTCACGACCTCGATGCTGGCTGCACTGCCCGCCGAACGAGACTTGACGTATGCGGACACCACTCTATGCCGTGGACTAGCCAGACTGAGCCTAGCACGTGCAGAACTTGGCAACGCGATAACGTAATACATTACATTAGATTGCAGTCATCGGCGATTACGCACAGACGCGGCTGGGACAAGAGTATTTCGAGTATATTCGACCTTTCTTTAAAAGCATTAAGTACAGAGTAAACTCATTTGGTGACACAAGTAGGAGAGTCTTTCAACGCTAAAGCCGTCGAGCGGTCCATTCTCATTGTTACAGCTATGCTAAAAATGAATTGACACATTACCGAGCTGCAAGTCAGCATATGAGAATCCGTCAATGCTTTTCTAGTTGTGATAACCTTCATTTGCGACTTTCATGTCTACGCGACTAGTGCGACAACGATCAAAAATCCAAAAAACCATGACCAGCCAGCCTCATGGTAAGCCGCAAAGAAGTGTCAATACTTATGTGGCGTGGAGAGACTGACACTGAGAAACTTGGCTCTGTCGAGCCCCAACAATAAATTGAAGGCTGTCCCTCAATAACTACGCTTAGTTAATCGTTAAGCCAACCGAATAGGGTATTCGCAAATCATAGTCGACCCTTGGCGACTCTTGGATGTCAGGCAATTGTGTTTGACGGTGCAAAACTGTTGTGGAGTTATTATATTTAAATTATACTATATGCAGTTGATAAAGTGCCTTCACTTTATCTTTCATATTTCATTGGATGGAGTTGCATTCTTTTTGCGTTTTTGCAATACTTTTTCGAGCAAAAGTGTGGTTTAATCTAGAGATCCCAAGAAAAAAATTCTCGAGACTTTTCTCCACTTATCTGGAAACTGCTCGTTTAGTTATTAGCTAGCAAAACGCTAGAGTGTCTTAACCCGTTAATGTGGAAGCCCGTTGATTCGTGATGCGCTGTAAATCTGAAAAGCTCCAAGTGGCGCTAGTGAGTTC
Source organism: Plasmopara viticola (assembly GCA_001695595.3). NCBI lineage: Eukaryota > Oomycota > Peronosporomycetes > Peronosporales > Peronosporaceae > Plasmopara > Plasmopara viticola. The sequence goes on from MBPM02000084.1 coordinate 197,350, forward strand.
CTAGCTTGACCGACTGCTCAAACGCAAAGGTATATCGAAACGCGAGTTCTCATACGAATGGTTAATATCGTGGTCGTTTCAAGCACTATCAAACGCCGTATGACCACCCACCTTCATCGAACTCTTAAAGTAGAGCGTGAAGATAGGACTTCGAAGAGGTGCAAGAGGCAATCTGCGAAACCCGCGTCTAACTATTCACATAACAGTGGTCAACTACCCAGCAAACAAGTTTCTAAATTTCCCGATCTCAGCCGATCCAAACACGTTTTGGGACTCATTCTTAAGTACTCCGAGATTGTTCGATAGGCACGGCGAATTTGACACTTCAATCCATCCTTTGCGCAACTTCTCCTTGACAAAATCTTCTTATGAAACTTAAGCCATCTTTGACAAGCAATATATCTCCTTAAGCCTTGGGTTTTTCCTCTACCATTTGCAAATCGAAGTTCGCCAAGCGCTCTGGAGGTACTTCATCCGAGAGTGTGTCTGGAAACACATTGAACAATTCTGCTAGCACTGGTTAAGCAAACTCCGGCACCGCATCCACTGCACATATCTAAACCTTGTGCACCTCTTCGTATAACCTTTTATTCATTTCTCATGCCAACTCCTCTTCGTTCACTAAAGATTATATCTCATAGTAGCTACACACGCCTCTGTCATTTTCGTGTTAATTAAAAAAGAAAATTCGTTCATTCTCCAATTCACTCTTGGCTGGAACTCATAGTGCTATGGCTTATGTCATGCATCCAGTTTCTATTCGATCATCAAATGTATATCCTTTCATGGTCACACCTGCTTGCACCTTCTTAACTTGCTGATACTGTAAACTTCCGTCAAGCGTTTTCGATTGCACATTTCTCGTTCCGAGGACTTTCTCCGCAATTCCTGGCTAAATCAAATTAACATTCTATTTGGTGAGCACTTTCACTTGCTTCCACTTGATTTCCGAATCTGCTCACTGTCTTCATTCTTCAGACTCTTTTCCGCGGTACACGTCGTCACTTGGTCGAGCAAAAGCACTTTGTCATTGCTTGCTTTGTCTTCTACCACGTTTTTAATCGGGTGTCTCTAATTTACGGCTTAGCTTCACTCGTCTTGCTAATCTAAAGTATTGCCGTGAGTGCCCAAAATTCTTACACCCTTTCTATCTCTGCACTCTTTCCTGCTTTTTGTTTGTACATCGTCGATCTACATAGTTTCAGAATCTGCTCGCTGGCTGTAGTCAGCGTCAACAACTTGGTATTGGCTGTTCATAACGCCTCGGGTTCACTTTAAACTTGCCATTGGTTTGCATGAGCATAATCCAGCGCCAAATTTATTGAGTCACCCAATGTCTCACAGCGTCTGTGCTACACTTCTTTTCTGGTGCGTTGCTGCAATCCTCTCTAAAAAGAAATGACGTTGTCCGTTTTACTCATGCCTCGCGCTTACACCATTAACTGACGACTTCACAAGATGTGATCTGCCAAATTACTAAAATCGCGCTGCTGTAATGCATTGAGTTGATCTCGTAGACTTTGGTGCAGGTTCGTCGGAACGTATTCGCGATAAAAGCCATCAACAAGCTTCTCAAGAGCCTTGGAGAAACCCCGTCATGTTGCAAGCGACTGCGCTGCAACGCCACGCAGTGTACCGCCTAACGCTGCCAATATACTCGGTGCTAGTGCCTTCGACTTCCACGCAAAACCCTTCACAAAAAGTACTGATCCCCGCGCAGACCCTTCGATGCGACCGCTGTACGCTGGCAACTCTAATTCTTCGAACTTGAAGTCCAATTTCTGCTGTTTTTGCTTCATCCTGTAGAGCATCTACTACTGCCATGCCAGTAAAGCAATCATTTATTGCATCAGCTGCTGACTCGTGGCCGACTTCATAGTGCATCAAGACCAAAAAGGAAGTAAACATCTAAATATAAAGTGGAGTTGCTGGTTGTTTTTATCAATTATTTTACCAGAATTTGGAAACAGATTTCCTATAATAGGACTTCAACTTCGTGTTGAGCGTTATTCATCTTGCTTGTCACTTCCGGGGTGAACTTCTTCTGCTACGACACTTCCTTGCGCAAGATCTTGTTGCCATACCAAGTCATCTTGAAATTACTTGAGAGATCCTTCGCTGCCTTCTCTGCTCTTGCTACACCACCAAAAAAAGAGAAACACCCTATTAACTAAAAAGTCAAACTATATGTTTCCTCTCTTTCTCTTTCCCATGCACCTGAGCGACTAAAAAAAATGTCTACTTCCTGGAGACACTACCAAGATGAAAGAGTCAAATGGCAGTGTGGGTGGTATTTAATGTCAGGACTTCGTACAAGCCACTAATGCCAACGAGACTCGAGGAGCACACAGTCGCAACTTGCTATCAATCCACGAGAGTGACTCTATCTGTTCCCAGACTCTTCCAACATTATAGAAATCACAAGACAGACCCGTTGAGAGACCCTTACGCCGTCCACACCGACATTGAGAGTGAGAAACCAGCCAAAAATCCGATGATGAATTGCAAAGACCGAGCCGATGGTAGACCAACAAGTGCTACCAATTGTTATAACGTTGAAAATTGCAAAGTGAAACAATCAATAGGTCCTTAGTTTGCAGCTACTTGCTGTCTTCAAGCCAATCATTAATCTGAGCCAATCATTAATCTGAGCCAATCACAATGGCATACCATTTGGGGGTATCCATCTTGCCATCCGGGCTTCAATTGTCTTCTTTCTGTCTGTCCATGCACCTAATATGAAATCACTGTTGCGAGTCATATATTTTGACAGGCAAAGTATGACAAAAACGAAGCCAGGCGTATGCTGAGGGCCCAGGTCCACGCGACCGTGACATTATTACTGATCGTATAGCAGCACAAACGAGTATTTCTCACTGCACCAGTATCAAGTTCGAAGTACTTCAACGCCAATAGTGTTTAAGGCGTAAGGTCTTGAGCTTGGATGCAAGGAAAGAGTTTGCTGGAATCGGAGCGCTACGAATCCTGGGTTGCTTGAGGTTAAAAACTTAGACTCCATCCGCACTGCTTTAAGTGCAATTTTTGTGAGTCATGAAGGCCAAATAAGTTTTGAAGATCTAAGTTACCTCAGTACCTCAAATATTTTTTCCTACATGTAGCAGTTAGCGCAATTCCTGAACCAATTTGGTCAATGTGCCGGACATTCACAAGCCGAAAATCTATCAAGGCAAGCCTCTAAAGCGCGGTGTGGCTCGTAAGCCACCGTGCGATGCCCAAAAGAAGCTTTTTTTTGCTGTATGCCGGTGATGGCATGGAGCATAGTTAAGGAAAACTGACGAGACCCCTCAACAAAGTGTAGAGTGATATGTTCTTACTGTGCAATGAACTACACTTCTTTTATATCTTGGGCGGCATGGCTGGCTTCGAGTGGAGAAACTGTGGACAAAAGAAAATCTGTCACTGTGCGCGGAGTCACAGCACAGGTAGAGCTCGTAGAGGACAGAGCTCCCAGCATGCCGTGAACAATGTGTTTACTTTCGGATAACGCATCAAGAACGAAGCCTTGTGATATATGTGGGGTGATACGTGATTTAATGATCCTCGCTAGCAATTGAAAGCATTTGCGGTATGTCTTCTTGGACATAGTCTGGCTAAGGTCGGAGCATTCAAGGAGTTATCCTTTTGATTATTTAAAAGCCACATATTGTACGTACAACTAATCGGCAGAGCTCTTTGTTGCGCGTCAAAGTAGAGGTAGGTGCGTCGATAAATAAAACTCCCAAAACGAATGCGACGCAAAGCACCTCATCAAGACCGACCATACTGTCAAGAATAGATGGCGCCGCGTGGCGCTTAACAAGCAGAGCCGGGGTTCAAGTCCTAGACGGGGAGAGCTGTTTGTAAATGTGTCGGGAAACGACTAGGCACTCGGCTATATGCTTTTTAAGAAAGTATACCAGTGCTGCCAAAGGACGGATAAGCCTGTCACCTGTGTCTTCAAGCAATGCTCTACTTAAGCTGAGGAAAATGGTGATAGCAGAGTTTGAAGAGGCTTGTAATGCGACAGCATAGTCGAGGTAGTGGTCTTACGGCTTATATAAGAGTGTAACTTAATGCCAATATCGGATGAAGTGCACATAAAACACACTGAAAAGACAATGGATGTACAAAGTTGTTCTGTAATCCTGGTGGATCCATCGGATCCGCTTTTCAATTGGTTGAGATATCTTAAGATATGGACTTGAGAGAGTTGCCTCATGCGATGCTAAATGATATAGGTAGACGTCATGAAATTGACTTAATTATGGACGCCAAAGACTGCGTGACACGGTATTGGCCTCCATTAATGGAGCAGAGATACTTTTTTGACACATTTATTCGTGCGAAACACGAGACGAAAAAGGCATCATAAAGCAAGCCTCAGAACTTTTTTAAAAATGTATAAAATCATAAGTACCAGAATGGCAACGGAAAAGATTTCGGAGAGGACCTTGATTATGTGAATTGAAATTACTTGTATGTATACTAAAAAGACAATGACAATTCAATTTAAATTTCATAACATTATAATTGGGTTGTAGAAGAAATATGGTTTTATAAAAAAATTAAATTCATAATTGAAAGTGACATTATGTCATTATCTATTTTTTGCGTGACTGAGTCGCATCCGTTGTGAGACTGATCTATTGTGTATGAATCCACGACTTTGCACTACTCAATAATAAGCTCTAAAAGTAATAAGCAATAGTTCCAAGTACCCTTGCGCTAGTCTGCTTCCCACAATAAGAACGAAGAGAATGTCTAAAGGCATTCTCTAAACCGTCCAAGCGATCCTTGTCGGCTTTCTTGCGTTCGAGCTGTATCTTCTACTTCCAAGTGGATACTAACAGCATTATCATTTTCTCGCAAAACGTGCGGCACAAGAATTTTTAACGCACATAAGATACAAATTCGAGATATGTGCTCTATGACAATGCACTCTGTCGATGGATATGTTCCATTAAATTCGTATCAAATGATGCCGACACATGACCGTAGCGTGATTTCAAACCATGTCGGTTTCCGCCCAATGGGGCCTTTAATGATTTAGATTATATAAAAAAGAATCGCGGATAATTGCGAGCAATGAATTTAGCATTTACCATCTCTTTATTCATCCCACGTGTGTGGTTTCTTCAAGTTGTGGCTGCGCGTAACCACTAAACTCGAATTGAAATACACCATATCTAACACCAGCATGCTTATTGCCGTTAGATTTGACTACAAACACTGCCTCATTAATTTTATCTGTGAGCTTCAGAAAGAATTATATGACTTTCTCCCATTAAGGCATTCGCATGTATATCGTCAAATGGTAATGCCCTTGTAGATTTCAGTATTCCATAAAGGCTTTCGCTGCTGTCGATACCTTGGCAGCGCTTATTGCACTTGATTTGCAAAGACTAGATATCGGATGCTACAATCCCTGCGATGTAATTGTCGCGATTTCCCCCTCACATTTCCAAGAAAGCAGAAACAGCTTCAATAGTCATCTCATGTACAAGTATCTTACCTTCTTCACCATCACTGCCACATTCTAAAGCTTATATTAAAAAATTTAAGACTGTCGATGGCTACTGCCGTGGTTGAACCTATTTCTTCCTCTGCGTGCTTTAGATGTTACAGCGTACGAGCATCACGAACACGAGCTGGCTCCGTGTCTGGTGTTGATGCAGACTTCCTTGCAATGACCGAATAAGTACATTTCGACAGCGATAACGCGAAGGGAGAAGCTCTGGTAATGAGCACCGATGTATCACAGAGTAGAACATCGGCAAAGTTAGTGCTGCTGTAATTAGTGTCTCACTTGGATCTTCAAGTTTTTTCATTGGTAAGCTGACCAATACCGGTGCATGCCTGTTTTCCAAGCTCTGACAAGATCCTGCCTCGAGTGGTAGTTGATAATGTCAAGAACTGACCAAGCTAGCGAAAATCCCAGACATGTCCAATTAAGGTGCTGCGGGCCATGTGACTTAGCCACATCCAAGCAAATTTTTACGGTGATGTCGACAGGAGGATATCCGAGTCTCAAAGCATTCCCTTCAATCAACTAGTGTGGCGTCACCTTAGTCTCCACGATGAGGCATAATATTTGCGGATTAAAAAACCGCAAGGCAGTAGTTCTTCGAATGAAATTTGGTAAGTTTATTTAAGTAATCGCATATAATGGTGATCAACGATTACAGCTCAGCCAAGGAATGTTGCATTAGCAAGTCAGCAGCACATCAAACGATGAAAAACATTACGGTGATGAAAAAGACTTGAGAAACTGAATTATTTGTGTGACTTCCCAACGCAATATTGAAATCTACTTTTCCCAAAACCTCATGTTTGCATTTTACACTTTCACGTCACCAAACCTGGGATAGGCATAGTAGAATCAAATGTTGATTGACCTTGGTTTAAATTAAGCGGACTATTAAATTATTAGAAGACGTATTATAATGGCATTTTGCGCCGCAGACTATAAATAAATATATAAAATTAAAAAACTTGATACTTGGCCGATACACAATTTGATCTACTCGAGAAATGGGCAACCTCGAAGTTGGAGGCAATTTCAATGGCCTCTTGAAAAGTACTCGGGCTTGACTCCTTGATCTTCTCTGCGGTCTCTCGCGCGGAGCAACAACATCTTTAAAATTCACTTATACAACATTTGCCAACGTCACCGCTTACTTCGAGCTCTAGTTGCTTCATCAAGCATTCGAATGCCTCGTAAAGACTACACTCGTTGTCGATGAAGCCGGTGACGGGTCACTCTTGACCACCCTTTTATAAACCTCGAGCTTCTGATTCGAGGATAGCATATGATGCACCTGTAATATAACGATTTGCTTCCTTACGTTTGAGGGCGATACAATGCGGAGAAATGTGGCCGACAACACCACAAATGTTGCAATTTGCCGTTTCAGTCTGGTCTCCGTGCTTGTTCTTTTTCTTTTCAAAACGCTTTGATTTTAAGGGGTTGCTTGTTCGCACGATAGCCCGATTCATGGGCACCGTCCTAAACGTCTTGGAAATGCCTGCTTTACCTTTGACATCGGTAACGTTCCAAGTCATGTTTGTGCCTGAAATCAAGGATTTTTCGTCGTCATGATGTGGCTTCGTGAGCGAAAGCTAGATATTAACTGAACTACAGGGAATATGACTCCTCGCATCAACACGAAGCACTACGCGGCAATTTAAATAGACCCGCGAAAAGAATGTTCGACCAAATAGGCTGCTTGACAACGCAAAGCTCACATGAATAAGACTCGCGAAATCTAATCACTATCGGTAACAAAGGCCACCATAGCCTATGCACTTAGTTTCTTTTCTCACCGTTTTCTGAAAATGCTGCGTCACAACAGAGAGATTGAAGCTGTTTTTGTCGTCAATCCGCATGATTCTGAGTTGACTGCGCGCTTCAAAAAGTCAAAAATGAAATTGCTGAGGGACAACCTGATGTATAAAGCGCTACGCAAGGAGGCTTACACGGTTATTTGCTCGATCTTCTTAGAGAGACACCTTTTAACACGGGAAAGCACAAAATTTTGTCTGAGCCTGGTTCAAGCCGATACCCGTCAACGAATGGCGCCAGAGTCCTGAACAGCGCAGGGAATTCCAAGAAAGGACCAAAGAGATCGTTCAAGCAGGCATTATTCAACCAAGTGCGTCTGCACTTTTGACACCAACGTAAATTGTTCAAAAGCCTGTAAGTTGGTGCATTATGTTCAATTATTGTCAGGTAAATCTTAATACAATCTTGCTGTCGATACCGACGCTGCATAAGGAAGACGCCTTTGACGCCGTTTTTAACGGCAACGTGCTCGCTGTCTCAACGTACACCAGTCCGATCGTAATAGTCAGTGTACGCTGTATGGTGCGTAATGAGATAGTAAGTTGACTTCTTTTGAGATTTGCTCATCATTTGCGACAGCTTCCACGAGACGACGATTTCTGCGATTGGGGACTGTTTGAAATCTCAACAGGCTAAGTGACGATAGGTCATGAGTCACCACGTGCCTTACGGTCTGTATGCAGCAGCCCCCAATCTTGGCGATAACTTGTGCGCTCAGGTCAGTCTTGTAAAGCACCTCAATCTGGCTTGAAGCGCTTTGTTTTGACATGGGGTGTCCTTTTGAACAAAGACTTCTCTCGTTCTCGCTTTAAAATCTTAAACAACGAGCCCTTCGCTGACCTTGTGTTGTTATATTGACTCTTGCAAATGTAATTTTAACAAATTTGCGTTGAAAAAACGTTTATATATCGTGTATTGTTGTCCAAGTGACAAGTGCTTTGCAACAGTAGAATTAATAAGCGCTGGAATATTTTTTTTTTATTTTGTCTCATTCAAACTTAGGGTAATTACTAATACGGAAGCAAAAAAATTACAAGTCCGCGGTATGTTCGGCGAAATTTCTAGTATATTTAGTGTATTGGCCTTATTAAATTAAGTCTTTTACATCTTACCTAATCGAAAACTATTTTTCGTGGGAGAAGCAAACTAAAGAAGCCAGGCCGAAGCAGCATGCACGACGTGAAGGAGGAGAAGGAGTATGTGTTCGTATCGACGCAGAAATTGAGCGATTCAAGCGGCTGCCTAATTTCGCAGGAGATGGACGCGTCTTCCATAACAGTAGCATCGGCTACCACGTCGTCATCGAACGGGAGCGCGACGTTTGGAGACTCGGACGTGGAAGACGACGACGACGCTGACTCGGTAGAGCTAGATCAGCTTCCTGTGGCTATGCCGTTTCTCCCATCTTTGGATGCCTCGACGCAGATTACTATACACGATGGCTACAGTGATGCCATAATGGATGCACAACACGCGCTGGACTCGCGTCTATTGGCGTACTCCCAATATCAACAAATGGTACGATTATTTTGATTCGCGTGATGTATTATTTGATACTGAGTAGCACTGTGATGCTGACAGGCCCGACCAAAGCAGGTGCTATTGACACCAAGACGACCTAAGGCGGAGCGGTTTGTCATGACTGCTAGACCTGCCGTAGTGGACCGCCCTGTGACCGTTTGTATGGGCTGGCAACGTGTGTCAAACATTGACTTAAGTAGTCGCGATTTGCTGCGTGTCTTGGAAGAAGACGGTGTATCGTACGAGCCACATGACATTGCCTACAGCGTCAAGTACCTGGCACCCGTGCTGCCATTTGGCGATTGCCTCTTTTTGTCGATGGAGCAGCTGTTATTACACACTGAAGAGTGTAAGCCTTTATCACCCGAAGGTATCCGCAAAGTGGCTACCAAGTTTTTCCTGGCTCACTACAATTCAAGCACGCCCGAGGAGCAGCAAAAGATTGACAAAGCCATTCAGAATCTCTACTTTCCAAGCTTGAAAGGTGGTTGGGGCGTGAGTCCGGTTCAGACAAGACGGTTTGTGGCTCGTCGGAGCGACAAGAAGAGATTAGCAGACAAATGTGCAGAGTTTCAGAAGTGCGGTCTCTCATGGGGAGCAGCTGCAGAAGCTGTTTATACAGAATATGCGCAACCGATTCTAGATGCACACTCGTACTGTGACTACATGATGGTGGGTCGAGGGGACAATACACACTTTCTCATTGGCCTTAATTATAGCAGCAACGGATTGATTTCAGTAGACACTGACCCGGACAATTCGCGTGTAGCGTGGGGCGATGACTTTGTACTGGAGGCTCTGGCGACCGCGTATCAGCGTGATGTGTTCGTGGTCCTCGTGGGATGTGGCAAGATGTTTTTCCTTCCGCATCGACCACGCGGCGAAGTGGGATTGGACCAGAGCACCATGTGCCACTCGAAAGGCCACGCACCGTGGTTCTTGCTCATGCGATTAACTGGTAGCGACCGTGGTGGAGACCATTACGAGCCGATGCTATGCGAGCGACTTCGTGGTGACGGATCTGCGGAGTTTGGTTCGATCGGAGAGTGATTTTAAGAACATTCGATGCCTTGACTTTATCTTTAAATCGGTTTATTAGTAATCGTACTGCCAAACTTACATTGTGGTATATTGTTTGCATGTCTTAAGTCAAAGTTACCGAATGCTTTTCAAGAAAGTAGCTCGGTGACATTGGTTTTGCGCAAATGAAGCACACGTGCAAGCATGAAATTTACGGAAATGCAAAGCTTAGCACAAAGACGACAAATGTTCAAGGCTGTATTAGCCAGCTTTATCATTCCAACTTTCTTGGCAGACAGCAACGCGGTGGTAAGGTGCTAGAAATTAGAATGCCAATTTAGCCGTACATCTGAAATTACTGCGTCAATCAGTAATTTAGTTGCCAATAGTTTCCAGGCTCTTTTCCCACTTGTCAAGATTTCCCGGTACCTTCGACCACTCGTCAAATTCGTCATCAAATAGTGACGGTATAGACGCCGACGCCAAGCCCAGGCTAGTTGCTACATATGCCACCACCATGCAATAGTATTGATCAGTGCCAAGAAGGTTTACAAAATCTTAACGTTGCTGACGTACGAATGACGATTTCCTCTTCTTTCTTTTTTGAGGGCTTTAATTTAAAAAGCATAATCAAAGTCGTGTAGGCACCGAGGGTCGCCAGAACAATCTAAAGCCAGCAAATAATCCAGCATCATTTAGTGAGAAAAGCATTTTTATAATCGATGTTGGCGTACGTGATAGTCTTTCGGCAAGTAGTGGCGAACTTTTGCCTCTAGGCTTCCTTCAGCAGGGGCAGGTCCATGGCCCATCAAGCGCAACTGCGAGGGGGCACGACAACTAGCAGTGGTCACCAATTTCTTCACAAGGCTCTGCATATCTCGAGTAGCAGGGTAATTAATTCTTGGGAACGAAAACGTGAGGCGAGGGCAATTCTTAAATCCGATTGGTTGAAATTTATGCAAATGCAGCCTCCACGGCTTAATTTAGTTACCGTAATACAATTCCTAGCCTATTCACGAATTATGCCCTATGTGCTGTCGACAGTGACAAGAGAGGGAAAGCCTGAGTCTACATCCTCGTTCATTGAGACTTCGGACTTGGTTGAAATTGACTGCGATTTGTTTCGGTTAATCTCATCCTGCCAGTGCATGAGATTGGCATCCAACTGCGCCATGCAATGGTCCAGGCGTGCACTGGGCAGGTTGCTTAATGTCAAGAAGAGTGGCCGTACGATGCCGATAATAAAGCCCGCCTGCATCTTTTCGAGTGGAATCGGCTGCTCCCGATCGTAGCCGATGCTCACGGGCAGAAGCAACTCGCGCTCTTTGTCGCCCTGCTGATAAAATTCCTGCTTAATGCGCTCCGTCCAATTAAGATATGTGTGCAACGACTTAGTTGGGTTCGAAACATCTGCAGCGTGTAAAGCCATTTGTAACACCAGGCGATCGTCATCCGGATCGGCAATTTTCCAGCCTTCTTCGGTTGCTCTATGATGCCAAAAGTCAGGCTAAATAAGCTGCGAAGTACGCTATGGAATTAACGTGAACGACACTTACCTTCGAACAAGATTATCAAACTTGCCCAAGTACGCAGAATGTACGCTATTGTCCGTGGCTAATACCATGTCAGTAATCAGACTTCGGACCTGAAGTTTCAACGACATGAAGGTCAGTCGTATCTGTAAAGTTCCTCTGCAATTCTCATCTTCTTACCTCATGCTGTTCGATCTTTGTAAGGCCTTGAAATATATTGCATTGTGGATCTTTAATTAATTGAAAAGCCAATGCGCAATGCATGTGTTCTAAAGGAGAACGGTACACATACTGCACGGCCAAGTCATCGTTCACAGTAATGTGAAAATTGTTGCTATAGCTTGTATGACCCTAAGGATTACACAATCGTGTGAAATTTCGATCGCCAACAATTCAGATAGCTACACCTACGACGTCGTGTATAATTGCTGCCAGAAGTGCCGTGCACTTGATGCGTTCGGTAAATAAAGTGCCGAGATTACCGACAGACATAAAGTGATGTAAAGTTTGTGTAACATCGGCGGCATGTTCGGCTACAGATACAAACAAAATGTTTGTCAAAAGCAGCAATACTGGCGTCTACGTGTACACTAACAACAGTACCGTTGTGGTACGGATGTGCATAGTACCTGCGCTCGACACTGCAAAGAGGAAAAATTAATATGAGAACTAGCAACTAAGCAAGATGTATCGATTGTCGGGACGTACTGCCGCAAGAACGATTGGATGCGCGCTTTGGTTGTTCGAAAGTGACTGCAGATTCCGTACTGCTCTAAAAGCGCATTTCCGATGATGCACAGTGATTGACCAGGAGCTGCTGCGGCAACCTGCGGTAAAAATCGATGACAATTACAATTGGAACAAAAGCGAGGATACGCAGAAATGATAGGGTTGCGTACCGCGAAGACATTGAAGTTCCAATTGTCAATATTGGCAATCTCGCTCTGCACTGCAAGAACCACTGCCGGATTCGTAATTTCGGGACAAATTTCGATAGAGCAACGGCGCCGCTGTTCTTCCTTTTGCTTCATAACGCGCGCAACTGCTTCGCTCCAACGTCGCGCAACAATTTTATTTTCATCGCTATTGCCTTTTTTTTCTTCACCATGGTCCGACTGGTACATTGCTACCAGACAGCGCCGCAATATACTTGTCCGACGCAGCGCACTACGAAAAGTTTTCGCACTTTCCGATTCATGCAAAAAGTTTTGGATGAAAAAGTGTTGCATGCTTTCGTCAAACACATTCGAGTGGGTGTCAAACAACTTCTGCATTGTGTTTTCGATACTCCGTTCGTCCCACGTTGAGGTCACAGTTTCGAGTGCGCGCGAGAAACCATGCAATATCTGGTCGAGCTCCACACGTTGCACCGCAGCTTCGCCACGCTCACTGTCGCATGCGTGCTGCTGGAGCTTACGCAGCAGTGCTACTGCGTACATAATGGACTCGTCGCTCGTATGATCACTCGAAGTCGCTAAGGCCGTTGTTGCACGTCGTGATGACACATGTTCAGTGCTAAGAAAACGGCTGTTTATATCGCTGTACTCTTCTTTAACTTGTTCAACGTCGAGGTCGATACCGACGTTGACAGCACCTACGGTCCCGACAACCGAAGTGCCTACGAGGCGCGGAGAGGACTGAGATATTCTTAATCGGGAGATTTGCAGCGAGGATATGTTTCTGGGCAATTCGGATGCATTAGATTGCATGGAATGTGGCAACGGCAATATTGACGAGCTAGCAGAAAGGACGGCTGTGTCGCCTCCAGCAAAAGTCGCAAGAGCAGATGCCAATGGTGCACTTGAGCTATTCATCCTGCAGCGAGCTAAATCTGCAATCGAGTGCAGCAGCATCCTGCGTCTGTTTTCCTTAGCCTCGACTCCCATGAGACAAAATCAAAAGCAACAGGTCGTGTATTCGTGGATGCTCGTTGAGCGACCCGTCGGACCAAATTCGTTTCTTGACAGCAACTTCAAATCCTGCGCAGTAATTAAGTCGCACTCACTTTGCGCCCGTTTGGTTTGCCCTGCCTCACTCTCGTTCACTTAAGCACAGCGAGCAGTTGCAGGCGTGAGAATTGTTGGGAGGCAGGGCGTGAAGATTTCACTCGTTACGAGACTTTTCTTCGGGCCAGCCAAACAAGTGTTACTTATGGTTATTTTTAATAGTTCATGAAGTTGAAGGGAACACGCAGACCTGAAACCGCCTCTACGGAAGCAAGCAGAAGAAATGACAGACCGCGGCAAAGTCCAGCAGATCTATTCTTGGCACAATTCGCTCTCACTTACCGTTGCATTTTTATTGTACATGTGGTGCTGAACTCATATCAGGCCTTACCTGACCTTGGTGTGAATTACCCCGAATTTCGATCCTTATAATATTAGCTACCAGCACAACAGAGAAATGCACACAAAACGTTCACACTTGAAATGCCAGTTACTCAAATCATTGATTGGCGATCCTTTATTTTCGAAAAATGAATCAGCCCAAGTAACGGGCGACGCAAAGTGCAACTCTCGCCAATGCACACGACAAATGGACATCACCCCACTGTCGAATAACGCCATACCTTTCTCTGACCGCAAATTATCCAAAACGTTTTCGTGGCCCTGATACTGTGTCGATTTGTAGTCCTTAAGCGTGGTGAGCCGCCTTGGCACGGAGAGCAGCGTAGTACGCCTTCATCTCTTCACGCTTCTGCAGGGCGCGACGGTGCGTGCCGAGCTATCGCAGTCAAACAAATACAGAAAAAGCATCAAACGGTGTCAATGGACAAATTCAAATAAAAGGCACAACACGGGTACTGATTCGCCACTAAAGTGGCAGTTTACGTACGCGCTTTTTGGAAAACTTGTAAATACGCTTCTCAGCCGACGACCCACCACTCTTGATCATATCCAAAATACGCTTCTCGTAAGGCATTAAGCCAACCACTTCACGCACGATGTCACGCACGAGTTTGGTCTTTTTGCCGGCGCGCTGCACAAATCGTTCCAATAATTTTCTGTTAGCCTTTGTCTACTGTCTTAAATCTCCAATTTGCAGCGCAATCGGAGCTGCCGAAAAAGATATCGCACTTACACCCTTGCGGGAAGCGGGGCGAGGAGCCACCTGCTTCTTGTTGACAGGAAACCCCTTATTCAGACCCACGGCGATTCCAGTGGAGGACATGTTGATGTTTTCACTAAATGCTTTAGCTTTTCCGCTGGGGGATTGATTGGTCGCCGCGTATGCGGTTCGGCTGACCGGTTTAATTTGCGCAAAAAAAAGCCAATTAGAGCGCATTTCATTAGGAATAATTAAATTGGCAGCATTTTGACGGCGTTATTTTGGTATTATATGGTCGGGAATTATCAAAATATGACAGCAAAACCAAAACTTGTTTGTTGTCAAACTTTACAAATTTCTTTTCATGCTACTATCGATTTACACTACTGATTGGGTCTAATAGCCATAGTTGTAATAATGTACCGCGTCGACTTGACTCGCATTTGCACCATGCGTTGTTGCTACTACTTTCCAACACTTGCTTGTAACTAAGGTCATTCTTGAGAGGCATTTCGCGAACTATTTACATTGCAGAATGTGCTATTTCAAACTTTTTCTTGTTAAAAAATGATAAACATTTCTTTTATTGTTTGGAAAAACCTACAATTTTTTTAAGTCTTAAAAGAAAAGTGGTAATGTCAGACAGCAGTGCAACTTTGTATGACATGGTGAGTAGTCCGCATACTTGAACAAAATTTCGTCATGAATGTGATCTAACATTCCAAAATCAGCTGAATAGGTCGTAAATAAAACTGAAGAAGTGACGGTACAACATTTAGCGTCCGGGTAGTGAGGTGTGTTTGTACTATACCCAGGATGATATAGGCACCTCCGTTGCAAAGTAAGGGTTGGCCTTGGAAAAGTGTTTAAATGCAATGTCTTGAGGACACTTGGAACCCCACGCTGGTTAACATAGTAGGGAAAACACTTGCTCATGAGAGTTTACCATTTTTCTCCTGAAATTTTGGTGTCCCACCGATGCTAAAATTTTTAATACAGCTTCCTAGTAAAACGCTTGGTTCAGAATGGCATAAGCTTTAGTGAATAGATGGCTAATGTTTTAATCTTTTTTTGCATCTTATTGAAGTTTTTTCACCGCCTGTAACATCATGTAGTCAAGACAATAAGAATCGACGTGGTCATGCTCATTCTAAAAAAGATTACAAACGCAAAGCATGAAGTTTGAATGCCATCTACGCAATATCGTAATTGAAGTTTAAACATTATTTCAAATGGAGCCAAAGGCAAACAATGAGAGCCTTTGCTGTATGAGATAGCTACTTATGCTACTACCACTTTGGTGTAAAATTTTTTGCCCGCAGCCTCATGCTCTTGTGTCAGGCCGGAGAGGCTATACTGATTTGCGTCGGCCTTCGTGCCATCGGCCACGCAACCAAAAGTGTTCCATCAAACATAGATATATACGATGCCTTTCACTTGCATTTCATTGGTTTCAAATACAACAGGAGTCACTTTTTTCGACAAATAGCTTATGCTCTACAATGAAGGTGCGCGTTATATCTACAATTATTACACACAACTCAATGGAAAACATAGCTACAGGCTAGTAGACACAAGCACTTGAAACGATATATTTGACATATTGGTACTACACTTATATCGGTTAAGCATCGATGTGTGTGATTCTTATACACGTCGCTGCTACCAGCCAAATGCTCTTTTAGCTATGTCCAAAAGTGTGTACCCTTGCATTATATCCGAAAGTCGTAAAAATAAAATACTTCTCGTTGTGAAATTGACGACCTTTTTTATACCATCGACATATTTTATTTTGACACTATTACAATGTCAACCCATGGTTTAAAACGCACGCGCATTCCACATCTTGAGTATAGCGGATACCAACAAGACGTATACCGCTTTACCCGTTCAGAAACGTGACCTTGACAAATTGGCTTCACTCAGTTTGGAGAAAGTAATGCGTGGCACATTACTCTATCCAGCTTTTAACACACACTTCGACAATCCCGATTCGAGTAGGCAATACTTTTGCTGTAAAAGCATGTTATTATTGTTGACTAGACGTATTTTACTAGCGCAAAAATAAAAGAGGTCTTAATCGACAACAGATGTTGTCGATAGCATTCATCTTCAATCTTCGCATCCGTAGAGCACGACAACGTGTATTTTTCTTGATTCGCTCACACCGCGCCAGCAGTGTAGCCAAGAACGCGAGTATATCTATCAAGAGCGTGAAAAGCATTACTTTCATATTTTTATAGATCGTGCTGTTTTATGCATTGCGTTTTGCAAGGTAGTTGAATTATAGCTTGTAGTATTGATAAAATTTAGCGCATCAATTTGCACGAGATCCTTTCACAAACATGAGCGAGGGTCTCTTCCTGCAGTATCGACCAGCCTGAATCAGTAAAACTCTCTAAGTGACCTCGAGATTCTGTCTTTCAAAATATTTTTATTTTTGTCAAAATACATTTTGAAATGGACGCTCATTCCAGACCCTGGGATAAGCACAAACCTCATCACTACCCAATCAGAAGCGTGAGCGGGATCAGTTAGCGCCACTCGACCCGGCGAAAGCAATGCGTGGGTTATAACCATGAGTAGCTTCATAAGACACACGTCAAGAATCAACGACTCGAAAAACCGTTAAATCGGATGTAATAACAGATGTTATACCTACGGTACAACCAAATTACGAATGTTATTAAAAAAGGCTTTGTCTCAATACAGACAACATCGGCAATGCTTATCTTTGTTCCGTGCATTCATGGATATCTTTTCTCTTACAACGAGCACGACCGCGTTCATTCTTCTTGACTCAAAAAAAGAAAGCGTAACCGCGAGTTCTCATGTCGAGGACGTATCGAAGCAGTATAAAGAAAATCTGACGAGGTCTTGCTGTTTTTCTTGTAGGCTTCGCAAGTGTGTTGTGTTTTAATTTGTAGCATCGCTGTCGTATAGCACATCAGAATTTAGGCACGCGATTTTTCACCACCGCGAGCGAGAGTTTTCTTTTGTTCGCTTTAACAACTTAAAACAGTACACCCTTTCTTGCCGACCTTGACATATTGTCTTTTAATGAACATCTCCATGCCAGCTCCTGGTTCAGAACGGATTTTTCTTTTGCACCCTCACTATATTACACATCACAGTACCTGTGCACCACTCTCCGGTCAAATCAACCCAAATTGGCGCCACTCACCTCGGCAAATGGAACAGTACAACATACAACTTTAAGACTAATGTCGAGAGTTACCAATTTGAAATACCATTCAATTGGATGCAAATATTACTTCAGAACTGGTCGGATATTACAAACGCAACTAAAAAAAGGAAGTAGCAATCACAACTGGTGTCGGTATAATTTATCTATATTTTGGCTTTTGTAGACTCATTCGCTATAAATACGAGCACGACCACGTGTAACTGTCTTGACACCTCTACATTGCATCAGTAGCGGATATATATACGCAAGTTCTCGAGTCGAGAACGTTAAGAAGTAACAAAAGACGATTCTACTGCAATGACACGTACCTACCTCACCACTTGGTTAAATGGGCGACCTTGATAAGCTGGCGCCACTCAAATCGGCAGAAATATTGAAACTTTATCACTATAACTAACTCCACAAAAAACACTTTTGGACCCGTATATACTAACGCCATTAAGCAGATGCAAAAACGCATACTATCCCTATGATCTGCTTGTACATACGAGAGCAAATCTGATAAAAGGTCTTTTCAAGCCACAGATGTTAATTACAGCAACTTTTTATATCTTTAGTTTCTGTAGGCTCCACCAATCTTAAAACGAGCTCGACCACGTCTTTTTCTTGACTCGTTTACATCGCGTTAGTAGCGAAGACGTAAACGCAAAATGTAATTACGCGAATTAATAGGCATTGTGCTTATACTTTTGTATAAAGCATTTTGCAAAGAGGCTGCGATATGGTTTGTGGTATCGTGTGCGTATTTCCGTGTTTTGGCATGATATTCTCTCACCAGCAAGCCCGAGAGTCACTTTCGGCTCAATTTACCAGCCTGAGAAGATTCACCCTTTCTTAGTGACCTCAAAATATTGCATTTTAACAACTTTGCGTTGTAAATATTGTTTTGAAGCTTATTCTGCATCCTGGGTATAAAATATACCACCTCACTAAGCGACCGGAAATGTGAGCGAGAGTATTTACCACAGCGTAAGAAATGTGCGGCATATTGATATGTGCAGCTTCACATAACATTTGTTGTTAATTGACAAATTGCAAAGCCATTAGATTATGTGAACTAACAGATATTATCCAATGTCTTTAACGGTCTTCAATAAAGAAGTCTCGACCGATTATAGATGTCGGTGGTAATATTATCTTTGTTCCCTGCGTTTGCAGGCTTCTTCTCTCTTACAATGAGCATGACGACGTGTGTTCTACTTGACTCGTTTGCTCTGCATTAGTAGTGGCAACAAAACTGCAAGTATCATGCCGAGAGTGGATGAAAGCAGTGTGAAGATAATTTCTCAAGAGCCTGCTGTGTTATGGAAAGCATTTTGCAAGACAGCTGCACCATGGCTCGTTGTATCGCATTGCTACATCAGAACTCTGGAACAAGATCCTCTCACTACCAAAGTGAGGCTTATCCTCGGCTTTAATTCTTAGCCCGAAGCGGTACACCCACCTCTTGTGATCTCCTAATTTGTATTTTGATAGTTTGTTAATGTCAAGTCTTTTACGCGCCTACCACATCCTTAGTATAGTACAACAATGACACTATCACAATGCGGGTATTCTCACTACCCAGTAGGAAGCATGAGCGGTAGCAGTGGGTGCTACTCAACTTGTCAAAAGCATTTTGCCATATCGAGGTCCATATGACACACGTCGAGAGCCATCTATTTGAAATGGCTTTGAATGTGATGTTCAAATGCAACTATAACAAGATCGCATGTAAGGTATGCAAAACAAATGTGGTTTTAGTTAACCACATATGCTCTCAATAGCATTCACTTCTATTTTCTGTATCTGTAGAATTCTTCGCGAGCACGATCACGTGTTTCCCTATTGACTCATTTGAGCCGCATCAGTAACGGAGGCATATGCGCAACTTTTTACGTCGGGAACGTGTAAGGAAACCTTTTCGAGATCTTAGTTTTTTGTGGAAAGTAATTGCATTATGATATAGAGCCGCTATATCAAACCAATTTTTGAGACGGAATCGAGGTCGTTCTCATTGTTAGAACTAAGAAGTACGTAGAATAAAGGCATGCAGATGAACACTATTGACAGCATTTGGGGTTAGTCGAGACCTTTTCATCGTTCATTCCGAATTCACGATCAGCTGATAGGTATGAAACGCATTTATCAGCAAATATGATGGCTTTATGAATCTGTGCTTCAAGAACTCTAAATTATGAAGTTCCGAACTGCAAGTGCACGTATTACGTGCGCCAATATATGTGCACCAACTGATCTCACTCATGCTTCCGACGCAGTAGTAATGTATACGTATGCGGGATGTGTCATAGTGATACTATACCCAGGATTAAAACAGCACGCTCAGGAGTTGACATGGTTGATCTGTCAGAAGACAATGTCTTTAGATCCGTTAGGATGGTTAACCGCTCCAGGTGGGCTAACAAAGCAGGCAAAATCCCCCGCCGCTGTTAGTGAGGTGTAGCCCGACAAGAAATATTTCTTAGTGACTTGCTGCTTTGTAAAGCGTTGGCACGAAATCCTTTCACTACTTACTGCAAAATATTTACCCCGCCCTTAAAACTAGCTAGAAATTGTACACGCTTCGCTCTGATCTCAAGAGATTGTCTTATGATATTTACTCAATGTTATATCCTTAATACGCAGTCGACATTCGGGTATAGTATCACGAAAGCACATGTCACGATTTTCTCATTACATATATGTAATGTAAACCGATATGGCTCTGCCGCATATGTGAGATTGGTTCTCCAAATGCGTTTACTTTACGACACGGTCAACAGTGAAACCGTGATAAGTTAGTGCCACTCAACCGGCAAATATCGAGGCTCATGATACACACGTCAAGAGCCACTAGTTCGAAAAGTCACTAAATTTGATGTATAAACGTATAGTGCCTAGGTTTGTGTATGGTGGTTGCGTTATAATATGTTGTATCGTTGTAGCACATCAAAATATCGACACAAGATTCTTTCCAACGGGCGAGGGTTATTTTCGTAGCGCGAGGAAATACACCTCGTCTTTGCGATCCCATATTGTTAATATCTCACTAATAACTTCTGCGCGTGGCTCCCACTTTCTGGGTATAGTACAAAACTGACACATACCACAATCCGTAAACCTCACTACTCGGTCGGAAGCGTGTACGTGACAAGTTGACACCACACAATCTGGGGAAAGTAATGAGTGTTTTATTACTATATGTAGCTTCGAAATAAACATTTCGGGACCTAAAAATTGCCAATGACCATTTAGTCCGATGTATGAACACATTCAAATTTAGTCACCTGTTCGCGATCTACGAACGCAAAGTGAGGAATCACTTTACGAAATACAGATGTTGTCGGTAATATCCTCCTGTTTTCCAGCATCTGTAGATCCATCGTTCTTAGTATGAGCCCGACCACGTGTATATTTTGTTACTCGCTGACACTACGCTAGTATCGGAGACATGAGGCAAGCTTTAAAGTCGTGGACAGCATCAAGATAAATAAAGATCTTGCTGTTTTGTAGAAAGAGTTCTCGCAAAAAAATTGCGTTATGATTTGATACATCGCAACGGCATACTAAAATATTGGCACGAGATTCTTTCACCAAGAGCGAGGGTTTACCTTGCTCCGTTTACCATGTTTAGTTCATCCTTCGTTGAAGACCTTGAGATATTGTCTTTCGATTATTTTTCGAAGTCAACATCTGCTTTGAAACGGAAGGACCTTCCATGAGTATAGCGTCGCAATGACACATACCACTATGCGTATACCGCCATGACTGCTCAGAACCGTAACCGTGACAATTTGACGCCCCTCAAACCGGCAAAAGCAATGCGTGTGTTCTTACTATATGTAGCTTCAGAAGACACACTACGGAACCTAGAAAATGCCAAACTCATCTAATCCGATGTACAAACGCATATACTTTCAGTCACCTGTTCGCGGTCTTCGAACGCAAGAAGAAAGAGCACTTTATGAAATACAGATGTTGTCGATAGTAATCACCGGTTTTTCTGCATGTGTAGACTCCATCGTTCTTAGCTTGAGCCCGACCACGTGTATTGATTTCACTAAATAAAGATCTTGCTGTTTTGTGGAAGAATTTGAGCAAGATAGTTGCGTTCTGATTCGAAGCATCGCAACGGCACATTCAAATTCTGGCACGAGACCCTTTCACCAAGAGCGAGGATTTATCCTGCTCCGTTTACCATGTTTGGTACACCCTTCCTTAAAGACCTTGAGGTATTGTCTTTCGAAGATTATTTATTGTCAACATCTGCTTTGAGACGGAAGCACCTTCCATGAGCATAGCGTCGCAATGACACATACCACAAAACGTATACCGCCATGATCGCTCAGAAGCGTGACCGTGAAAATTTGACGCCCCTCAAACTGGCAAAAGCAATGCGTGTTTTCTTACTATATGTAGCTTTAGAAGATACACTACGGGACCTAGGAAGAGCCAAAACCATTTATTCCAATGTATAAACGCATATACTTTCCATCACCTGTCCGCAATTTACGAATGCAAAGTGAGGAATCACTTTACGAAATACAGATGTTGTCGGTAGTATTCAACTGTTTTCCTTCATGTGTAGACTTTTCGTACTTATCATGGGCCCGACCACGAGTATTCTTGTTGCTCGTTGACACTGCACTAGTATCGGAGACATCGGAAAAGCTTTAAAGTTAAGGGCAATATAAAGCTAAAAAAGATCTTGCTGTTTTGTGGGAAGAATTTTCGCAAGATATTTGCCTTATGACTTGAAGCATCGCAACGGCATACTACAATTCTGGCACGATATCCTTTAACCAAGAGCGAGAATGTATCCTGCTCCGTTTACCATGTTTGGTACACCCTTCCTTAAAGACCTCAAGGTGTTGTCTTCTCATGATTTTACAATGTGAAGAAGCTTCCATGAGCATAGCGTCGTAATGACACATACCACAATACGTATACCGCCATATCCGCTCAGAGGCGTGACCGTGACAATTTGACGCCCCATTTTGGCAAAAGCAATGCGTGTATTCTGACTATATGTAGTTCTAAAAGACACACCACAGGAGCTAGAAAATGCCAAAGACCAATTAATCCGATGTGTAAACGCATATAGTTTCAGTCACCTATTCGCGACTTTCGAACGCAGGATGAAAGAGCACTTTATGAAATACAGATAATGTTGGTAGTGTTCTCCTGTTGTTCTACATGTGTAGACTTTATCGTTCATAGTATGAGCTCGACCACGAGCATATTTTTAACTCACTGACACTGCGCTAGTATCGGAGACATCGAGGCAAGCTCTAAAGTTGAGGACGGTATCAAGATAAATTAAGGTCTTGCTGCTTTGTAGGAAGGATTTTTGCAAGATAGTTGCGTTATGATTTGATATATCGCAATGGCATATTAAAATTCTGGCACGAGATCCTTACATTAGGAACGAGGGTTTATCCTGCTCCGTTTACCATGTTCGGTAGACCCTTCCTTAAAGCCCTTGAGGTATTGTCTTTCGATGATTATTTATTGTCAACATCTGCTTTGAAACGGAAGCACCTTTCATAAGCATAGCGTCGCATTGACACATACCAAAGTACGTATACCGCCATGACCGCTCAGAAGCGTGACCGTGACAATCTGACGCCTCTCAAAGCGGCAAAAGCAATGCGTGTATCCTTAATATATGTAACTTCAGAAGACACACTTCGGGACCTTGAAAAGTCCAAAAGCATCATATCCAATGTATAAACGCATATACTTTCCGCCACCTGTCCCGATTTCGAACGCAAGATGAAAGAACACTTTACGAAATACAGATGTTGTCGATAGTATTCACCTGTTTTCCTGAATGTGTAGACTCCATCGATCTTGGTATGAGCCCGACCACGTGTATTTTTGTTACCCGTTGACACTGCACTAGAATCGAAGACATCGAGGCAAGCCTTACAATTGAGACGGTAACAAGATAAATTAAGGTCTTGCTGTTTTGTAGGAAGGTTTTTGCAAGATAGTTGCGTTATGATTTGAAGCATCGCAATGACATACTACATTTCTGGCACGATATCTTTTCACCAAGAGCGAGAGTTTATCCTGCTCCATTTACCATAATTGGTACACTCTTCCTTCAAGCCCTTGAGGTATTGTCTTTCGATAAGTTTACAATGTCAACATCTGCTTTGAAACGAAAGCACCGCCCATGAGCATAGCGTCGCAATGACACATACCACAATGCGTATACCGCCATCCCTGCTCAGAAGCGTGACCGTGACAATCTGACGCCCCCCAACCCTGCAAATGCAATGCGTGTATTTTGACTATATGTAGCTTTAAAAGACATACTACGGGACCAAGAAAAGGCCAAAACCATCTAATCCGATGTACAAACGCATATAGTTTCTGTCACCTGTTCGCGATTTACGAACGCAAGGTGAGGAATCACTTTACGAAAAACATATGTTGTCGGTATATTTCACTTGTTTTCCTTCATGTGTCCATCGTTCTTCGTATAAGCCCGACCACGTGTCATTTTAATTCCCGTTAACACTGCACTAGTATCGAAGACATCGAGGCAAGCTTCAAAGTTGAGGACGGTATCAAGATAAGGTATGGTCTTGCTGTTTTGTAGGAAGCTTTTTGGCAAGATATTGCGTAATGATATGAAGCATCGCAATGACATACTACATTTCTGGCACGAGATCCTTTCACCAACAGCGAGAGTTTATCCTGCTCCGTTTCCCATGATTGGTACACCCTTCCTTAAAGACCTTGAGGTGTTGTCTTTCGATGATTATTTATTGTCAACATCTGCTTTGAAACGAGAGCACCTTCCATGATCATAGCTTCGCAATGACACATACCACAATACGAATACTGCCATC
Source organism: Plasmopara viticola (assembly GCA_001695595.3). Taxonomy (NCBI): domain Eukaryota; phylum Oomycota; class Peronosporomycetes; order Peronosporales; family Peronosporaceae; genus Plasmopara; species Plasmopara viticola. Next base: position 221,863 of record MBPM02000084.1, read on the forward strand.
CCCGCTCAGAAGCGTGACCGTGACAATCTGACGCCCCACAACCCTACAAAAGCAATGCGTTTATTCTTTACTATATGTAGCTTTGAAAGACACACCTAGAAAATGTCGAAACCATCTAGACGGGACCTAGAAAATGCCAAAATCATCTAATCCGATGTAAAAATGCATATAGTTTCAGTCACCTATTCGCGATTTTCGATCGCAAGATGAAAGAGCACTTTATGAAATAGAGATAATGTTGGTAGTGTTCTCCTGTTGTTCTACATGTATAGACTCCATCGTTCATAGTATTGGCTCGACCACGAGCATATTTTATAACTTGCTGACACTGCGCTAGTATCGGAGACATCGAGGCAAGCTCTAAAGTTGAGGACGGTATCAAGATAAAGTAAGGTCTTGCTGTTTTGTAGGAAAGTTTATCGCAAAATAGTTGCGTTACGATTTGAAGCATCGCAATGACATACTACATTTCTGGCACGATATCCTTTCACCAAGAGCGGAACTTTATCCTGCTCCGTTTACCATGGTTGGTAGACCCTTCCTTAAAGCCCTTGAGGTATTGTCTTTCGATGATTTTACAATGTCAACATCTGCTTTGAAACAGAAGCACCTTCCATGAGCATAGCGTCGCAATGCCACATACTACAATACGAATACCGCCATCCCCGCTAAGAAGCGTGACCGTGACAATTTGACGCCCCATTTCGGCAAAAGCAATGCGTGTATTCTGACTATATGTAGCTCTAAAAGACACACCACAGGACGTAGAAAATGCCAAAGACCATTTAATCCGATGTACAAACGCATATAGTTTCAGTCACCTATTCGCGACTTTCGAACGCAAGATGAAAGAGCACTTTATGAAATACAGATAATGTTGGTAGTGTTCTCCTGTTGTTCTACATGTGTAGACTCCATCGTTCATAGTATTGGCTCGACCACTTGTATATTTTATAGCTCGCTGACACTGCGCTAGTATCGGAGACATCGAGGCAAGCTCTAAAGTTGGGGACGGTATCTAGATAAATTGAGGTCTTGCTGTTTTGAAAGAAGGATTTTTGCAAGATAGTTGCGTTATGATTTGAAGCATCGCAACGGCACATTCAAATTATGGCACGATACCCTTTCACAAAGAGCGAGGGCTTCTCCTGCTTTGTTTACCATGTTTGGTAGACCCTTCCCTAAAGCCCTTGAGGTATTGTCTTTCGATGATTTTACAATGTCAACATCTGCTTTGAACCTTCCATGATCATAGCGTCGCAATGACACATACTACAATACGTACACCGCCATCCCCGCTCAGAAGCGTGACCGTGACAATCTGACGCCCCCGACCCCTCAAAAGCAATGCGTGTATTCTGACTATATGTAGCTTTAGAAGACACACTACGGAACCTAGGAAAAGCCAAAACCATTTATTCCAATGTATAAACGCATATACTTTCCATCACCTGTCCGCAATTTACGAACGCAAAGTGAGGAATCACTTTACGAAATACAGATGTTGTCGGAAGTATTCAATTGTTTTCCTTCATGTGTAGATTTTATCGTTCTTCGTATGAGCCCGACAACGTGTATTCTTGTTACTCGTTGACACTGCACTAGTATCGGAAACATCGAAACAAGCTTCAAAGTTAAGGGCAATATAAAGATAAAAAAGATCTTGCTGTTTTGTGGGAAGAATTTTCGCAAGATATTTGCGTTATGACTTGAAGCATCGCAACGGCATACTACAGTTCTGGCACGATATCCTTTAACCAAGAGCGAGAATGTATCCTGCTCCGTTTACCATGTTTGGTACACCCTTCCTTAAAGACCTCAAGGTGTTGTCTTTTCATGATTTTACAATGTGAAGAAGCTTCCATGAGCATAGCGTCGTAATGACACATACCACAATACTTCCATGAGCATAGCGTCGTAATGACACATACCACAATACGTATACCGCCATATCCGCTCAGAGGCGTGACCGTGACGATTTGACGCCCCATTTCGGCAAAAGCAATGCGTGTATTCTGACTATATGTAGTTCTAAAAGACACACCACAGGAGCTAGAAAATGCCAAAGACCAATTAATCCGATGTGTAAACGCATATAGTTTCAGTCACCTATTCGCGACTTTCGAACGCAGGATGAAAGAGCACTTTATGAAATACAGATAATGTTGGTAGTGTTCTCCTGTTGTTCTACATGTATAGACTCCATCGTTCATAGTATTGGCTCGACCACGAGCATATTTTATAACTTGCTGACACTGCGCTAGTATCGGAGACATCGAGGCAAGCTCTAAAGTTGAGGACGGTATCAAGATAAAGTAAGGTCTTGCTGTTTTGTAGGAAAGTTTATCGCAAAATAGTTGCGTTACGATTTGAAGCATCGCAATGACATACTACATTTCTGGCACGATATCCTTTCACCAAGAGCGGAATTTTATCCTGCTCCGTTTACCATGGTTGGTAGACCCTTCCTTAAAGCCCTTGAGGTATTGTCTTTCGATGATTTTACAATGTCAACATCTGCTTTGAAACAGAAGCACCTTCCATGAGCATAGCGTCGCAATGCCACATACTACAATACGAATACCGCCATCCCCGCTAAGAAGCGTGACCGTGACAATTTGACGCCCCATTTCGGCAAAAGCAATGCGTGTATTCTGACTATATGTAGCTCTAAAAGACACACCACAGGACGTAGAAAATGCCAAAGACCATTTAATCCGATGTACAAACGCATATAGTTTCAGTCACCTATTCGCGACTTTCGAACGCAAGATGAAAGAGCACTTTATGAAATACAGATAATGTTGGTAGTGTTCTCCTGTTGTTCTACATGTGTAGACTCCATCGTTCATAGTATTGGCTCGACCACTTGTATATTTTATAGCTCGCTGACACTGCGCTAGTATCGGAGACATCGAGGCAAGCTCTAAAGTTGGGGACGGTATCTAGATAAATTGAGGTCTTGCTGTTTTGAAAGAAGGATTTTTGCAAGATAGTTGCGTTATGATTTGAAGCATCGCAACGGCACATTCAAATTATGGCACGATACCCTTTCACAAAGAGCGAGGGCTTCTCCTGCTTTGTTTACCATGTTTGGTAGACCCTTCCCTAAAGCCCTTGAGGTATTGTCTTTCGATGATTTTACAATGTCAACATCTGCTTTGAACCTTCCATGATCATAGCGTCGCAATGACACATACTACAATACGTACACCGCCATCCCCGCTCAGAAGCGTGACCGTGACAATCTGACGCCCCCGACCCCTCAAAAGCAATGCGTGTATTCTGACTATATGTAGCTTTAGAAGACACACTACGGAACCTAGGAAAAGCCAAAACCATTTATTCCAATGTATAAACGCATATACTTTCCATCACCTGTCCGCAATTTACGAACGCAAAGTGAGGAATCACTTTACGAAATACAGATGTTGTCGGAAGTATTCAATTGTTTTCCTTCATGTGTAGATTTTATCGTTCTTCGTATGAGCCCGACAACGTGTATTCTTGTTACTCGTTGACACTGCACTAGTATCGGAAACATCGAAACAAGCTTCAAAGTTAAGGGCAATATAAAGATAAAAAAGATCTTGCTGTTTTGTGGGAAGAATTTTCGCAAGATATTTGCGTTATGACTTGAAGCATCGCAACGGCATACTACAGTTCTGGCACGATATCCTTTAACCAAGAGCGAGAATGTATCCTGCTCCGTTTACCATGTTTGGTACACCCTTCCTTAAAGACCTCAAGGTGTTGTCTTTTCATGATTTTACAATGTGAAGAAGCTTCCATGAGCATAGCGTCGTAATGACACATACCACAATACTTCCATGAGCATAGCGTCGTAATGACACATACCACAATACGTATACCGCCATATCCGCTCAGAGGCGTGACCGTGACGATTTGACGCCTCATTTCGGCAAAAGCAATGCGTGTATTCTGACTATATGTAGTTCTAAAAGACACACCACAGGAGCTAGAAAATGCCAAAGACCATTTAATCCGATGTGCAAACGCATATAGTTTCAGTCACCTATTCGCGACTTTCGAACGCAAGATGAATGAGCACTTTAAAAATACAGATAATGTTGGTAGTGTTCTCCTGTTGTTCTACATGTGTAGACTCCATCGTTCATAGTATTGGCTCGACCACGAGCATATTTTATAACTTGCTGACACTGCGCTAGTATCGGAGACATCGAGGCAAGCTCTAAAGTTGAGGACGGTATCAAGATAAAGTAAGGTCTTGCTGTTTTGTAGGAAAGTTTATCGCAAAATAGTTGCGTTACGATTTGAAGCATCGCAATGACATACTACATTTCTGGCACGATATCCTTTCACCAAGAGCGGAATTTTATCCTGCTCCGTTTACCATGGTTGGTAGACCCTTCCTTAAAGCCCTTGAGGTATTGTCTTTCGATGATTATTTATTGTCAACATCTGCTTTGAAACAGAAGCACCTTCCATGAGCATAGCGTCGCAATACCACATACTACAATACGAATACCGCCATCCCCGCTAAGAAGCGTGACCGTGACAATTTGACGCCCCATTTCGGCAAAAGCAATGCGTGTATTCTGACTATATGTAGCTCTAAAAGACACACTACAGGATCTAAAAAATGCCAAACTCATCTAATCCGATGTACAAACGCATATAGTTTCTGTCACCTGTTCGCGATTTACGAACGCAAGGTGAAAGAGCACTTTATGAAATACAGATGTTGTCGATAGTATTCACCTGTTTTCCCGCACGTGTAGACTCCATCGTTCTTCGTATAAGCCCGACCACGTGTATACTTTGTTACTCGTTGACACTGCACTAGTATCGGAGACATTGAGGCAAGCTTTAAAGTTAAGGACAATATAAAAATACAAGAAGATTTTGCTGTTTTGTGGAAATTTTTTTCGCATGATACTTGCGTTATGATTTAAAGCATCGCAACGGCACATTCAAATTATGGCACGAGACTTTTTCACAAAGAGCGAGGGCTTCTCCTGCTTTGTTTACCATGTTTGGTAGACCCTTCCCTAAAGCCCTTGAGGTATTGTCTTTCGATGATTTAACAATGTCAACATCTGCTTTGAACCTTCCATGAGCATAGCGTCGCAATGACACATACTACAATACGTATACCGCCATCCCCGCTCAGAGGCGTGACCGTGACAATTTGACACCCCAGTTCGGCAAATTAATGCGTGTATTCGGACTAAATGTAGCTCTGAAAAACACACTACAGGGCCTAAAAAATGCCAAACTCATCTAATCCGATGTATAAACGCATATAGTTTCTGTCACCTGTTCGCGATTTACGAACGCAAGGTGAAAGAGCGCTTCATGAATTACAGATGTTGTGGATATTATTCACCTGTTTTCCCGCACGTGTAGACTCCATCGTTCTTCGTATAAGCCCGACCACGTGTATACTTTGTTACTCGTTGACACTGCACTAGTATCGGAGACATTGAGGCAAGCTTTAAAGTTAAGGACAATATAAAAATAAAAGAAGATTTTGCTGTTTTGTGGAAATTTTTTTCGCATGATACTTGCGTTTTGATTTAAAGCATCGCAACGGCACATACACATTATGGCACGAGACTCTTTCACAAAGAGCGAGAACTTATCTTGCTTTGTTTACCATGTTTGGTAGACCCTTCCTTAAAGCCCTTGAGGTATTGTCTTTCGATGATTTTACAATGTCAACATCTGCTTTGAAACAGAAGCACCTTCCATGAGCATAGCGTCGCAATGCCACATACTACAATACGAATACCGCCATCCCCGCTAAGAAGCGTGACCGTGACAATTTGACGCCCCATTTCGGCAAAAGCAATGCGTGTATTCTGACTATATGTAGCTCTAAAAGACACACCACAGGACGTAGAAAATGCCAAAGACCATTTAATCCGATGTACAAACGCATATAGTTTCAGTCACCTATTCGCGACTTTCGAACGCAAGATGAAAGAGCACTTTATGAAATACAGATAATGTTGGTAGTGTTTTCCTGTTGTTCTACATGTGTAGACTCCATCGTTCATAGTATTGGCTCGACCACTTGTATATTTTATAGCTCGCTGACACTGCGCTAGTATCGGAGACATCGAGGCAAGCTCTAAAGTTGGGGACGGTATCTAGATAAATTGAGGTCTTGCTGTTTTGAAAGAAGGATTTTTGCAAGATAGTTGCGTTATGATTTGAAGCATCGCAACGGCACATTCAAGTTATGGCACGATACCCTTTCACAAAGAGCGAGGCTTCTCCTGCTTTGTTTACCATGTTTGGTAGACCCTTCCCTAAAGCCCTTGAGGTATTGTCTTTCGATGATTTTACAATGTCAACATCTGCTTTGAACCTTCCATGAGCATAGCGTCGCAATGACACATACTACAATACGTACACCGCCATCCCCGCTCAGAAGCGTGACCGTGACAATCTGACGCCCCCGACCCCTCAAAAGCAATGCGTGTATTCTGACTATATGTAGCTTTAGAAGACACACTACGGAACCTAGGAAAAGCCAAAACCATTTATTCCAATGTATAAACGCATATACTTTCCATCACCTGTCCGCAATTTACGAACGCAAAGTGAGGAATCACTTTACGAAATACAGATGTTGTCGGAAGTATTCAATTGTTTTCCTTCATGTGTAGATTTTATCGTTCTTCGTATGAGCCCGACAACGTGTATTCTTGTTACTCGTTGACACTGCACTAGTATCGGAAACATCGAAACAAGCTTCAAAGTTAAGGGCAATATAAAGCTAAAAAAGATCTTGCTGTTTTGTGGGAAGAATTTTCGCAAGATATTTGCCTTATGACTTGAAGCATCGCAACGGCATACTACAATTCTGGCACGATATCCTTTAACCAAGAGCGAGAATGTATCCTGCTCCGTTTACCATGTTTGGTACACCCTTCCTTAAAGACCTCAAGGTGTTGTCTTCTCATAATTTTACAATGTGAAGAAGCTTCCATGAGCATAGCGTCGTAATGACACATACCACAATACGTATACCGCCATATCCGCTCAGAGGCGTGACCGTGACAATTTGACGCCCCATTTTGGCAAAAGCAATGCGTGTATTCTGACTATATGTAGTTCTAAAAGACACACCACAGGAGCTAGAAAATGCCAAAGACCAATTAATACGATGTGTAAACGCATATAGTTTCAGTCACCTATTCGCGACTTTCGAACGCAGGATGAAAGAGCACTTTATGAAATACAGATAATGTTGGTAGTGTTCTCCTGTTGTTCTACATGTGTAGACTTTATCGTTCATAGTATGAGCTCGACCACGAGCATATTTTTTAACTCACTGACACTGCGCTAGTATCGGAGACATCGAGGCAAGCTCTAAAGTTGAGGACGGTATCAAGATAAATTAAGGTCTTGCTGCTTTGTAGGAAGGATTTTTGCAAGATAGTTGCGTTATGATTTGATATATCGCAATGGCATATTAAAATTCTGGCACGAGATCCTTACATTAGGAACGAGGGTTTATCCTGCTCCGTTTACCATGTTCGGTAGACCCTTCCTTAAAGCCCTTGAGGTATTGTCTTTCGATGATTATTTATTGTCAACATCTGCTTTGAAACGGAAGTACCTTTCATAAGCATAGCGTCGCATTGACACATACCAAAGTACGTATACCGCCATGACCGCTCAGAAGCGTGACCGTGACAATCTGACGCCTCTCAAAGCGGCAAAAGCAATGCGTGTATCCTTAATATATGTAACTTCAGAAGACACACTTCGGGACCTTGAAAAGTCCAAAAGCATCATATCCAATGTATAAACGCATATACTTTCCGCCACCTGTCCCGATTTCGAACGCAAGATGAAAGAACACTTTACGAAATACAGATGTTGTCGATAGTATTCACCTGTTTTCCTGAATGTGTAGACTCCATCGATCTTGGTATGAGCCCGACCACGTGTATTTTTGTTACCCGTTGACACTGCACTAGAATCGAAGACATCGAGGCAAGCCTTACAATTGAGACGGTAACAAGATAAATTAAGGTCTTGCTGTTTTGTAGGAAGGTTTTTGCAAGATAGTTGCGTTATGATTTGAAGCATCGCAATGACATACTACATTTCTGGCACGATATCTTTTCACCAAGAGCGAGAGTTTATCCTGCTCCATTTACCATAATTGGTACACTCTTCCTTCAAGCCCTTGAGGTATTGTCTTTCGATAAGTTTACAATGTCAACATCTGCTTTGAAACGAAAGCACCGCCCATGAGCATAGCGTCGCAATGACACATACCACAATGCGTATACCGCCATCCCTGCTCAGAAGCGTGACCGTGACAATCTGACGCCCCCCAACCCTGCTGCAATGCGTGTATTTTGACTATATGTAGCTTTAAAAGACATACTACGGGACCAAGAAAAGGCCAAAACCATCTAATCCGATGTACAAACGCATATAGTTTCTGTCACCTGTTCGCGATTTACGAACGCAAGGTGAGGAATCACTTTACGAAAAACATATGTTGTCGGTATATTTCACTTGTTTTCCTTCATGTGTCCATCGTTCTTCGTATAAGCCCGACCACGTGTCATTTTAATTCCCGTTGACACTGCACTAGTATCGAAGACATCGAGGCAAGCTTCAAAGTTGAGGACGGTATCAAGATAAGGTATGGTCTTGCTGTTTTGTAGGAAGCTTTTTGGCAAGATATTGCGTAATGATATGAAGCATCGCAATGACATACTACATTTCTGGCACGAGATCCTTTCACCAACAGCGAAAGTTTATCCTGCTCCGTTTACCATGATTGGTACACCCTTCCTTAAAGACCTTGAGGTGTTGTCTTTCGATGATTATTTATTGTCAACATCTGCTTTGAAACGAGAGCACCTTCCATGATCATAGCTTCGCAATGACAATACCACAATACGAATACTGCCATCCCCGCTCAGAAGCGTGACCGTGACAATCTGACGCCCCACAACCCTACAAAAGCAATGCGTTTATTCTTTACTATATGTAGCTTTGAAAGACACACCTAGAAAATGTCGAAACCATCTAGACGGGACCTAGAAAATGCCAAAATCATCTAATCCGATGTAAAAATGCATATAGTTTCAGTCACCTATTCGCGATTTTCGATCGCAAGATGAAAGAGCACTTTATGAAATAGAGATAATGTTGGTAGTGTTCTCCTGTTGTTCTACATGTATAGACTCCATCGTTCATAGTATTGGCTCGACCACGAGCATATTTTATAACTTGCTGACACTGCGCTAGTATCGGAGACATCGAGGCAAGCTCTAAAGTTGAGGACGGTATCAAGATAAAGTAAGGTCTTGCTGTTTTGTAGGAAAGTTTATCGCAAAATAGTTGCGTTACGATTTGAAGCATCGCAATGACATACTACATTTCTGGCACGATATCCTTTCACCAAGAGCGGAATTTTATCCTGCTCCGTTTACCATGGTTGGTAGACCCTTCCTTAAAGCCCTTGAGGTATTGTCTTTCGATGATTTTACAATGTCAACATCTGCTTTGAAACAGAAGCACCTTCCATGAGCATAGCGTCGCAATGCCACATACTACAATACGAATACCGCCATCCCCGCTAAGAAGCGTGACCGTGACAATTTGACGCCCCATTTCGGCAAAAGCAATGCGTGTATTCTGACTATATGTAGCTCTAAAAGACACACCACAGGACGTAGAAAATGCCAAAGACCATTTAATCCGATGTACAAACGCATATAGTTTCAGTCACCTATTCGCGACTTTCGAACGCAAGATGAAAGAGCACTTTATGAAATACAGATAATGTTGGTAGTGTTCTCCTGTTGTTCTACATGTGTAGACTCCATCGTTCATAGTATTGGCTCGACCACGAGCATATTTTATAACTCGCTGACTCTGCGCTAGTATCGGAGACATCGAGGCAAGCTCTAAAGTTGAGGACGGTATCAAGATAAAGTAAGGTCTTGCTGTTTTGTAGGAAAGTTTATCGCAAAATAGTTGCGTTACGATTTGAAGCATCGCAATGACATACTACATTTCTGGCACGATATCCTTTCACCAAGAGCGGAATTTTATCCTGCTCCGTTTACCATGGTTGGTAGACCCTTCCTTAAAGCCCTTGAGGTATTGTCTTTCGATGATTTTACAATGTCAACATCTGCTTTGAAACAGAAGCACCTTCCATGAGCATAGCGTCGCAATACCACATACTACAATACGAATACCGCCATCCCCGCTAAGAAGCGTGACCGTGACAATTTGACGCCCCATTTCGGCAAAAGCAATGCGTGTATTCTGACTATATGTAGCTCTAAAAGACACACTACAGGATCTAAAAAATGCCAAACTCATCTAATCCGATGTACAAACGCATATAGTTTCTGTCACCTGTTCGCGATTTACGAACGCAAGGTGAAAGAGCACTTTATGAAATACAGATAATGTTGGTAGTGTTCTCCTGTTGTTCTACATGTGTAGACTCCATCGTTGATAGTATAAGCTCGACCACGAGCATATTGTATAACTCACTGACACTGCGCTAGTATCGGAGACATCGAGGCAAGCTCTAAATTTGAGGACGGTATCAAGATAAATTGAGGTCTTGCTGTTTTGTAGGAAAGTTTATCGCAAAATAGTTGCGTTACGATTTGAAGCATCGCAATGACATACTACATTTCTGGCACGATATCCTTTCACCAAGAGCGGAATTTTATCCTGCTCCATTTACCATGGTTGGTAGACCCTTCCTTAAAGCCCTTGAGGTATTGTCTTTCGATGATTTTACAATGTCAACATCTGCTTTGAAACAGAAGCACCTTCCATGAGCATAGCGTCGCATATACTACAATACGAATACCGCCATCCCCGCTAAGAAGCGCGACCGTGACAATTTGACGCCCCATTTCGGCAAAAGCAATGCGTGTATTCTGACTATATGTAGTTCTAAAAGACACACAACAGGAGCTAGAAAATGCCAAAGACCAGTTAATCCGATGTGCAAACGCATATAGTTTCAGTCACCTGTTCGCGACTTTCGAACGCAAGATGAAAGAGCACTTTATGAAATACAGATAATGTTGGTAGTGTTCTCCTGTTGTTCTACATGTGTAGACTCCATCGTTCATAGTATGAGCTCGACCACGAGCATATTTTATAACTCACTGACACTGCGCTAGTATCGGAGACATCGAGGCAAGCTCTAAAGTTGAGGACGGTATCAAGATAAATTAAGGTCTTGCTGTTTTGTAGGAAGGATTTTTGCAAGATAGTTGCGTTATGATTTGATATATCGCAATGGCATATTAAAATTCTGGCACGAGATCCTTTCATTAGGAACGAGGGTTTATCCTGCTCCGTTTACCATGTTTGGTACACTCTTCCTTAACGCCCTTGAGGTATTGTCTTTCGATGATCATTTATTGTCAACATCTGCTTTGAAACGGAAGCACCTTTCATAATCATAGCGTCGCATTGACACATACCAAAGTACGTATACCGCCATAACCGCTCAGAAGCGTGACCGTGACAATCTGACGCCTCTCAAACCGGCAAAAGCAACGCGTGTATCCTTAATATATGTAATTTCAGAAGACACACTTCGGGACCTTGAAAAGTCCAAAACCATCTAATTCAATGTATAAACGCATATACTTTCCGCCACCTGTCCCGATTTTCGAACGCAAGATGAAAGAACACTTTACGAAATACAGATGTTGTCGATAGTATTCACCTGTTTTCCTGAATGTGTAGACTCCATCGATCTTGGTATGAGCCCGACCACGTGTATTTTTGTTACCCGTTGACACTGCACTAGAATCGAAGACATCGAGGCAAGCCTTACAATTGAGACGGCAACAAGATAAATTAAGGTCTTGCTGTTTTGTAGGAAGGTTTTTGCAAGATAGTTGCGTTATGATTTGATATATCGCAATGGTATATTAAAATTCTGGCACGAGATCTTTTCACCAAGAGCGAGAGTTTATCCTGCTCCATTTACCATAATTGGTACACTCTTCCTTAAAGCCCTTGAGGTATTGTCTTTCGATAATTTTACAATGTCAACATCTGCTTTGAAACGAAAGCACCGCCCATGAGCATAGCGTCGCAATGACACATACCACAATACGTACACCGCCATCCCCGCTCAGAAGCGTGACCGTGACAATCTGACGCCCCCCAACCCTGCAAATGCAATGCGTGTATTTTGACTATATGTAGCTTTAGAAGACATACTACGGGACCAAGAAAAGGCCAAAACCATCTAATCCGATGTACAAACGCATATAGTTTCTGTCACCTGTTCGCGATTTACGAACGCAAGGTGAGAAATCACTTTACGAAAAACATATGTTGTCGGTATATTTCACTTGTTTTCCTTCATGCGTCCATCGTTCTTCGTATAAGCCCGACCACGTGTCATTTTAATACCCGTTGACACTGCACTAGTATCGAAGACATCGAGGCAAGCTTCAAAGTTGAGGTCGGTATCAAGATAAGGTATGGTCTTGCTGTTTTGTAGGAAGGTTTTTCGCAAGATAATTGCGTTATGATTTGAAGCATCGCAATGACATACTACATCTCTGACACGATATCCTTTCACCAAGAGCGAGAGTTTATCCTGCTCCGTTTATTATGGTTGGTACACTCTTCCTTAAAGCCCTTGAGGTATTGTCTTTCGATGATCATTTATTGTCAACATCTGCTTTGAAACGGAAGCACCTTTCATAATCATAGCGTCGCATTGACACATACCAAAGTACGTATACCGCCATAACCGCTCAGAAGCGTGACCGTGACAATCTGACGCCTCTCAAACCGGCAAAAGCAACGCGTGTATCCTTAATATATGTAATTTCAGAAGACACACTTCGGGACCTTGAAAAGTCCAAAACCATCTAATTCAATGTATAAACGCATATACTTTCCGCCACCTGTCCCGATTTTCGAACGCAAGATGAAAGAACACTTTACGAAATACAGATGTTGTCGATAGTATTCACCTGTTTTCCTGAATGTGTAGACTCCATCGATCTTGGTATGAGCCCGACCACGTGTATTTTTGTTACCCGTTGACACTGCACTAGAATCGAAGACATCGAGGCAAGCCTTACAATTGAGACGGTAACAAGATAAATTAAGGTCTTGCTGTTTTGTAGGAAGGTTTTTGCAAGATAGTTGCGTTATGATTTGATATATCGCAATGGCATATTAAAATTCTGGCACGAGATCTTTTCACCAAGAGCGAGAGTTTATCCTGCTCCATTTACCATAATTGGTACACTCTTCCTTAAAGCCCTTGAGGTATTGTCTTTCGATAATTTTACAATGTCAACATCTGCTTTGAAACGAAAGCACCAACCATGAGCATAGCGTCGCAATGACACATACCACAATACGTACACCGCCTTCCCCGCTCAGAAGCGTGACCGTGACAATCTGACGATCCCCAACCCTACAAATGCAATGCGTGTATTCTGACTATATGTAGCTTTAGAAGACATACTACGGGACCAAGAAAAGGCCAAAACCATCTAATCCGATGTACAAACGCATATAGTTTCTGTCACCTGTTCGCGATTTACGAACGCAAGGTGAGAAATCACTTTACGAAAAACATATGTTGTCGGTATATTTCACTTGTTTTCCTTCATGTGTCCATCGTTCTTCGTATAAGCCCGACCATGTGTCATTTTAATACCCGTTGACACTGCACTAGTATCGAAGACATCGAGGCAAGCTTCAAAGTTGAGGTCGGTATCAAGATAAGGTATGGTCTTGCTGTTTTGTAGGAAGGTTTTTCGCAAGATAATTGCGTTATGATTTGATATATCGCAATGGCATATTAAAATTCTGGCACGAGATCTTTTCACCAAGAGCGAGAGTTTATCCTGCTCCATTTACCATAATTGGTACACTCTTCCTTAAAGCCCTTGAGGTATTGTCTTTCGATAATTTTACAATGTCAACATCTGCTTTGAAACGAAAGCACCGCCCATGAGCATAGCGTCGCAATGACACATACCACAATACGTACACCGCCATCCCCGCTCAGAAGCGTGACCGTGACAATCTGACGCCCCCAACCCTGCAAATGCAATGCGTGTATTTTGACTATATGTAGCTTTAGAAGACATACTACGGGACCAAGAAAAGGCCAAAACCATCTAATCCGATGTACAAACGCATATAGTTTCTGTCACCTGTTCGCGATTTACGAACGCAAGGTGAGAAATCACTTTACGAAAAACATATGTTGTCGGTATATTTCACTTGTTTTCCTTCATGTGTCCATCGTTCTTCGTATAAGCCCGACCACGTGTCATTTTAATACCCGTTGACACTGCACTAGTATCGAAGACATCGAGGCAAGCTTCAAAGTTGAGGTCGGTATCAAGATAAGGTATGGTCTTGCTGTTTTGTAGGAAGGTTTTTCGCAAGATAATTGCGTTATGATTTGAAGCATCGCAATGACATACTACATCTCTGACACGATATCCTTTCACCAAGAGCGAGAGTTTATCCTGCTCCGTTTATTATGGTTGGTGGACCCTTCCTTAAAGCCCTTGAGGTGTTGTCTTTCGATGATTATTTATTGTCAACATCTGCTTTGAAACGGGAGCACCACCCATGAGCATAGCGTCGCAATGACACATACCACAATACGTACACCGCCTTCCCCGCTCAGAAGCGTGACCGTGACAATCTGACGCCCCCCAACCCTGCAAATGCAATGCGTGTATTTGACTATATGTAGCTTTAGAAGACATACTACGGGACCAAGAAAAGGCCAAAACCATCTAATCCGATGTACAAACGCATATAGTTTCTGTCACCTGTTCGCGATTTACGAACGCAAGGTGAGGAATCACTTTACGAAAAACATATGTTGTCGGTATATTTCACTTGTTTTCCTTCATGTGTCCATCGTTCTTCGTATAAGCCCGACCACGTGTCATTTTAATACCCGTTGACACTGCACTAGTATCGAAGACATCGAGGCAAGCTTCAAAGTTGAGGACGGTATCAAGATAAGGTATGGTCTTGCTGTTTTGTAGGAAGGTTTTTCGCAAGATAATTGCGTTATGACTTGAAGCATCGCAACGGCATACTACAATTCTGGCACGATATCCTTTCACCAAGAGCGAGAGTTTATCCTGCTCCGTTTATTATGTTTGGTAGACCCTTCCTTAAAGCCCTTGAGGTGTTGTCTTTCGATGATTATTTATTGTCAACATCTGCTTTGAAACGGGAGCACCAACCATGAGCATAGCGTCGCAATGACACATACCACAATACGTACACCACCTTCCCCGCTCAGAAGCGTGACTGTGACAATCTGACGCCCCCCAACCCTGCAAATGCAATGCGTGTATTTTGACTATATGTAGCTTTAGAAGACATACTACGGGACCAAGAAAAGGCCAAAACCATCTAATCCGATGTACAAACGCATATAGTTTCTGTCACCTGTTCGCGATTTACGAACGCAAGGTGAGGAATCACTTTACGAAAAACATATGTTGTCGGTATATTTCACTTGTTTTCCTTCATGTGTCCATCGTTCTTCGTATAAGCCCGACCATGTGTCATTTTAATACCCGTTGACACTGCACTAGTATCGAAGACATCGAGGCAAGCTTCAAAGTTGAGGTCGGTATCAAGATAAGGTATGGTCTTGCTGTTTTGTAGGAAGGTTTTTCGCAAGATAATTGCGTTATGATTTGAAGCATCGCAATGACATACTACATTTCTGGCACGATATCCTTTCACCAAGAGCGAGAGTTTATCCTGCTCCATTTACTATAATTGGTAGACCCTTCCTTAAAGCCCTTGAGGTGTTGTCTTTCGATGATTATTTATTGTCAACATCTGCTTTGAAACGGGAGCACCACCCATGAGCATAGCGTCGCAATGACACATACCACAATACGTACACCGCCTTCCCCGCTCAGAAGCGTGACCGTGACAATCTGACGATCCCCAACCCTGCAAATGCAATGCGTGTATTCTGACTATATGTAGCTTTAGAAGACATACTACGGGACCAAGAAAAGGCCAAAACCATCTAATCCGATGTACAAACGCATATAGTTTCTGTCACCTGTTCGCGATTTACGAACGCAAGGTGAGAAATCACTTTACGAAAAACATATGTTGTCGGTATATTTCACTTGTTTTCCTTCATGTGTCCATCGTTCTTCGTATAAGCCCGACCACGTGTCATTTTAATACCCGTTGACACTGCACTAGTATCGAAGACATCGAGGCAAGCTTCAAAGTTGAGGACGGTATCAAGATAAGGTATGGTCTTGCTGTTTTGTAGGAAGGTTTTTCGCAAGATAATTGCGTTATGACTTGAAGCATCGCAACGGCATACTACAATTCTGGCACGATATCCTTTCACCAAGAGCGAGAGTTTATCCTGCTCCGTTTATTATGGTTGGTAGACCCTTCCTTAAAGCCCTTGTGGTGTTGTCTTTCGATGATTATTTATTGTCAACATCTGCTTTGAAACGGGAGCACCAACCATGAGCATAGCGTCGCAATGACACATACCACAATACGTACACCGCCTTCCCCGCTTAGAAGCGTGACCGTGACAATCTGACGACCCCCAACCCTACAAATGCAATGCGTGCATTCTGACTATATGTAGCTTGAGAAGACTTACTACGGGACCTAGAAAAGGCCAAAACCATCTAATACGATGTACAAACGCATATAGTTTCTGTCACCTATTCGCGATTTACGAACGCAAGGTGAGGAATCCCTTTACGAAAAACATATGATGTCGGTAGTATTCACTTGTTTTCCTTCATGTGTAGACTTCATCGTTCTTCGTATGAGCCCGACAACGTGTATTTTTGCTACTCGTTGACGCTGCACAAGTATCGTAGACATCGAGGCAAGCTTTGAAGTTGAGGACGGTATCAAGATAAGGTATGGTCTTGCTGTTTTGTAGGAAGGTTTTTCGCAAGATAATTGCGTTATGATTTGAAGCATCGCATTGACATACTACATTTATGGCACGATATCCTTTCACCAAGAGCGAGAGTTTATCCTGCTCCGTTTACCATGGTTGGTAGACCCTTCCTTAAATCCCTTGAGGTATTGTCTTTCGATAATTTTACAATGTCAACATCTGCTTTGAACCGGAAGCACCTTCCATGAGCATTGCGTCGCAATGACACATACCACAATACGTATACCGCCATCCCCGCTCAGAAGCGTGACCGTGACAATCTGACGCCCCCCAACCCTGCAAATGCAATGCGTGTATTCTGACTATATGTAGCTTTAAAAGACTTACTACGGGACCTAGAAAAGGCCAAAACCATCTAATCTGATGTACATACGGATATAGTTTCAGTCATCTGCTCGCGATTTACGAACGCAAGGTGAGGAATCACTTTACGAAAAACATATGATGTCGGTAGTATTCACTTGTTTTCCATCATGTGGTGACTCCGTTCTTCGTATGAGCCCGACAACGTGTATTTTTGTTACTCGTTGACGCTGTACAAGTATCGTAGACATCGAGGCAAGCTTTGAAGTTGAGGACGGTATCAAGATAAGGTATGGTCTTGCTGTTTTGTAGGAAGGTTTTTTGCAAGATAATTGCGTTATGATTTGAAGCATTGCAATGACATACTACATTTCTGGCACGATATTCTTTCACCAAGAGCGAGAGTTTATCCTGCTCCGTTTACCATGGTTGGTAGACCCTTCCTTAAAGCCCTTGAGGTATTGTCTTTCGATAATTTTACAATGTCAACATCTGCTTTAAACCGGAAGCACCTTCCATGAGCATAGCGTCGCAATGACACATACCACAATACGTACACCGCCATCCCCGCTCAGAAGCGTGACCGTGACAATCTGACGCCCCCCAACCCTGCAAATGCAATGCGTGTATTCTGACTATATGTAGCTTTAAAAGACTTACTACGGGACCTAGAAAAGGCCAAAACCATCTAATCTGATGTACAAACGGATATAGTTTCAGTCATCTGTTCGCGATTTACGAACGCAAGGTGAGGAATTACTTTGCTAGATACGGATGTTCTTGGTAGTATTCATCTGTTTTCCTTCATGTGTAGACTCCATCGTTCTTAGTATGAGCCCGATCACGAGTATATTTTGTTACTCGCTGGCACTGCGCTAGTATTGGAGACATCGAGGCAAGCTTTTAAGTTGAGGTCGGTATCCAGATAAATTAAGGTCTTGCTGTTTTGTAGGAAGGTTTTTCGCGAGATATTTGTGTCATGATTTGAAGCATCGCAATGCCATATTACAATTCTGGCACGAGCTCCTTTCACCAAGAGGGAGGAAGGGTATCTTGCTTCGTTTACCATGTTTGGTAGACCCTTCCTTAAAGACCTTAAGGTATTGTCTTTCAATGATTTTACAATGTCAACGTCTGCTTTGAAACGGAAGAACCTTCCACGAGCATAGCGTCGTAATGACACATACCACAATACGTATACCTTTGTGACCGCTCAGACTCGTAATCTTGCCTCATAGTTATCCAAACTGAGCTTTTATTTGCTCTTTTGAAGTGCTTAGATGATGTACGGTCATGGATACGTATTTTCTATATTTTTAGACGTGCGCAGACGCAATAGAGCCACAACAAAGCTTATATTTGCTCTTTTGAAGTGTTGGGAAGATGTACGGTCATAGTTACGTCCTATTATCACTCTAGACGTGTGCAGACGCAGAAAAGCTAATACTTAGCGTAGAATTGCTCTTTTGAAGCGTTGGGATCATGTACGGCCATAGATACGTTCTTTCTTTTATTGTAGATGCGCGCAGACGCAATAGAGCCACAACAAAGTGTATATTCTCTCTGGTAAAGTGCTGGGAAAATGTACGGCCTTATGTATGTCCTTTCTATCTTTCTATCTGTGCGCACACGCAATAGAGCCACAACAAAGCGTATATTCGCTCTTTTGAAGTGCTGGGATGATGTACGGCGATGGATGTCTTCTCATTATCATTCTAGACGTGCGCAGACGCAATGGAGCCACAACAAAGCGTATATTCCCTCTTGTGGAGTGCTGGGAAGATGTACGGCCTTAGGTACGTCTTTTCTATCATTCTGGACAAGCGCAGACGGAATAGAGCCACAACAAAGCGTATATTATCTCTTGTGAAGTGCTGGGAAGATGTACGGCCTTAGGTGCGTCTTTTCTATCATTCTAGACGTGCGCAGACGCAATGGAGCTACAAGAAAGCGTAAAATTACTCTTGTAAAGTGCTGGGATCATGTACGGCCATAGATACGTCTTTTGTATCATTGTAGACGTGCACAGCCATAATAGAGCCACAACAAAGCGTATATTCTCTCTTGTGATGTGCTGGGATCATGTACGGCCATAGATACATTATTTGTATCATTGTAGACGTGCGCATACGCAATAGAGCCTCGACAAAGTGTGTATTTGCTCTTGTGAAGTGCTGGGATGATGAACTATCATGGCTTTGTCCCTATTATCATTCTAGACTTGCGCAGATCCAATAAAGCCACAAAAAAGCGTATATTCGCTCTTTTTAAGTGCTGGGAAGATGTACGGCCTTAGGTGCGTCTTCTCTATCATTCCAGACGTGCGCAGACGCAATGGAGCTACAAGAAAGCCTATAATTGCTCTTGTGAAGTTCTGGGATCATGTACGGCCATAGAAACGTCTTTTGTATCATTGTAGACGTGCGCAGACGCAATAGAGCCACAGCAATGCGTATATTCTATCTTGTGAAGTGCTGGGATGAGGACGGCCATAGATACGTATTTTCTATGCTGCTAGACGTGACCAGAAGCAAGAGAGCCACAACAAAGCATATATTCGCTCTTGTGAAGTGCTGAAATGATGACTGGTGATCGCTACGTCCTTATTATCATTCTGGACTTGCACAGATGCAATAAAGCCACAACAAAGCGTAAACTTGTTCTTTTGAAGGGTTGAGATGATGTACGGCATTGGATACGTTCTTTTTATCATTCTGGACGTGTGCAGAAGCAATAGAGCCACAACAAAGCGTATTTTTTCTCTTTTGAAGTGCTGGGACTATGAACGGCCATAAATACGTCTTTTCTATCATTCTAGAATTGCGCACACGCAATAGAGCCAAAACAAAGCGTATATTCGCTCATTTGAAGTGCTGGAATGATGTACGGCGATACATGCGTTTTCATTATTATTCTAGACGTGCGCAGATGCAATGGAGCCACAACAAAGCGTATATTCCCTCTTGTGGAGTGCTGGGAAAATGTACGGCCTTAGGTACGTCTTTTCTATCATTCTGGACAAGCGAAGACGGAATAGAGCCACAACAAAGCGTATATTATCTCTTGTGAAGTGCTGGGAAGATGTACGGCCTTAGGTGCGTCTTTTCTATCATTCTAGACATGCTCAGACGCAATCGAGCTACAAGAAAACGTATAATTACTCATGTGAAGTGCTGGGATCATGTAAGGCCATAGATACGTCTTTTGTATCATTGTAGACGTGCGCAGCCACAATAGAGCGACAACAAAGCGTATATTCTCTCTTGCGAAGTGCTAGGATCATGTACGGCCATAGATACGTCATTTGTATCATTGTAGACGTCCGCAGACGCAATAGAGCCTCAACAAATTATTTGCTCTTGTGAACTGCTGAGATGATGAACTGTCATGGCTTCGTCCCTATTATCATTCTAGACTTGCGCAGATCCAATAAAGCCACAAAAAAGCGTATATTCGCTCTTTTGAAGTGTTGGGATGGTGTACGGCCAACTATACGTCCTTCCTATCAATATAGACGTGCGCAGAAGCAATAGAGCCACAACAAAGCGTATTTTTTCTCTTTTGAAGTGCTGGGACTATGAACGGCCATAAATACGTCCTTTCTATTATTCTAGACGTGCGCACACGCAATAGAGCCACAACAAGGCATATACTCGCTCTTTGAAGTGCTGGAATGATGTACGGCGATAGATGCCTTCTCATTATCAATCTAGACGTGCGCAGATGCAATGGTGCCACAACAAAGCATATATTCTCTCTTGTGGAGTTCTGGGAAAATGTACGGCATAAGTTACGTTTTTTCTTTCATTCTGGACGTGCGCAGACGCAATGGAGCTACAAGAAAGCGTATAATTGCTCTTGTGAAGTGCTGGGAGGATGTACGGCGATAGATGCGTTCTCATTATCATTCTAGACGTGCGCAGATGCGATGGAGCCACAACAAAGCGTACATTCGCTCTTTGAAATGCTGGGTTCATGTACGGCCATAGCTACGTCCTTATTATCATTCTAGCCATGCGCAGAAGCAATGGAGCTACAACAAAGCGTAGTTACGCTCTTATGAAGTGTTAAAATGATAAACGGCAGTAGATACGTCCTTTCTATCATTCTAGACAGAAGCAGACGGAATAGAGCTACATTACAGCGTATATTCTCTCTTGTAAAGTGCTGGGAAGATGTACGGCCTTAGGTACGTCTTTTCTATCATTCTAGACGTGCGCAGACGCAATGGAGCTAGAAGAAAGCGCATAATTGCTCTTGTGAAGTGCTGGGATCATGTGCGGCCATAGATACGTCCCTTTTATCATTTAGACTTGCACAGATGCAATAAAGCCACAACAAAGCGTAAACTTGCTCTTTTGAAGAGTTGAGATGATGTACGGCATTGGATACGTTCTTTTTATCATTCTGGACGTGTGCAGAAGCAATAGAGCCACAACAAAGCGTATTTTTTCTCTTTTGAAGTGCGGGGACTATGAACGGCCATAAATACGTCCTTTCTATCATTCTAGAAGTGCGCACACGCAATAGAGCCACAACAAAGCGTATATTCGCTCTTTTGAAGTGCTGGGATGATGTACGGCGATAGATGTGTTCTCATTATCATTCTAGACGTGCGCAGACGTAATGGAGCCACAACAAAGCGTATATTCCCTCTTGTGGAGTGCTGGGAAAATGTACGGCCTTAGGTACGTCTTTTCTATCATTCTGGACAAGCGCAGACGGAATAGAGCCACAACAAAGCGTATATTATCTCTTGTGAAGTGCTGGAAAGATGTACGGCCTTAGGTGCGTCTTTCTATCATTCTAGACGTGCGTAGACGGAATAGAGCCACAACAAAGCGTATAATTACTCTTGTAAAGTGCTGGGATCATGTACGGCCATAGATACGTCTTTTGTATTATTGTAGACGTGCACAGCCATAATAGAGCCACAACAAAGCGTATATTCGCTCGTTTGAAGTGCTGGGATGATGTACGGCGATAGATGCGTTCTCATTATTATTCTAGACGTGCGAAGATGCAATGGAGCCACAACAAAGCGTATATTCCCTCTTGTGGAGTGCTGGGAAAATGTACGGCCTTAGGTACGTCTTTTCTATCATTCTGGACAAGCGAAGACGGAATAGAGCCACAACAAAGCGTATAATATCTCTTGTGAAGTGCTGGGAAGATGTACGGCCTTAGGTGCGTCTTTTCTATCATTCTAGACATGCTCAGACGCAATCGAGCTACAAGAAAACGTATAATTACTCATGTGAAGTGCTGGGATCATGTAAGGCCATAGATACGTCTTTTGTATCATTGTAGACGTGCGCAGCCACAATAGAGCGACAACAAAGCGTATATTCTCTCTTGCGAAGTGCTAGGATCATGTACGGCCATAGATACGTCATTTGTATCATTGTAGACGTCCGCAGACGCAATAGAGCCTCAACAAATTATTTGCTCTTGTGAACTGCTGAGATGATGAACTGTCATGGCTTCGTCCCTATTATCATTCTAGACTTGCGCAGATCCAATAAAGCCACAAAAAAGCGTATATTCGCTCTTTTGAAGTGTTGGGATGGTGTACGGCCAACTATACGTCCTTCCTATCAATATAGACGTGCGCAGAAGCAATAGAGCCACAACAAAGCGTATTTTTTCTCTTGTCAAGTGCTGGTACTATAAACGGCCATAAATACGTCCTTTCTAATATTCTAGACGTGCGCACACGCAATAGAGCCACAACAAGGCATATACTCGCTCTTTTGAAGTGCTGGAATGATGTACGGCCATAGATACGTCCTTATTATCATTCTAGACTTGCACAGATGCAATAAAGCCACAACAAAGCGTAAACTTGTTCTTTTGAAGGGTTGAGATGATGTACGGCATCGGATACGTTCTTTTTATCATTCTGGACGTGTGCAGAGGTAATAGAGCCACAACAAAGCGTATTTTTTCTCTTTTGAAGTGCTGGGACTATGAACGGCCATAAATACGTCCTTTCTATTATTCTAGACGTGCGCACACGCAATAAAGCCACAACAAGGCATATACTCGCTCTTTGAAGTGCTGGAATGATGAACGGCGATAGATGCCTTCTCATTATCAATCTTGACGTGCGCAGATGCAATGGTGCCACAACAAAGCAATATATTCTCTCTTGTGGAGTTCTGGGAAAATGTACGGCATAAGTTACGTTTTTTCTTTTCATTCTGGACGTGCGCAGACGCAATGGAGCTACAAGAAAGCGTATAATTGCTCTTGTGAAGTGCTGGGAGGATGTACGGCGATAGATGCGTTCTCATTATCATTCTAGACGTGCGCAGATGCGATGGAGCCACAACAAAGCGTACATTCGCTCTTTGAAATGCTGGGTTCATGTACGGCCATAGCTACGTCCTTATTATCATTCTAGCCATGCGCAGAAGCAATGGAGCTACAACAAAGCGTAGTTACGCTCTTATGAAGTGTTAAAATGATAAACGGCAGTAGATACGTCCTTTCTATCATTCTAGACAGAAGCAGACGGAATAGAGCTACATTACAGCGTATATTCTCTCTTGTAAAGTGCTGGGAAGATGTACGGCCTTAGTACGTCTTTTCTATCATTCTAGACGTGCGCAGACGCAATGGAGCTAGAAGAAAGCGCATAATTGCTCTTGTGAAGTGCTGGGATCATGTGCGGCCATAGATACGTCCCTTTTATCATTTAGACTTGCACAGATGCAATAAAGCCACAACAAAGCGTAAACTTGCTCTTTTGAAGAGTTGAGATGATGTACGGCATTGGATACGTTCTTTTTATCATTCTGGACGTGTGCAGAAGCAATAGAGCCACAACAAAGCGTATTTTTTCTCTTTTGAAGTGCGGGGACTATGAACGGCCATAAATACGTCCTTTCTATCATTCTAGAAGTGCGCACACGCAATAGAGCCACAACAAAGCGTATATTCGCTCTTTTGAAGTGCTGGGATGATGTACGGCGATAGATGTGTTCTCATTATCATTCTAGACGTGCGCAGACGTAATGGAGCCACAACAAAGCGTATATTCCCTCTTGTGGAGTGCTGGGAAAATGTACGGCCTTAGGTACGTCTTTTCTATCATTCTGGACAAGCGCAGACGGAATAGAGCCACAACAAAGCGTATATTATCTCTTGTGAAGTGCTGGAAAGATGTACGGCCTTAGGTGCGTCTTTCTATCATTCTAGACGTGCGTAGACGGAATAGAGCCACAACAAAGCGTATAATTACTCTTGTAAAGTGCTGGGATCATGTACGGCCATAGATACGTCTTTTGTATTATTGTAGACGTGCACAGCCATAATAGAGCCACAACAAAGCGTATATTCGCTCGTTTGAAGTGCTGGGATGATGTACGGCGATAGATGCGTTCTCATTATTATTCTAGACGTGCGAAGATGCAATGGAGCCACAACAAAGCGTATATTCCCTCTTGTGGAGTGCTGGGAAAATGTACGGCCTTAGGTACGTCTTTTCTATCATTCTGGACAAGCGAAGACGGAATAGAGCCACAACAAAGCGTATAATATCTCTTGTGAAGTGCTGGGAAGATGTACGGCCTTAGGTGCGTCTTTTCTATCATTCTAGACATGCTCAGACGCAATCGAGCTACAAGAAAACGTATAATTACTCATGTGAAGTGCTGGGATCATGTAAGGCCATAGATACGTCTTTTGTATCATTGTAGACGTGCGCAGCCACAATAGAGCGACAACAAAGCGTATATTCTCTCTTGCGAAGTGCTAGGATCATGTACGGCCATAGATACGTCATTTGTATCATTGTAGACGTCCGCAGACGCAATAGAGCCTCAACAAATTATTTGCTCTTGTGAACTGCTGAGATGATGAACTGTCATGGCTTCGTCCCTATTATCATTCTAGACTTGCGCAGATCCAATAAAGCCACAAAAAGCGTATATTCGCTCTTTTGAAGTGTTGGGATGGTGTACGGCCAACTATACGTCCTTCCTATCAATATAGACGTGCGCAGAAGCAATAGAGCCACAACAAAGCGTATTTTTTCTCTTGTCAAGTGCTGGTACTATAAACGGCCATAAATACGTCCTTTCTAATATTCTAGACGTGCGCACACGCAATAGAGCCACAACAAGGCATATACTCGCTCTTTTGAAGTGCTGGAATGATGTACGGCCATAGATACGTCCTTATTATCATTCTAGACTTGCACAGATGCAATAAAGCCACAACAAAGCGTAAACTTGTTCTTTTGAAGGGTTGAGATGATGTACGGCATCGGATACGTTCTTTTTATCATTCTGGACGTGTGCAGAGGTAATAGAGCCACAACAAAGCGTATTTTTTCTCTTTTGAAGTGCTGGGACTATGAACGGCCATAAATACGTCCTTTCTATTATTCTAGACGTGCGCACACGCAATAAAGCCACAACAAGGCATATACTCGCTCTTTGAAGTGCTGGAATGATGAACGGCGATAGATGCCTTCTCATTATCAATCTTGACGTGCGCAGATGCAATGGTGCCACAACAAAGCATATATTCTCTCTTGTGGAGTTCTGGGAAAATGTACGGCATAAGTTACGTTTTTTCTTTCATTCTGGACGTGCGCAGACGCAATGGAGCTACAAGAAAGCGTATAATTGCTCTTGTGAAGTGCTGGGAGGATGTACGGCGATAGATGCGTTCTCATTATCATTCTAGATGTGCGCAGATGCGATGGAGCAACAACAAAGCGTACATTCGCTCTTTTGAAATGCTGGGTTCATGTACGGCCATAGCTACGTCCTTATTATCATTCTAGCCATGCGCAGAAGCAATGGAGCTACAACAAAGCGTAGTTACGCTCTTATGAAGTGTTAAAATGATAAACGGCAGTAGATACGTCCTTTCTATCATTCTAGACAGAAGCAGACGGAATAGAGCTACATTACAGCGTATATTCTCTCTTGTAAAGTGCTGGGAAGATGTACGGCCTTAGGTACGTCTTTTCTATCATTCTAGACGTGCGCAGACGCAATGGAGCTAGAAGAAAGCGCATAATTGCTCTTGTGAAGTGCTGGGATCATGTGCGGCCATAGATACGTCCCTTTTATCATTTAGACTTGCACAGATGCAATAAAGCCACAACAAAGCGTAAACTTGCTCTTTTGAAGAGTTGAGATGATGTACGGCATTGGATACGTTCTTTTTATCATTCTGGACGTGTGCAGAAGCAATAGAGCCACAACAAAGCGTATTTTTTCTCTTTTGAAGTGCGGGGACTATGAACGGCCATAAATACGTCCTTTCTATCATTCTAGAAGTGCGCACACGCAATAGAGCCACAACAAAGCGTATATTCGCTCTTTTGAAGTGCTGGAATGATGTACGGCGATAGATGCCTTCTCATTATCAATCTAGACGTGCGCAGATGCAATACAACAAAGCATATATTCTCTCTTGTGGAGTTCTGGGAAAATGTACGGCATAAGTTACGTTTTTTCTTTCATTCTGGACGTGCGCAAACGCAATGGAGCTACAAGAAAGCGTATAATTGCTCTTGTGAAGTGCTGGGAGGATGTACGGCGATAGATGCGTTCTCATTATCATTCTAGACGTGCGCAGATGCGATGGAGCCACAACAAAGCGTACATTCGCTCTTTGAAATGCTGGGTTCATGTACGGCCATAGCTACGTCCTTATTATCATTCTAGCCATGCGCAGAAGCAATGGAGCTACAACAAAGCGTAGTTACGCTCTTATGAAGTGTTAAAATGATAAACGGCAGTAGATACGTCCTTTCTATCATTCTAGACAGAAGCAGACGGAATAGAGCTACATTACAGCGTATATTCTCTCTTGTAAAGTGCTGGGAAGATGTACGGCCTTAGGTACGTCTTTTCTATCATTCTAGACGTGCGCAGACGCAATGGAGCTAGAAGAAAGCGCATAATTGCTCTTGTGAAGTGCTGGGATCATGTGCGGCCATAGATACGTCCCTTTTATCATTTAGACTTGCACAGATGCAATAAAGCCACAACAAAGCGTAAACTTGCTCTTTTGAAGAGTTGAGATGATGTACGGCATTGGATACGTTCTTTTTATCATTCTGGACGTGTGCAGAAGCAATAGAGCCACAACAAAGCGTATTTTTTCTCTTTGAAGTGCGGGGACTATGAACGGCCATAAATACGTCCTTTCTATCATTCTAGAAGTGCGCACACGCAATAGAGCCACAACAAAGCGTATATTCGCTCTTTTGAAGTGCTGGATGATGTACGGCGATAGATGTGTTCTCATTATCATACTAGACGTGCGCAGACGTAATGGAGCCACAACAAAGCGTATATTCCCTCTTGTGGAGTGCTGGGAAAATGTACGGCCTTAGGTACGTCTTTTCTATCATTCTGGACAAGCGCAGACGGAATAGAGCCACAACAAAGCGTATATTATCTCTTGTGAAGTGCTGGAAAGATGTACGGCCTTAGGTGCGTCTTTCTATCATTCTAGACGTGCGTAGACGGAATAGAGCCACAACAAAGCGTATAATTACTCTTGTAAAGTGCTGGGATCATGTACGGCCATAGATACGTCTTTTGTATTATTGTAGACGTGCACAGCCATAATAGAGCCACAACAAAGCGTATATTCGCTCGTTTGAAGTGCTGGGATGATGTACGGCGATAGATGCGTTCTCATTATTATTCTAGACGTGCGAAGATGCAATGGAGCCACAACAAAGCGTATATTCCCTCTTGTGGAGTGCTGGGAAAATGTACGGCCTTAGGTACGTCTTTTCTATCATTCTGGACAAGCGAAGACGGAATAGAGCCACAACAAAGCGTATAATATCTCTTGTGAAGTGCTGGGAAGATGTACGGCCTTAGGTGCGTCTTTTCTATCATTCTAGACATGCTCAGACGCAATCGAGCTACAAGAAAACGTATAATTACTCATGTGAAGTGCTGGGATCATGTAAGGCCATAGATACGTCTTTTGTATCATTGTAGACGTGCGCAGCCACAATAGAGCGACAACAAAGCGTATATTCTCTCTTGCGAAGTGCTAGGATCATGTACGGCCATAGATACGTCATTTGTATCATTGTAGACGTCCGCAGACGCAATAGAGCCTCAACAAATTATTTGCTCTTGTGAACTGCTGAGATGATGAACTGTCATGGCTTCGTCCCTATTATCATTCTAGACTTGCGCAGATCCAATAAAGCCACAAAAAAGCGTATATTCACTCTTTTGAAGTGTTGGGATGGTGTACGGCCAACTATACGTCCTTCCTATCAATATAGACGTGCGCAGAAGCAATAGAGCCACAACAAAGCGTATTTTTTCTCTTGTCAAGTGCTGGTACTATAAACGGCCATAAATACGTCCTTTCTAATATTCTAGACGTGCGCACACGCAATAGAGCCACAACAAGGCATATACTCGCTCTTTTGAAGTGCTGGAATGATGTACGGCCATAGATACGTCCTTATTATCATTCTAGACTTGCACAGATGCAATAAAGCCACAACAAAGCGTAAACTTGTTCTTTTGAAGGGTTGAGATGATGTACGGCATCGGATACGTTCTTTTTATCATTCTGGACGTGTGCAGAGGTAATAGAGCCACAACAAAGCGTATTTTTTCTCTTTTGAAGTGCTGGGACTATGAACGGCCATAAATACGTCCTTTCTATTATTCTAGACGTGCGCACACGCAATAAAGCCACAACAAGGCATATACTCGCTCTTTGAAGTGCTGGAATGATGAACGGCGATAGATGCCTTCTCATTATCAATCTTGACGTGCGCAGATGCAATGGTGCCACAACAAAGCATATATTCTCTCTTGTGGAGTTCTGGGAAAATGTACGGCATAAGTTACGTTTTTTCTTTCATTCTGGACGTGCGCAGACGCAATGGAGCTACAAGAAAGCGTATAATTGCTCTTGTGAAGTGCTGGGAGGATGTACGGCGATAGATGCGTTCTCATTATCATTCTAGATGTGCGCAGATGCGATGGAGCAACAACAAAGCGTACATTCGCTCTTTTGAAATGCTGGGTTCATGTACGGCCATAGCTACGTCCTTATTATCATTCTAGGCTGGGAAGATGTACGGCCTTAGGTACGTCTTTTCTATCATTCTAGACGTGCGCAGACGCAATGGAGCTAGAAGAAAGCGCATAATTGCTCTTGTGAAGTGCTGGGATCATGTGCGGCCATAGATACGTCCCTTTTATCATTTAGACTTGCACAGATGCAATAAAGCCACAACAAAGCGTAAACTTGCTCTTTTGAAGAGTTGAGATGATGTACGGCATTGGATACGTTCTTTTTATCATTCTGGACGTGTGCAGAAGCAATAGAGCCACAACAAAGCGTATTTTTTCTCTTGAAGTGCGGGGACTATGAACGGCCATAAATACGTCCTTTCTATCATTCTAGAAGTGCGCACACGCAATAGAGCCACAACAAAGCGTATATTCGCTCTTTTGAAGTGCTGGGATGATGTACGGCGATAGATGTGTTCTCATTATCATTCTAGACGTGCGCAGACGTAATGGAGCCACAACAAAGCGTATATTCCCTCTTGTGGAGTGCTGGGAAAATGTACGGCCTTAGGTACGTCTTTTCTATCATTCTGGACAAGCGCAGACGGAATAGAGCCACAACAAAGCGTATATTATCTCTTGTGAAGTGCTGGAAAGATGTACGGCCTTAGGTGCGTCTTTCTATCATTCTAGACGTGCGTAGACGGAATAGAGCCACAACAAAGCGTATAATTACTCTTGTAAAGTGCTGGGATCATGTACGGCCATAGATACGTCTTTTGTATTATTGAAGACGTGCACAGCCATAATAGAGCCACAACAAAGCGTGTATTCTCTCTTGTGATGTGCTGGGATCATGTACGGCCATAGATACATCATTTGTATCATTGTAGACGTGCGCAGACGCAATAAAGCCTCAACAAAGCGTGTATTTGCTCTTGTGAACTGCTGAGATGATGAACTGTCATGGCTTCGTCCCTATTATCATTCTAGACTTGCGCAGATCCAATAAAGCCACAACAAAGCGTATATTCGCTCTTTTGAAGTGTTGGGATGGTGTACGGCCAACTATACGTCCTTCCTATCAATATAGACGTGCGCAGAAGCAATAGAGCCACAACAAAGCGTATTTTTTCTCTTGTCAAGTGCTGGGACTATGAACGGCCATAAATACGTCATTTCTATTATTCTAGACGTGCGCACACGCAATAGAGCCACAACAAGGCATATACTCGCTCTTTTGAAGTGCTGGAATGATGTACGGCGATAGATGCCTTCTCATTATCATTTTAGACGTGCGCAGATGCAATGGTGCCACAACAAAGCATATATTCTCTCTTGTGGAGTGCTGGGAAAATGTACGGCCTTAGGTACGTCTTTTCTATCATTCTGGACAAGCGCAGACGGAATAGAGCCACAACAAAGCGTATATTATCTCTTGTGAAGTGCTGGAAAGATGTACGGCCTTAGGTGCGTCTTTCTATCATTCTAGACGTGCGTAGACGGAATAGAGCCACAACAAAGCGTATAATTACTCTTGTAAAGTGCTGGGATCATGTACGGCCATAGATACGTCTTTTGTATTATTGTAGACGTGCGCAGCCACAATAGAGCGACAACAAAGCGTATATTCTCTCTTGTGAAGTGCTAGGATCATGTACGGCCATAGATACGTCATTTGTATCATTGTAGACGTCCGCAGACGCAATAAAGCCTCAACAAAGCGTGTATTTGCTCTTGTGAACTGCTGAGATGATGAACTGTCATGGCTTCGTCCCTATTATCATTCTAGACTTGCGCAGATCCAATAAAGCCACAACAAAGCGTATATTCGCTCTTTTGAAGTGTTGGGATGGTGTACGGCCAACTATACGTCCTTCCTATCAATATAGACGTGCGCAGAAGCAATAGAGCCACAACAAAGCGTATTTTTCTCCTGTCAAGTGCTGGGACTATGAACGGCCATAAATACGTCATTTCTATTATTCTAGACGTGCGCACACGCAATAGAGCCACAACAAGGCATATACTCGCTCTTTTGAAGTGCTGGAATGATGTACGGCGATAGATGCCTTCTCATTATCATTTTAGACGTGCGCAGATGCAATGGTGCCACAACAAAGCATATATTCTCTCTTGTGGAGTGCTGGGAAAATGTACGGCCTTAGGTACGTCTTTTCTATCATTCTGGACAAGCGCAGACGGAATAGAGCCACAACAAAGCGTATATTATCTCTTGTGAAGTGCTGGAAAGATGTACGGCCTTAGGTGCGTCTTTCTATCATTCTAGACGTGCGTAGACGGAATAGAGCCACAACAAAGCGTATAATTACTCTTGTAAAGTGCTGGGATCATGTACGGCCATAGATACGTCTTTTGTATTATTGTAGACGTGCACAGCCATAATAGAGCCACAACAAAGCGTATATTCTCTCTTGTGATGTGCTGGGATCATGTACGGCCATAGATACATCATTTGTATCATTGTAGACGTGCGCAGACGCAATAGAGCCTCGACAAAGTGTGTATTTGCTTTTGTGAAGTGCTGGGATGATGAACTGTCATGGCTTCGTCCCTATTATCATTCTAGACTTGCGCGGATGCAATAAAGCCACAAAAAAGCGTATATTCGCTCTTTTTAAGTGCTGGGAAGATGTACGGCCTTAGGTGCGTCTTTTTTATCATTCCAGACGTGCGCAGACGCAATGGAGCTACAAGAAAGCGTATAATTGCTCTCGTGAAGTGCTGGGATCATGTACGGCCATAGATACGTCTTTTGTATTATTGTAGACGTGCGCAGCCACAGTAGAGCGACAACAAAGCGTATATTCTCTCTTGTGAAGTGCTAGGATCATGTACGGCCATAGATACGTCATTTGTATCATTGTAGACGTCCGCAGACGCAATAGAGCCTCAACAAAGCGTGTATTTGCTCTTGTGAACTGCTGAGATGATGAACTGTCATGGCTTCGTCCCTATTATCATTCTAGACTTGCGCAGATCCAATAAAGCCACAACAAAGCGTATATTCGCTCTTTTGAAGTGTTGGGATGGTGTACGGCCAACTATACGTCTTTCCTATCAATATAGACGTGCGCAGAAGCAATAGAGCCACAACAAAGCGTATTTTTTCTCTTGTCAAGTGCTGGGACTATGAACGGCCATAAATACGTCATTTCTATTATTCTAGACGTGCGCACACGCAATAGAGCCACAACAAGGCATATACTCGCTCTTTTGAAGTGCTGGAATGATGTACGGCGATAGATGCGTTTTCATTATCCTTCTAGACGTGCGCAGACGCAATGGAGCCACAACAAAGTGTAAATCTCTCTTGTGGAGTGCTGGGAAAATGTGCGGCCTTAGGTACGTCTTTTCTATCATTCTGGACAGAAGCAGACGGAATAGAGCCACAATAAAGCGTATATTCGCTCTTGTAAAGTGCTGGGACGATGTACGGCCTTAGGTACGTCTTTTCTATCATTCTAGACTTGCACAGATGCATAAAAGTCACAAAAAAGCGTAAATCTACTCTTTTAAAGTGTTGAGATGATGTACGGCAGTAGATACGTTCTTCCTATTATTCTAGACGTGCGCAGAAGCAATAGAGCCACAACAAAGCGTATATTCGCTCTTGTGAAGTGCTGGGACTATGAACGGCCATAAATACGTCCTTTCAATCAATTCAAATGTGCGCACACGCAATAGAGCCACAACAAAGCGTATATTCGCTCTTTTGAAGTGCTGGGATGATGTACGGCGATAGATGCGTCTTCATTATCCTTCTAGACGTGCGCAGACGCAATGGAGCCACAACAAAGCGTGGTTCTCGCTTGTGGAGTGCTGGGAAAATGTGCGGCCTTAGGTACGTCTAATCTATCATTCTGGACAAGCGCAGACGGAATAGAGCCACAATAAAGCGTATATTATCTCTTGTAATATGCTAAGAAGATGTACGTCCTTAGGTACGTCTTTTCTATCCTTGTAGTCGTGCGGAGGCGCAATGGAGCTACAAGAAAGCGTATAATTGCTCTTGTGAAGTGCAGGGACCATGTACGGCCATAGAAACGTCTTTCGTATCATTGTAGACGTGCACAGACGCAATAGAGCCACAGCAATGCGTATATTCTATCTTGTGAAGTGCTGGGATGAGGACGGCCATAGATACGTATTTTCTTTCCTTCTAGACGTGATCAGAAGCAAGAGAGCCACAAGAAAGCATATATTCGCTATTGTGAAGTGCTGAAATGATGACTGGTGATCGCTACGTCCTTATTATCATTCTGGACTTGTACAGATGCAATAAAGCCACAACAAAGCGTATATTCGCTCTTGTGAAGTGCTGAGATGAAGTACGGCAGCAGATACGTCCTTCCTATCCTTTTGAACGAGCGCAGACCCAAAATAGCCACAACAAAGCGTATATTCGCTCTTTTGAAGTGCTGGGATGATGTACGGCAATAGATGCGTTCTCACTATCATTCTAGACGTGCGCAGATGCAATGGAGCCACAACAAAGCGTATATTCTCTCTTGTGGAGTGCTGGGAAAATGTACGGCATAAGTTACGTTTTTTCTTTCATTCTGGACGTGCGCAGACGCAATGGAGCTACAAGAAAGCGTATAATTGCTCTTGTGAAGTGCTGGGAGGATGTACGGCGATAGATGCGTTCTCATTATCATTCTAGACGTGCGCAGATGCGATGGAGCCACAACAAAGCGTACATTCGCTCTTTGAAATGCTGGGTTCATGTACGGCCATAGCTACGTCCTGTTATCATTCTAGCCATGCGCAGAAGCAATGGAGCTACAACAAAGCGTAGTTACGCTCTTATGAAGCGTTAAAATGATGTACGGCAAGTAGATACGTCCTTTCTATCATTCTAGACTGAAGCAGACGGAATAGAGCCACAATAAAGCGTATATTCGCTCTTGTAAAGTGCTGGGAAGATGTACGGCCTTAGGTACGTCTTTTCTATCATTCTAGACGTGCGCAGATGCATAAAAGTCAAAAAAAGCGTAAATCTGCTCTTTTGAAGTGTTGAGATGATGTACGGTAGTAAATACGTTCTTCCTATTATTCTAGACGTGCGCAGAAGCCATAGAGCCACAACAAAGCGTATATTCGCTCTTGTGAAGTGCTGGGACTATGAACGGCCATAAATACGACCTTTCTATTATTCTAGACGTGCGCACACGCAATAGAGCCACAACAAAGCGTATATTCGCTCTTGTGAAGTGCTGGGATGATGTACGGCGATAGATGCGTTTTCATTATCCTTCTAGACGTGCGCAGACGCAATGGAGCCACAACAAAGCGTAAATCTCGCTTGTGGAGTGCTGGGAAAATGTGCGGCCTTAGGTACGTCTTTTCTATCATTCTGGACAGAAGCAGACGGAATAGAGCCACAATAAAGCGTATATTCGCTCTTGTAAAGTGCTGGGAAGATGTACGGCCTTAGGTACGTCTTTTCTATCATTCTAGACTTGCACAGATGCATAAAAGTCACAAAAAAGCGTAAATCTACTCTTTTAAAGTGTTGAGATGATGTACGGCAGTAGATACGTTCTTCCTATTATTCTAGACGTGCGCAGAAGCAATAGAGCCACAACAAAGCGTATATTCGCTCTTGTGAAGTGCTGGGACTATGAACGGCCATAAATACGTCCTTTCGATCAATTCAAAAGTGCGCACACGCAATAGAGCCACAACAAAGCGTATATTCGCTCTTTTGAAGTGCTGGGATGATGTACGGCGATAGATGCGTCTCCATTATCCTTCTAGACGTGCGCAGACGCAATGGAGCCACAACAAAGCGTGGTTCTCGCTTGTGGAGTGCTGGGAAAATGTGCGGCCTTAGGTACGTCTAATCTATCATTCTGGACAAGCGCAGACGGAATAGAGCCACAATAAAGCGTATATTATCTCTTGTAATATGCTAAGAAGATGTACGTCCTTAGGTACGTCTTTTCTATCCTTGTAGTCGTGCGGAGGCGCAATGGAGCTACAAGAAAGCGTATAATTGCTCTTGTGAAGTGCAGGGACCATGTACGGCCATAGAAACGTCTTTCGTATCATTGTAGACGTGCACAGACGCAATAGAGCCACAGCAATGCGTATATTCTATCTTGTGAAGTGCTGGGATGAGGACGGCCATAGATACGTATTTTCTTTCCTTCTAGACGTGATCAGAAGCAAGAGAGCCACAAGAAAGCATATATTCGCTATTGTGAAGTGCTGAAATGATGACTGGTGATCGCTACGTCCTTATTATCATTCTGGACTTGTACAGATGCAATAAAGCCACAACAAAGCGTATATTCGCTCTTGTGAAGTGCTGAGATGAAGTACGGCAGCAGATACGTCCTTCCTATCCTTTTGAACGAGCGCAGACCCAAAATAGCCACAACAAAGCGTATATTCGCTCTTTTGAAGTGCTGGGATGATGTACGGCAATAGATGCGTTCTCACTATCATTCTAGACGTGCGCAGATGCAATGGAGCCACAACAAAGCATATATTCTCTCTTGTGGAGTGCTGGGAAAATGTGCGGCCTTAGGTACGTCTTTTCTATCATTCTGGACAGAAGCAGACGGAATAGAGCCACAAAAAAGCGCATAAATGCTCTTGTGAAGTGCCGGGATCATGTACGGCCATAGCTACGTCCTTATTATCATTCTAGACTTGCACAGATGCAATAAAACCACAACAAAGCAGAAACTTGCTCTTTTGAAGAGTTGAGATGATGTACGTCATTATATACGTTCTTTCTATCATTCTAGACGTGTGCAGAAGCAATGGAGCTACAACAAAGCGTATTTTTTCTCTTTTGAAAAGCTGGGACTATGAACGGCCATAAACACGTCCTTTCTATCATTCTAGAAGTGCGCACACGCAATAGAGCCACAACAAAGCGTATAATCGCTCTTTTGAAGTGCTGGGATGATGTACGGCGATAGATGTGTTCTCATCATCATTCTAGACGTGTGCAGACGCAATGGAGCCACAACAAAGCGTATATTCCCTCTTGTGGAGTGCTGGGAAAATGTACGGCCTTAGGTACGTCTTTTCTATCGTTCTAGACTTGCACAGATGCATAAAAGTCACAAAAAAGCGTAAATCTACTCTTTTAAAGTGTTGAGATGATGTACGGCAGTAGATACGTTCTTCCTATTATTCTAGACGAGCGCAGACGCAAAAGAGCCACAACAAAGCGTATATTCGCTCTTTTGAAGTGCTGGGATGATGTACGGCAATAGATGCGTTCTCATCATCATTCTAGACGTGCGCAGACGCAATGGAGCCACAACAAAGCGTGATTCTCTCTTGTGGAGTGCTGGGAAAATGTACGGCCTTAGGTTGGTCTTTTCTATCATTCTGGACAAGCGCAAACGGAATATGGCCACAATAAAAGCGTATAACTGCTCTTGTGAAGTGCAGGAATCATGTACGGCCATAGATACGTCCTTATTATCATTCTAGCCTTGAGCAGAAGCAATGGAGCTGCAACAAAGCGTAATCTCGCTTTTGAGAAAAGTTGAGATGATGTACGGCAGTAGATACGTCCTTTCTATCATTCTAGACAGAAGCAGACGCAATAGAGCCACAATGAAGCGTAGATTTGCTCTTTTGAAGTGCTGGGATGATGTACGGCAATAGATGCGTTCTCATTATCATTCTAGACGTGCGCAGACGCAATGGAGCCACAACAAAGCGTGATTCTCTCTTGTAGAGTGCTGGGAAAATGTGCGGCCTTAGGTACGTCTAATCTATCATTCTGTACAAGCGCAGACGGAATAGAGCCACAATAAAGCGTATATTCTCTCTTGAAATTTTCTGGGAAGATGTACGGCCTTAGGTACGTATTTTCTATCCTTCTAGATGTGCGCAGGCGCAACGGAGCTACATGAAAGCGTATAATTGCTCTTGTGAAGTGCTGGGACCATGTACGGCCATAGAAACGTCTTTCGTATCATTGTAGACGTGCGCAGACGCAATAGAGCCACAGCAATGCGTATATTCTATCTTGTGAAGTGCTGGGATGAGGACGGCCATAGATACGTATTTTCTATCCTTCTAGACGTGATCAGAAGCAAGAGAGCTACAACAAAGCATATATTCACTCTTGTGAAGTGCTGAATGATGACTGGTGATCGCTACGTCCTTATTATCATTCTGGACTTGTACAGATGCAATAAAGCCACAACAAAGCGTATATTCGCTCTTGTGAAGTGCGGAGATGTAGTACGGCAGCAGAAACGTCCTTCCCATCCTTCTAGACGAGCGCAGACGCAAAAGAGCCACAACAAAGCGTATATTCTCTCTTGTAGAGTGCTGGGAAAATGTACGGCCTTAGGTACGTCTTTTCTATCATTCTGGACAAGCGCAGACGGAAGAGAGCCACAATACAGCGTATATTCTCTCTTGAAATATTCTGGGAAGATGTACGGCCTTAGGTACGTATTTTCTATCCTTCTAGATGTGCGCAGGCGCAATGGAGCTACATGAAAGCGTATAATTGCTCTTGTGAAGTGCTGGGACCATGTACGGCCATAGAAACGTCTTTTGTATCATTGTAGACGTGCGCAGACGCAATAGAGCCACAGCAATGCGTATATTCTATCTTGTGAAGTGCTGGGATGAGGACGGCCATAGATACGTATTTTCTATCCTTCTAGACGTGATCAGAAGCAAGAGAGCTACAACAAAGCATATATTCACTCTTGTGAAGTGCTGAAATGATGACTGGTGATCGCTACGTCCTTATTATCATTCTGGACTTGTACAGATGCAATAAAGCCACAACAAAGCGTATATTCGCTCTTGTGAAGTGCGGAGATGTAGTACGGCAGCAGAAACGTCCTTCCCATCCTTCTAGACGAGCGCAGACGCAAAAGAGCCACAACAAAGCGTATATTCTCTCTTGTGGAGTGCTGGGAAATTGTGCGGCCTTAGGTACGTCTTTTCTATCATTCTGGACAGAAGGAGACGGAATAGAGCCACAATAAAGCGTATAATTGCTCTTGTGAAGTGCAGGGATCATGTACGGCCATAGATACGTATTTTGTATCATTGTAGACTTTCGCAGAAGCAATGGAGCTGCAACAAAGCGTAATCTAGCTTTTGAGAAAAGTTGAGATGATGTATGGCAGTAGATACGTCCTTTCTATCATTCTAGACAGAAGCAGACGCAATAGAGCCACAATGAAGCGTAGATTTGCTCTTTTGAAGTGCTGGGATGATGTACGGCGACAGATGCGTTTTCATTATCATTATAGACGTGCGCAGACGCAATGGAGCCACAACAAAGCGTGATTCTCGCTTGTGAAGTGCTGGGAAAATGTGCGGCCTTAGGTACGTCTTTTCTATCCTTCTAGTCGTGTGGAGGCGCAATGGAGCTACAAGAAAGCGTATAATTGCTCTTGTGAAGTGCTGGGACCATGTACGGCCATAGAAACGTCTTTTGTATCATTGTAGACGTGCGAAGACGCAATAGAGCTACACAATGCGTATATTCTATCTTGTGAAGTGCTGGGATGAGGACGGCCATAGATACGTATTTTCTATCCGTCTAGTCGTGGTCAGAAGCAAGAGAGCTACAACAAAGCATATATTCGCTCTTGTGAAGTGCTGAAATGGTGACTGGTGATCGCTACGTCCTTATTATCATTCTGGACTTGCACAGATGCAATAAAGCCACAACAAAGCGTATATTCGCTCTTGTGAAGTGCGGAGATGTAGTACGGCAGCAGAAACGTCCTTCCCATCCTTCTAGACGAGCGCAGACGCAAAAGAGCCACAACAAAGCGTATATTCTCTCTTGTGGAGTGCTGGAAAAATGTGCGGCCTTAGGTACGTCTTTTCTATCATTCTAGACAGAAGCAGACGGAATAGAGCCACAAAAAAGCGTATATTCTCTCTTGTAAAGTGCTGGGAAGATGTACGGCCTTAAATACGTCTTTTCTATCATTCTAGACGTGCGCAGACGCAATGGAGCTAGAAGAAAGCGCATAATTGCTCTTGTGAAGTGCTGGGATCATGTACGGCCATAGATACATCCTTATTATCATTCTAGACTTGCACAGATGCAATAAAGCCACAACAAAGCGTAAACTTGCTCTTTTGAAGAGTTGAGATGATGTACGGCATTGGATACGTTCTTTTTATCATTCTAGACGTGTGCAGAAGAAATAGAGCTACAACAAAGCGTATTTTTTCTCTTTTGAAGTGCTGGGACTATGAACGGCCATAAATCCGTTCTTTCTATCATTCTAGAAGTGCGCACACGCAATAGAGCCACAACAAAGCGTATATTCGCTCTTGTAAAGTGCTGGGATGATGTACGGCGATAGATGCGTTCTCATTCTCATTCTAGACGTGCGCAAACGCAATGGAGCCATATCAAAGCGTATATTCCCTCTTGTGGAGTGCTGGGAAAATGTACGGCCTTAGGTACGTCTTTTCTATCATTCTGGACGTGCGCAGACGAAATGGAGCTACAAGAAAGCGTATAATTGTTCTTGTGAAGTGCTGAGATCATGTACGGCCATATATACGTTCTTTGTATCATTTTAGACGTGCGCAGACGCAATAGAGCCACAACAAAGCGTATATTCGCTCTTGTCAAGTGCTGGGACTATGAACGGCCATAGATACGTCATTTCTATTATTCTAGACGTGCGCACACGCAATAGAGCCACAACAAGGCATATACCCGCTCTTTTGAAGTGCTGGAATGATGTACGGCGATAGATGCCTTCTCAATATCATTCTAGACGTGCGCAGATGCAATGGTGCCACAACAGAGCGTGATTCTCTCTTGTGAAGTGCTGGGAAAATGTACGGTGTTAGGTACGTCTTTTCTATCATTCTGGACAAGCGCAGACGGAATAGAGCTACAGTAAAGCGTACATTCTCTCTTGTAATATGCTGGGAAGATGTACGGCCTTAGGTACGTCTTTTCTATCTTTCTAGACGTGCGCAACCGCAATGGAGCTACAAGAAAGCGTATAATTGCTCTTGTGAAGTTCTGGGATCATGTACGGCCATAGAAACGTCTTTTGTATCATTGTAGACGTGCGCAGACGCAATAGAGCCACAGCAATGCGTATATTCTATCTTGTGAAGTGCTGGGATGAGGACGGCCATAGATACGTATTTTCTATCCTGCTAGACGTGACCAGAAGCAAGAGAGCCACAACAAAGCATATATTCGCTCTTGTGAAGTGCTGAAATGATGACTGGTGATCGCTACGTCCTTATTATCATTCTGGACTTGCACAGATGCAATAAAGCCACAACAAAGCGTATATTCGCTCTTGTGAAGTGCTGGAATGAAGTACGGCCAGAGATACGTCTTCTGTATCATTGTAGACGTGCGCAGACGCAATAGAGCCACAACAAGGCGTATATTCTCTCTTGTGGAGTGCTAGGATAATGTACGGCCTTAGGTATGTCCTGTCTATCTTTCTGTATGTGCGCACACGCAATAGAGCCACAACAAAGCGTATATTTGCTCTTTTGAAGTGCTGGAATGATGTACGGCAATAGATGCGTTCTCATTATCATTCTAGACGTGCGCAGATGCAATGGTGCCACAACAAAGCGTGATTCTCTCTTGTGGAGTGCTGGGAAAATGTACGGCCTTAGGTACGTCTTTTCTATCATTCTGGACAAGCGCAGACGGAACAGGGCCACAATAAAGCGTATAATTGTTCTTGTGAAGAACTGGGATCATGTACGGCCATAGAAACGTCTTTTGTATCATTGTAGACGTGCGCAGACGCAATAGAGCTACAACAAAGCGTATATTCTATCTTGTGAAGTGCTTGGATGAGGACGGCCATAGATACGTATTTTCGTTCCTTCTAGACGTGATCAGAAGCAAGAGAGCCACAAGAAAGCATATATTCGCTATTGTGAAGTGCTGAAATGATGACTGGTGATCGCTACGTCCTTATTATCATTCTGGACTTGTAC
This sequence comes from Plasmopara viticola, assembly GCA_001695595.3. Taxonomy (NCBI): domain Eukaryota; phylum Oomycota; class Peronosporomycetes; order Peronosporales; family Peronosporaceae; genus Plasmopara; species Plasmopara viticola. The sequence continues at coordinate 263,161 of MBPM02000084.1, forward strand.
AGATGCATTAAAGCCACAACAAAGCGTATATTAGCTCTTGTGAAGTGCTGAGATGAAGTACGGCAGCAGATACGTCCTTCCCATCCTTCTAGACGAGCGCAGACGCAAAAGAGCCACAACAAAGCGTATATTCGCTCTTTTGAAGTGCTGGGATGGTGTACGGCGATAGATGCGTTTTCATTATCATTCTAGACGTGCGCAGACGCAATGGAGCCACAACAAAGCGTATATTCTCTCTTGTGGAGTGCTGGGAAAATGTGCGGCCTTAGGTACGTCTTTTCTATCATTCTGGACAGAAGCAGACGGAATAGAGCCACAATAAAGCGTATAATTGCTCTTGTGAAGTGCTGGGATCATGCACGGCCATAGATACGTCCTTATTATCATTCTAGCCTTGCGCAGAAGCAATGGAGCTGCAACAAAGCGTGATTTCGCTTTTGAGAAAAGTTGAGATGATGTACGGCAGTAGATACGTCCTTTCTATCATTCTAGACAGAAGCAGACGCAATAGAGCCACAATGAAGCGTATATTTGCTCTTTCGAAGTGCTGGGATGATGTACGGCGATAGATACGTCCTTTCTATCATTCTAGACGTGCGCAGACGCAATGGAGCCACAACAAAGTGTGATTCTCTCTTGTGGAGTGCTGGGAAAATGAGCGGCCTTAGGTACGTCTTTTCTATCATTCTGGACAGAAGCAGACGGAATAGAGCCACAATAAAGCGTATATTCGCTCTTGTAAAGTGCTGGGAAGATGTACGGCCTTAGGTACGTCTTTTCTATCATTCTAGACTCGCACAGATGCATAAAAGCCACAAAAAAGCGTAAATCTGCTCTTCAAAAGTGTTGAGATGATGTACGGCAGTAGATACGTTCTTCCTATTATTCTAGACGTGCGCAGAAGCAATAGAGCCACAACAAAGCGTATATTCGCTCTTGTGAAGTGCTGGGACTATGAACGGCCATAAATACGTCCTTTCGATCAATTCAAAAGTGCGCACACGCAATAGAGCCACAACAAAGCGTATATTCGCTCTTTTGAAGTGCTGGGATGATGTACGGCGACAGATGCGTTTTCATTATCATTCTAGACGTGCGCAGACGCAATGGAGCCACAACAAAGCGTGATTCTCGCTTGTGGAGTGCTGGGAAAATGTGCGGCCTTAGGTACGTCTAATCTATCATTCTGGACAAGCGCAGACGGAATAGAGACTCAATAAAGCGTATATTCTCTCTTGTAATATGCTGGGAAGATGTACGTCCTTAGGTACGTCTTTTCTATCCTTCTAGTCGTGCGCAGGCGCAATGGAGCTACAAGAAAGCGTATAATTGCTCTTGTGAAGTGCTGGGACCATGTACGGCCATAGAAACGTCTTTTGTATCATTGTAGACGTGCGCAGACGCAATAGAGCCACAGCAATGCGTTTATTCTATCTTGTGAAATACGTGTTTTCTATCCTTCTAGACGTGGTCAGAAGCAAGAGAGCTACAACAAAGCATATATTCGCTCTTGTGGAGTGCTGAAATGGGGACTGGTGATCGCTACGTCCTTATTATCATTTTGGACTTGCACAGATGCAATAAAGCCACAACAAAGCGTATATTCGCTCTTGTGAAGTGCGGAGATGTAGTACGGCAGCAGAAACGTCCTTCCCATCCTTCTAGACGAGCGCAGACGCAAAAGAGCCACAACAAAGCGTATATTCTCTGTTGTGGAGTGCTTGGAAAATGTGCGGCCTTAGGTACGTCTTTTCTATCATTCTAGACAGAAGCAGACGGAATAGAGCCACAATAAAGCGTATATTCTCTCTTGTAAAGTGCTGGGAAGATGTACGACCTTAGGTACGTCTTTTCTATCATTCTAGACGTGCGCAGACGCAATGGAGCTAGAAGAAAGCGCATAATTGCTCTTGTGAAGTGCTGGGATCATGTACGGCCATAGATACGTCCTTATTATCATTCTAGACTTGCACAGATGCAATAAAGCCACAACAAAGCGTAAACTTGCTCTTTTGAAGAGTTGAGATGATGTACGGCATTGGATACGTTCTTTTTATCATTCTAGACGTGTGCAGAAGAAATAGAGCTACAACAAAGCGTATTTTTTCTCTTTTGAAGTGCTGGGACTATGAACGGCCATAAATACGTTCTTTCTATCATTCTAGAAGTGCGCACACGCAATAGAGCCACAACAAAGCGTATATTCGCTCTTGTGAAGTGCTGGGATGATGTACGGCGATAGATGCGTTCTCATTCTCATTCTAGACGTGCGCAGACGCAATGGAGCCACATCAAAGCGTATATTCCCTCTTGTGGAGTGCTGGGAAAATGTACGGCCTTAGGTACGTCTTTTCTATCATTCTGGACAAGCGCAGACGAAATGGAGCTACAAGAAAGCGTATAATTGTTCTTGTGAAGTGCTGAGATCATGTACGGCCATATATACGTTCTTTGTATCATTTTAGACGTGCGCAGACGCAATAGAGCCACAACAAAGCGTATATTCGCTCTTGTCAAGTGCTGGGACTATGAACGGCCATAGATACGTCATTTGTATTATTCTAGACGTGCGCACACGCAATAGAGCCACAACAAAGCGTATATTCGCTCTTGTGAAGTGCTGGGATGATGTACGGCGATAGATGCGTTCTCATTCTCATTCTAGACGTGCGCAGACGCAATGGAGCCACATCAAAGCGTATATTCCCTCTTGTGGAGTGCTGGGAAAATGTACGGCCTTAGGTACGTCTTTTCTATCATTCTGGACAAGCGCAGACGAAATGGAGCTACAAGAAAGCGTATAATTGTTCTTGTGAAGTGCTGAGATCATGTACGGCCATATATACGTTCTTTGTATCATTTTAGACGTGCGCAGACGCAATAGAGCCACAACAAAGCGTATATTCGCTCTTGTGAAGTTCTGGGACTATGAACGGCCATAGATACGTCATTTCTATTATTCTAGACGTGCGCACACGCAATAGAGCCACAACAAGGCATATACCCGCTCTTTTGAAGTGCTGGAATGATGTACGGCGATAGATGCCTTCTCAATATCATTCTAGACGTGCGCAGATGCAATGGTGCCACAACAGAGCGTGATTCTCTCTTGTGAAGTGCTGGGAAAATGTACGGTGTTAGGTACGTCTATTCTATCATTCTGGACAAGCGCAGACGGAATAGAGCTACAGTAAAGCGTACATTCTCTCTTGTAATATGCTGGGAAGATGTACGGCCTTAGGTACGTCTTTTCTATCTTTCTAGACGTGCGCAACCGCAATGGAGCTACAAGAAAGCGTATAATTGCTCTTGTGAAGGTCTGGGATCATGTACGGCCATAGAAACGTATTTTGTATCATTGTAGACGTGCGCAGACGCAATAGAGCCACAGCAATGCGTATATTCTATCTTGTGAAGTGCTGGGATGAGGACGGCCATAGATACGTATTTTCTATCCTGCTAGACGTGACCAGAAGCAAGAGAGCCACAACAAAGCATATATTCGCTCTTGTGAAGTGCTGAAATGATGACTGGTGATCGCTACGTCCTTATTATCATTCTGGACTTGCACAGATGCAATAAAGCCACAACAAAGCGTATATTCGCTCTTGTGAAGTGCTGGGATGAAGTACGGCCAGAGATACCTCTTCTGTATCATTGTAGACGTGCGCAGACGCAATAGAGCCACAACAAGGCGTATATTCTCTCTTGTGGAGTGCTAGGATAATGTACGGCCTTAGGTATGTCCTGTCTATCTTTCAAGATGTGCGCACACGCAATAGAGCCACAACAAAGCGTATATTTACTCTTTTGAAGTGCTGGGATGATGTACGGCAATAGATGCGTTCTCATTATCATTCTAGACGTGCGCAGATGCAATGGTGCCACAACAAAGCGTGATTCTCTCTTGTGGAGTGCTGGGAAAATGTACGGCCTTAGGTACGTCTTTTCTATCATTCTGGACAAGCGCAGACGGAATAGAGCTACAGTAAAGCGTACATTCTCTCTTGTAATATGCTGGGAAGATGTACGGCCTTAGGTACGTCTTTTCTATCTTTCTAGACGTGCGCAACCGCAATGGAGCTACAAGAAAGCGTATAATTGCTCTTGTGAAGTTCTGGGATCATGTACGGCCATAGAAACGTCTTTTGTATCATTGTAGACGTGCGCAGACGCAATAGAGCCACAGCAATGCGTATATTCTATCTTGTGAAGTGCTGGGATGAGGACGGCCATAGATACGTATTTTCTATCCTGCTAGACGTGACCAGAAGCAAGAGAGCCACAACAAAGCATATATTCGCTCTTGTGAAGTGCTGAAATGATGACTGGTGATCGCTACGTCCTTATTATCATTCTGGACTTGCACAGATGCAATAAAGCCACAACAAAGCGTATATTCGCTCTTGTGAAGTGCTGGAATGAAGTACGGCCAGAGATACGTCTTCTGTATCATCGTAGACGTGCGCAGACGCAATAGAGCCACAACAAGGCGTATATTCTCTCTTGTGGAGTGCTAGGATAATGTACGGACTTAGGTATGTCCTGTCTATCTTTCTGTATGTGCGCACACGCAATAGAGCCACAACAAAGCGTATATTTGCTCTTTTGAAGTGCTGGAATGATGTACGGCAATAGATGCGTTCTCATTATCATTCTAGACGTGCGCAGATGCAATGGTGCCACAACAAAGCGTGATTCTCTCTTGTGGAGTGCTGGGAAAATGTACGGCCTTAGGTACGTCTTTTCTATCATTCTGGACAAGCGCAGACGGAACAGGGCCACAATAAAGCGTATAATTGTTCTTGTGAAGAACTGGGATCATGTACGGCCATAGAAACGTCTTTTGTATCATTGTAGACGTGCGCAGACGCAATAGAGCCACAGCAATGCGTATATTCTATCTTGTGAAGTGCTTGGATGAGGACGGCCATAGATACGTATTTTCGTTCCTTCTAGACGTGATCAGAAGCAAGAGAGCCACAAGAAAGCATATATTCGCTATTGTGAAGTGCTGAAATGATGACTGGTGATCGCTACGTCCTTATTATCATTCTGGACTTGTACAGATGCATTAAAGCCACAACAAAGCGTATATTCGCTCTTGTGAAGTGCTGAGATGAAGTACGGCAGCAGATACGTCCTTCCCATCCTTCTAGACGAGCGCAGACGCAAAAGAGCCACAACAAAGCGTATATTCGCTCTTTTGAAGTGCTGGGATGGTGTACGGCGATAGATGCGTTTTCATTATCATTCTAGACGTGCGCAGACGCAATGGAGCCACAACAAAGCGTATATTCTCTCTTGTGGAGTGCTGGGAAAATGTGCGGCCTTTGGTACGTCTTTTCTATCATTCTGGACAGAAGCAGACGGAATAGAGCCACAATAAAGCGTATAATTGCTCTTGTGAAGTGCTGGGATCATGCACGGCCATAGATACGTCCTTATTATCATTCTAGCCTTGCGCAGAAGCAATGGAGCTGCAACAAAGCGTGATTTCGCTTTTGAGAAAAGTTGAGATGCTGTACGGCAGTAGATACGTCCTTTCTATCATTCTAGACAGAAGCAGACGCAATAGAGCCACAATGAAGCGTATATTTGCTCTTTCGAAGTGCTGGGATGATGTACGGCGATAGATACGTCCTTTCTATCATTCTAGACGTGCGCAGACGCAATGGAGCCACAACAAAGTGTGATTCTCTCTTGTGGAGTGCTGGGAAAATGAGCGGCCTTAGGTACGTCTTTTCTATCATTCTGGACAGAAGCAGACGGAATAGAGCCACAATAAAGCGTATATTCGCTCTTGTAAAGTGCTGGGAAGATGTACGGCCTTAGGTACGTCTTTTCTATCATTCTAGACTCGCACAGATGCATAAAAGCCACAAAAAAGCGTAAATCTGCTCTTCAAAAGTGTTGAGATGATGTACGGCAGTAGATACGTTCTTCCTATTATTCTAGACGTGCGCAGAAGCAATAGAGCCACAACAAAGCGTATATTCGCTCTTGTGAAGTGCTGGGACTATGAACAGCCATAAATACGTCCTTTCGATCAATTCAAAAGTGCGCACACGCAATAGAGCCACAACAAAGCGTATATTTGCTCTTTTGAAGTGCTGGGATGATGTACGGCGATAGATGCGTTCTCATTATCATTCTAGACGTGCGCAGATGCAATGGTGCCACAACAAAGCGTGATTCTCTCTTGTGGAGTGCTGGGAAAATGTACGGCCTTAGGTACGTCTTTTCTATCATTCTGGACAAGCGCAGACGGAATAGAGCTACAGTAAAGCGTACATTCTCTCTTGTAATATGCTGGGAAGATGTACGGCCTTAGGTACGTCTTTTCTATCTTTCTAGACGTGCGCAACCGCAATGGAGCTACAAGAAAGCGTATAATTGCTCTTGTGAAGTTCTGGGATCATGTACGGCCATAGAAACGTCTTTTGTATCATTGTAGACGTGCGCAGACGCAATAGAGCCACAGCAATGCGTATATTCTATCTTGTGAAGTGCTGGGATGAGGACGGCCATAGATACGTATTTTCTATCCTTCTAGACGTTATCAGAAGCAAGAAAGCCACAACAAAGCGTGCATTCGCTCTTGTAAAGTGCTGAAATGATGAACGGTCATAGCTACGTCGTTATTATCATTCTAGACGTGCGCAGAAGCAATAGAGCCACAACAAAGCGTATATTCGCTCTTGTCAAGTGCTGGGACTATGAACGGCCATAGATACGTCCTCTCTATCATTCTAGACGTGCGCACACGCAATAGAGCCACAAAAAGCGTATATTCGCTTTTTTGAAGTGCTGGGATGATGTACGGCAATAGATGCGTTCTCATTATCATTCTAGACGTGCGCAGATGCAATGGTGCCACAACAAAGCGTGATTCTCTCTTGTGGAGTGCTGGGAAAATGTACGGCCTTAGGTACGTCTTTTCTATCAATCTGGACAAGCGCAAACGGAATAGGGCCACAATAAAGCGTATAATTGCTCTTGTGAAGTACTGGGCTCATGCACGGCCATAGAAACGTCTTTTGTATCATTGTAGACGTGCGCAGACGCAATAGAGCCACAGCAATGCGTATATTCTATCTTGTGAAGTGCTGGATGAGGACGGCCATAGATACGTATTTTCTATCCTACTAGACGTGACCAGAAGCAAGAGAGCCACAACAAAGCATATATTCGCTCTTGTGAAGTGCTGAAATGATGACTGGTGATCGCTACGTCTTTATTATCATTCTGGACTTGCACAGATGCAATAAAGCCACAACAAAGCGTATATTCGCTCTTGTGAAGTGCTGGGATGAAGTACGGCAGCAGATACATCCTTCCTATCCTTCTAGACGAGCGCAGACGCAAAAGAGCCACAACAAAGCGTATATTCGCTCTTTTGAAGTGCTGGGATGATGTACGGCAATAGATGCGTTCTCATTATCATTCTAGACGTGCGCAGACGCAATGGAGCCACAACAAAGCGTAAATTCTCTCTTGTGGAGTGCTGGGAAGATGTGCGGCCTTAGGTACGTCTTTTCTATCATTCTGGACAAGCGCAAACGGAATAGGGCCACAATAAAAGCGTATAACTGCTCTTGTGAAGTGCTGGGATCATGTATGGCCATAGATACGTCCCTATTTTCATTCTAGACTTGCAGAGATGCAATAAAGCCACAAAAAAGCGTAAATTTGCTCTTTTGAAGTGTTGAGATGATTTACGGCAGTAGATACGTCCTTTCTATCATTTTAGACGTGCGCAGAAGCAATAGAGCCACAACAAAGCGTATATTCGCTCTTGTGAAGCGCTGGGACTTTAAACGGCCACAGATACGTCCTTTCTATCATTCTGGACGTGATCAGAAGCAAGGGAGCTACAACAAAGCATATATTTGCTCTTGTGAAGTGCTGAAATGATGAACGGTCATAGCTACGTCCTTATTATCATTCTAGACGTGCGCAGAAGCAATAGAGCCACAACAAAGCGTATATTCGCTCTTGTCAAGTGCTGGGACTATGAACGGCCATAGATACGTCCTCTCTATCATTCTAGACGTGCGCACACGCAATAGAGCCACAACAAAGCGTATATTCGCTTTTTTGAAGTGCTGGGATGATGTACGGCAATAGATGCGTTCTCATTATCATTCTAGACGTGCGCAGATGCAATGGTGCCACAACAAAGCGTGATTCTCTCTTATGGAGTGCTGGGAAAATGTACGGCCTTAGGTACGTCTTTTCTATCAATCTGGACAAGCGCAAACGGAATAGGGCCACAATAAAGTGTATAACTGCTCTTGTGAAGTACTGGGCTCATGCACGGCCATAGAAACGTCTTTTGTATCATTGTAGACGTGCGCAGACGCAATAGAGCCACAGCAAAGCGTATATTCTATCTTGTGAAGTGCTGGGATGAGGACGGCCATAGATACGAATTTTCTATCCTTCTAGACGTTATCAGAAGCAAGAAAGCCACAACAAAGCGTGTATTCGCTCTTGTGAAGTGCTGAAATGATGAACGGTCATAGCTACGTCCTTATTATCATTCTAGACGTGCGCAGAAGCAATAGAGCCACAACAAAGCGTATATTCGCTCTTGTCAAGTGCTGGGACTATGAACGGCCATAGATACGTCCTCTCTATCATTCTAGACGTGCGCACACGCAATAGAGCCACAACAAAGCGTATATTCGCTTTTTTGAAGTGCTGGGATGATGTACGGCAATAGATGCGTCCTTTCTATATTTGTAGAGGTGCGCGGACGCAATAGAGCCAAAACAAATTGTATATTCGCTCTTTTGTAGTGCTGGGATGATGTCCAGCCTTATGTACGTCCTTTCTATCATTCAAGAGATGCGCAGAAGCAATTAAGCCACAATAAAGCGTATATTTGCTCTTGCAAAGTGCTGGGAAGATGTACGGCCATAGATACGTTTTATAACATTATAGACGAACGCAGAAGCAATAGAGCCATAACAAAGCGTATATTATCTCTCGGATGAAGTACGGCCATAAATACGTTCTCATTACCATTCTAGACGTGCGCAGACGCAATAGAGCTACAATACAGCGTATATTCTCTCTTGTAAAGTGCTGGGAAGATGTACGACTTTAGGTACGTCTTTTCTAGCATTCTAGACATGCGCAGACGCAATAGAGCTACAAGAAAGCGTATACTCGCTCTTGTGAAGTGCTGAGTTGATGTGCGGCAGTAGATACGTCCATCCTATCCTTCTAGACGTGCGCAGACTCAATAGAGCCTCAACAAGGCGTATGTTCTTTTTTATGAACTGCTGGGAAGATGTACGGCCAGAGATACGTTCTTCTGTATCATTGTAGACGTGCGCAGACGCAATAAAGCACAAATAAAGCGTATATTCGCTCTTGTCAAGTGCTGGGACTATGAACGGCCATAAATACGTCCTCTCTATCATTCTAGACGTGCGCACACGCTATAGAGCCACAACAAAGCGTATATTCGCTCTTTTGAAGTGCTGGAATGATGTACGGCGATAGATGCGTTTTCATAATATTTATAGACGTGCGCAGATGCAATGGTGCCACAACAAAGCGTGATTCTCTCTTGTGGAGTGCTGGGAAAATGTACGGCCTTAGGTACATCTTTTCTATCATACTGGACAAGCGCAGACGGAACAGGGCCACAATTAAGCGTATAATTGCTCTTGTGAAGTGCTGGGATCATGTACGGCCATAGAAACGTCTTTTGTATCATTGTAGACGTGCGCAGACGCAATAGAGCCACAGCAATGCGTATATTTTATCTTGTGAAGTGCTGGGATGAGGACGGCCATAGATACGTATTTTCTATCCTTCTAGACGTGTGCAGACGCAATAAAGCACAAATAAAGCGTATATTCGTTATTGTGAAGTGCTGAAATGATGAACGGTCATAGCTACGTCCTTATTATCATTCTAGACGTGCGCAGAAGCAATAGAGCCACAACAAAGCGTATATTCGCTCTTGTCAAGTGCTGGGACTATGAACGGCCATAGATACGTCCTCTCTATCATTCTAGACGTGCGCACACGCAATAAAGCCACAACAAAGCGTATATTCGCTTTTTTGAAGTGCTGGGATGATGTACGGCGATAGATGCGTTCTCATTATCATTCTAGACGTGCGCAGATGCAATGGTGCCACAACAAAGCGTGATTCTCTCTTGTGGAGTGCTGGGAAAATGTACGGCCTTAGGTACGTCTTTTCTATCATTCTGGACAAGCGCAAACGGAATAGGGCCATAATAAAAGCGTATAACTGCTCTTGTGAAGTGCTGGGATCATGTATGGCCAAAAATACGTCCTTATTTTCATTCTAGACTTGCAGAGATGCAATAAAGCCACAAAAAAGCGTAAATTTGCTCTTTTGAAGTTTTGAGATGATTTACGGCAGTAGATACGTCCTTTCTATCATTTTAGACGTGCGCAGAAGCAATAGAGCTACAACAAAGCGTATATTCGCTCTTATGAAGTGCTAGAATGATGTACGGCGATAGATGCGTTCTCATTATATTTATAGACGTGCGCAGATGCAATGGTGCCACAACAAAGCGTGATTCTCTCTTGTGAAGTGCTGGGAAAATGTACGGTGTTAGGTACGTCTATTCTATCATTCTGGACAAGCGCAGACGGAATAGAGCCACAATAAAGCGTACATTCTCTCTTGTAATATGCTGGGAAGATGTACGGCCTTAGGTACGTCTTTTCTATCTTTCTAGACGTGTGCAGGCGCAATGGAGCTACAAGAAAGCGTATAATTGCTCTTGTGAAGTGCTGGGATCATGTACGGCCATAGAAACGTCTTTTGTATCATTGTAGACGTGCGCAGACGCAATAGAGCCACAGCAATGCGTATATTCTATCTTGTGAAGTGCTGGGATGAGGACGGCCATAGATACGTATTTTCTATCCTTCTAGACGTGATCAGAAGCAAGAGAGCCACAACAAAGCATATATTCGCTCTTGTGAAGTGCTGAAATGATGACTGGTGATCGCTACGTCCTTATTATCATTCTGGACTTGTACAGATGCAATAAAGCCACAACAAAGCGTATATTCGCTATTGTGAAGTGCTGAAATGATGACTGGTGATCGCTACGTCCTTATTATCATTCTGGACTTGTACAGACGCAATAAAGCCACAACAAAGCGTATATTCGCTTTTTTGAAGTGCTGGGATGATGTACGGCGATATATGTGTTCTCATTATCATTCTAGACGTGCTCAGATGCATGGTGCCACAACAAAGCGTATATTCTCTCTTGTGGAGTGCTGGGAAAATGTACGGCCTTAGGTACGTCTTTTCTATCATTCTGGACAAGCGCAAACGGAATAGGGCCATAATAAAAGCGTATAACTGCTCTTGTGAAGTGCTGGGATCATGTATGGCCAAAAATACGTCCTTATTTTCATTCTAGACTTGCAGAGATGCAATAAAGCCACAAAAAAGCGTAAATTTGCTCTTTTGAAGTTTTGAGATGATTTACGGCAGTAGATACGTCCTTTCTATCATTTTAGACGTGCGCAGAAGCATTAGAGCTACAACAAAGCGTATATTCGCTCTTATGAAGTGCTGGAATGATGTACGGCGATAGATGCGTTCTCATTATATTTATAGACGTGCGCAGATGCAATGGTGCCACAACAAAGCGTGATTCTCTCTTGTGAAGTGCTGGGAAAATGTACGGTGTTAGGTACGTCTATTCTATCATTCTGGACAAGCGCAGACGGAATAGAGCCACAATAAAGCGTACATTCTCTCTTGTAATATGCTGGGAAGATGTACGGCCTTAGGTACGTCTTTTCTATCTTTCTAGACGTGCGCAACCGCAATGGAGCTACAAGAAAGCGTATAATTGCTCTTGTGAAGTGCTGGGATCATGTACGGCCATAGAAACGTCTTTTGTATCATTGTAGACGTGCGCAGACGCAATAGAGCCACAACAAGGCGTATATTCTCTCTTGTGGAGTGCTAGGATAATGTACGGCCTTAGGTATGTCCTGTCTATCTTTCTAGATGTGTGCACACGCAATAGAGCCACAACAAAGCGTATATTTGCTCTTTGAAGTGCTGGAATGATGTACGGCAATAGATGCGTTCTCATTATCATTCTAGACGTGCGCAGATGAAATGGTGCCACAACAAAGCGTGATTCTCTCTTGTGGAGTGCTAGGAAAATGTACGGCCTTAGGTACGTCTTTTCTATCATTCTGGACAAGCGCAGACGGAACAGGGCCACAATAAAGCGTATAATTGTTCTTGTGAAGTACTGGGCTCATGTACGGCCATAGAAACGTCTTTCGTATCATTGTAGACGTGCGCAGACGCAATAGAGCCACAGCAATGCGTACATTCTATCTTGTGAAGTGCTGGGATGAGGACGGCCATAGATACGTATTTTCTATCCTTCTAGACGTTATCAGAAGCAAGAGAGCCACAACAAAGCGTGTATTCGCTCTTGTGAAGTGCTGAAATGATGAACGGTCATATCTACGTCCTTATTATCATTCTAGACGTGCGCAGAAGCAATAGAGCCACAACAAAGCGTATATTCGCTCTTGTGAAGTGATGGGATGATGTACGGCGATATATGTGTTCTCATTATCATTCTAGACGTGCGCAGACGCAATGGAGCCACAACAAAGCGTATATTCCCTCTTGTGGAGTGCTGGGAAAATGTACGGCCTTAGGTACGTCTTTTCTATCATTCTGGACGTGCGCAGACGCAATGGAGCTACAAGAAAGCGTATAATTGTTCTTGTGAAGTGCTGAGATCATGTACGGCCATAGATACGTTCTTTGTATCATTTTAGACGGGCGCAGACGCAATAGAGCCACAACAAAGCGTATATTCGCTCTTGTAAAGTGCTGGGACTATGAACGGCCATAGATACGTCATTTCTATTATTCTAGACGTGCGCACACGCAATAGAGCCACAACAAGGCATATACCCGTTCTTTTGAAGTGCTGGAATGATGTACGGCGATGGATGCCTTCTCAATATCATTATAGACGTGCGCAGATGCAATGGTGCCACAACAAAGCGTATATTCTCTCTTGTGAAGTGCTGGGAAAATGTACGGTGTTAGGTACGTCTATCCTATCATTCTGGACAAGCGCAGACGGAATAGAGCCACAATAAAGCGTACATTCTCTCTTGTGGAGTGCTAGGAAAATGTACGGCCTTAGGTACGTCTTTTCTATCATTCTGGACAAGCGCAGACGGAACAGGGCCACAATAGAGCGTACAATTGCTCTTGTGAAGTACTGGGCTCATGCACGGCCATAGAAACGTCTTTTGTATCATTGTAGACGTGCGCAGACGCAATAGAGCCACAGCAATGCGTATATTCTATCTTGTGAAGTGCTGGGATGAGGACGGCCATAGATACGTATTTTCTATCCTTCTAGACGTTATCAGAAGCAAGAGAGCCACAACAAAGCGTGTATTCGCTCTTGTGAAGTGCTGAAATGATGAACGGTCATAGCTACGTCCTTATTATCATTCTAGACGTGCGCAGAAGCAATAGAGCCACAACAAAGCGTATATTCGCTCTTGTCAAGTGCCGGGACTATGAACGGCCATAGATACGTCCTCTCTATCATTCTAGACGTGCGCACACGCAATAGAGCCACAACAAAGCTTATATTCGCTTTTTTTGAAGTGCTGGGATGATGTACGGCGATAGATGCGTTCTCATTATCATTCTAGACGTGCGCAGATGCAATGGTGCCACAACAAAGCGTGATTCTCTCTTGTGGAGTGCTGGGAAAATGTACGGCCTTAGGTACGTCTTTTCTATCATTCTGGACAAGCGCAGACGGAACAGGGCCACAATAAAGCGTATAATTGCTCTTGTGAAGTACTGGGCTCATGCACGGCCAAAGAAACGTCTTTTGTATCATTGTAGACGTGCGCAGACGCAATAGAGCCACAGCAATGCGTATATTCTATCTTGTGAAGTGCTGGGATGAGGACGGCCATAGGTACGTATTTTCTATCCTTCTAGACGTGATCAGAAGCAAGAGAGCCACAACAAAGCATATATTCGCTCTTGTGAAGTGCTGAAATGATGACTGGTGATCGCTACGTCCTTATTATCATTCTGGACTTGTACAGATGCAATAAAGCCATAACAAAGCGTATATTCGCTATTGTGAAGTGCTGAAATGATGACTGGTGATCGCTTCGTCCTTATTATCATTCTGGACTTGTACAGATGCAATAAAACCACAACAAAGCGTATATTCGCTCTTGTGAAGTGCTGAGATGAAGTACGGCCAGAGATACGTCTTCTGTATCATTGTAGACGTGCGCAGACGCAATAGAGCCACAACAAGGCGTATATTCTCTCTTGTGGAGTGCTAGGATAATGTACGGCCTTAGGTATGTCCTGTCTATCTTTCTAGATGTGCGCACACGCAATAGAGCCACAACAAAGCGTATATTTGCTCTTTGAAGTGCTGGAATGATGTACGGCAATAGATGCGTTCTCATTATCATTCTAGACGTGCGCAGATGAAATGGTGCCACAACAAAGCGTGATTCTCTCTTGTGGAGTGCTGGGAAAATGTACGGCCTTAGGTACGTCTTTTCTATCATTCTGGACAAGCGCAGACGGAACAGGGCCACAATAAAGCGTATAATTGCTCTTGTGAAGTACTGGGCTCATGTACGGCCATAGAAACGTCTTTCGTATCATTGTAGACGTGCGCAGACGCAATAGAGTCACAGCAATGCGTATATTCTATCTTGTGAAGTGCTGGGATGAGGACGGCCATAGATACGTATTTTCTATCCTTCTAGACGTTATCAAAAGCATGAGAGCCACAACAAAGCGTGTATTCGCTCTTGTGAAGTGCTGAAATGATGAACGGTCATAGCTACGTCCTTATTATCATTCTAGACGTGCGCAGAAGCAATAGAGCCACAACAAAGCGTATATTCGCTCTTGTGAAGTGCTGGGATGATGTACGGCGATATATGTGTTCTCATTATAATTCTAGACGTGCGCAGACGCAATGGAGCCACAACAAAGCGTATATTCCCTCTTGTGGAGTGCTGGGAAAATGTACGGCCTTAGGTACGTCTTTTCTATCATTCTGGACGTGCGCAGACGCAATGGAGCTACAAGAAAGCGTATAATTGTTCTTGTGAAGTGCTGAGATCATGTATGGCCATAGATACGTTCTTTGTATCATTGTAGACGTTCGCAGACGCAATAGAGCCACAACAAAGCGTATATTCGCTCTTGTCAAGTGCTGGGACTATGAACGGCCATAGATACGTCATTTCTATTATTCTAGACGTGCGCACACGCAATAGAGGCATATACCCGTTCTTTTGAAGTGCTGGAATGATGTACGGCGATAGATGCCTTCTCAATTTCATTCTAGACGTGCGCAGATGCAATGGTGCCACAACAAAGCGTATATTCTCTCTTGTGAAGTGCTGGGAAAATGTACGGTGTTAGGTACGTCTATCCTATCAGTCTGGACAAGCGCAGACGGAATAGAGCCACAATAAAGCGTACATTCTCTCTTGTAATATGCTGGGAAGATGTACGGCCTTAGGTACGTCTTTTCTATCTTTCTAGACGTGCGCAGGCGCAATGGAGCTGCAAGAAAGCGTATAATTGCTCTTGTGAAGTGCTGGGATCATGTACGGCCATAGAAACGTATTTTGTATCATTGTAGACGTGCGCAGACGCAATAGAGCCACAGCAATGCGTATATTCTATCTTGTGAAGTGCTGGGATGAGGACGGCCATAAATACGTATTTTCTATCCTTCTAGACGTTATCATAGCAAGAGAGCCACAACAAAGCGTGTATTCGCTCTTGTGAAGTGCTGAAATGATGAACGGTCATAGCTACGTCCTTATTATCATTCTAGACGTGCGCAGAAGCAATAGAGCCACAACAAAGCGTATATTCGCTCTTGTCAAGTGCCGGGACTATGAACGGCCATAGATACGTCCTCTCTATCATTCTAGACGTGCGCACACGCAATAGAGCCACAACAAAGCGTATATTCGCTTTTTTGAAGTGCTGGGATGATGTACGGCGATAGATGCGTTCTCATTATCATTCTAGACGTGCGCAGATGCAATGGTGCCACAACAAAGCGTGATTCTCTCTTGTGGAGTGCTGGGAAAATGTACGGCCTTAGGTACGTCTTTTCTATCATTCTGGACAAGCGCAGACGGAACAGGGCCACAATAAAGCGTATAATTGCTCTTGTGAAGTACTGGGCTCATGCACGGCCATAGAAACGTCTTTTGTATCATTGTAGACGTGCGCAGACGCAATAGAGCCACAGCAATGCGTATATTCTATCTTGTGAAGTGCTGGGATGAGGACGGCCATAGATACGTATTTTCTATCCTTCTAGACGTTATCAGAAGCAAGAAAGCCACAACAAAGCGTGCATTCGCTCTTGTGAAGTGCTGAAATGATGAACGGTCATAGCTACGTCCTTATTATCATTCTAGACGTGCGCAGAAGCAATAGAGCCACAACAAAGCGTATATTCGCTCTTGTCAAGTGCTGGGACTATGAACGGCCATAGATACGTCCTCTCTATCATTCTAGACGTGCGCACACGCAATAGAGCCACAACAAAGCGTATATTCGCTTTTTTGAAGTGCTGGGATGATGTACGGCGATAGATGTGTTCTCATTATCATTATAGACGTGCTCAGATGCAATGGTGCCACAACAAAGCGTATATTCTCTCTTGTGGAGTGCTGGGAAAATGTACGGCCTTAGGTACGTCTTTTCTATCATTCTGGACAAGCGCAAACGGAATAGGGCCACAAAAAAAGCGTATAACTGCTCTTGTGAAGTGCTGGGATCATGTATGGCCATAGATACGTCCTTATTTTCATTCTAGACTTGCAGAGATGCAATAAAGCCACCAAAAAGCGTAAATTTGCTCTTTTGAAGTGTTGAGATGATTTACGGCAGTAGATACGTCCTTTCTATCATTTTAGACGTGCGCAGAAGCAATAGAGCTACAACAAAGCGTATATTCGCTCTTGTGAAATGCTGGGACTTTAAACGGCCACAGATACGTCCTTTCTATCATTCTGGACGTGATCAGAAGCAAGAGAGCCACAACAAAGCATATATTCGCTCTTGTGAAGTGCTGAAATGATGACTGGTGATCGCTACGTCCTTATTATCATTCTGGACTTGCACAGATGCAATAAAGCCACAACAAAGCGTATATTCGCTCTTGTGAAGTGCTGGGATGAAGTACGGCTAGAGATACGTCTTCTGTATCATTGTAGACGTGCGCAGACGCAATAGAGCCACAACAAAGCGTATATTCTCTCTTGTGGAGTGCTAGGATAATGTACGGACTTAGGTATGTCCTGTCTATCTTTCAAGATGTGCGCACACGCAATAGAGCCACAACAAAGCGTATATTTGCTCTTTTGAAGTGCTGGAATGATGTACGGCAAAAGATGCGTTCTCATTATCATTCTAGACGTGCGCAGATGCAATGGTGCCACAACAAAGCGTCATTCTCTCTTGTGGAGTGCTGGAAAAATGTACGGCCTTAGGTACGTCTTTTCTATCATTCTGGACAAGCGCAGACGGAACAGGCCACAATAAAGCGTATAATTGCTCTTGTGAAGTACTGGGCTCATGCACGGCCATAGAAACGTCTTTTGTATCATTGTAGACGTGCGCAGACGCAATAGATCCACAGCAATGCGTATATTCTATCTTGTGAAGTGCTGGGATGAGGACGGCCATAGATACGTATTTTCTATCCTTCTAGACGTTATCAGAAGCAAGAAAGCCACAACAAAGCGTGCATTCGCTCTTGTGAAGTGCTGAAATGATGAACGGTCATAGCTACGTCCTTATTATCATTCTAGACGTGCGCAGAAGCAATAGAGCCACAACAAAGCGTATATTCGCTCTTGTCAAGTGCTGGGACTATGAACGGCCATAGATACGTCCTCTCTATCATTCTAGACGTGCGCACACGCAATAGAGCCACAACAAAGCGTATATTCGCTTTTTTGAAGTGCTGGGATGATGTACGGCGATAGATGTGTTCTCATTATCATTCTAGACGTGCGCAGATGCAATGGTGCCACAACAAAGCGTGATTCTCTCTTGTGGAGTGCTGGGAAAATGTACGGCCTTAGGTACGTCTTTTCTATCATTCTGGACAAGCGCAGACGGAACAGGGCCACAATAAAGCGTATAATTGCTCTTGTGAAGTACTGGGCTCATGCACGGCCAAAGAAACGTCTTTTGTATCATTGTAGACGTGCGCAGACGCAATAGAGCCACAGCAATGCGTATATTCTATCTTGTGAAGTGCTGGGATGAGGACGGCCATAGATACGTATTTTCTATCCTTCTAGACGTTATCAGAAGCAAGAAAGCCACAACAAAGCGTGTATTTGCTCTTGTGAAGTGCTGAAATGATGAACGGTCATAGCTACGTCCTTATTATCATTCTAGACGTGCGCAGAAGCAATAGAGCCACAACAAAGTGTATATTCGCTCTTGTCAAGTGCTGGGACTATGAACGGCCATAGATACGTCCTCTCTAACATTCTAGACGTGCGCACACGCAATAGAGCCACAACAAAGCGTATATTCGCTTTTTTGAAGTGCTGGGATGATGTACGGCGATAGATGTGTTCTCATTATCATTATAGACGTGCTCAGATGCAATGGTGCCACAACAAAGCGTATATTCTCTCTTGTGGAGTGCTGGGAAAATGTACGGCCTTAGGTACGTCTTTTCTATCATTCTGGACAAGCGCAAACGGAATAGGGCCACAATAAAAGCGTATAACTGCTCTTGTGAAGTGCTGGATCATGTATGGCCATAGATACGTCCTTATTTTCATTCTAGACTTGCAGAGATGCAATAAAGCCACAAAAAAGCGTAAATTTGCTCTTTTAAAGTGTTGAGATGATTTACGGCAGTAGATACGTCCTTTCTATCATTTTAGACGTGCGCAGAAGCAATAGAGCCACAACAAAGCGTATATTCGCTCTTGTGAAATGCTGGGACTTTAAACGGCCACAGATACGTCCTTTCTATCATTCTGGACGTGATCAGAAGCAAGAGAGCCACAACAAAGCATATATTCGCTCTTGTGAAGTGCTGAAATGATGACTGGTGATCGCTACGTCCTTATTATCATTCTGGACTTGCACAGATGCAATAAAGCCACAACAAAGCGTATATTCGCTCTTGTGAAGTGCTGGGATGAAGTACGGCTAGAGATACGTCTTCTGTATCATTGTAGACGTGCGCAGACGCAATAGAGCCACAACAAAGCGTATATTCTCTCTTGTGGAGTGCTAGGATAATGTACGGACTTGGGTATGTCCTGTCTATCTTTCAAGATGTGCGCACACGCAATAGAGCCACAACAAAGCGTATATTTACTCTTTTGAAGTGCTGGGATGATGTACGGCAATAGATGCGTTCTCATTATCATTCTAGACGTGCGCAGATGCAATGGTGCCACAACAAAGCGTGATTCTCTCTTGTGGAGTGCTGGGAAAATGTACGGCCTTAGGTACGTCTTTTCTATCATTCTGGACAAGCGCAGACGGAACAGGGCCACAATAAAGCGTATAATTGTTCTTGTGAAGAACTGGGATCATGTACGGCCATAGAAACGTCTTTTGTATCATTGTAGACGTGCGCAGACGCAATAGAGCCACAGCAATGCGTATATTCTATCTTGTGAAGTGCTGGGATGAGGACGGCCATAGATACGTATTTTCTATCCTTCTAGACGTTATCATAGCAAGAGAGCCACAACAAAGCGTGTATTCGCTCTTGTGAAGTGCTGAAATGATGAACGGTCATAGCTACGTCCTTATTATCATTCTAGACGTGCGCAGAAGCAATAGAGCCACAACAAAGCGTATATTCGCTCTTGTCAAGTGCTGGGACTATGAACGGCCATAGATACGTCCTCTCTATCATTCTAGACGTGCGCACACGCAATAGAGCCACAACAAAGCGTATATTCGCTTTTTGAAGTGCTGGGATGATGTACGGCGATAGATGTGTTCTCATTATCATTCTAGACGTGCGCAGATGCAATGGTGCCACAACAAAGCGTATATTTGCTTCGTGAAGTGCTAGGAAAATGCACGGCCTTAGGTACGTCTTTTCTATCATTCTGGACAAGCGCAAACGGAATAGGGCACAATAAAAGCGTATAACTGCTCTTGTGAAGTGCTGGGATCATGTATGGCCATAGATACGTCCTTATTTTCATTCTAGACTTGCAGAGATGCAATAAAGCCACAAAAAAGCGTAAATTTGCTCTTTTAAAGTGTTGAGATGATTTACGGCAGTAGATACGTCCTTTCTATCATTTTAGACGTGCGCAGAAGCAATAGAGCCACAACAAAGCGTATATTCGCTCTTGTGAAATGCTGGGACTTTAAACGGCCACAGATACGTCCTTTCTATCATTCTGGACGTGATCAGAAGCAAGAGAGCCACAACAAAGCATATATTCGCTCTTGTGAAGTGCTGAAATGATGACTGGTGATCGCTACGTCCTTATTATCATTCTGGACTTGCACAGATGCAATAAAGCCACAACAAAGCGTATATTCGCTCTTGTGAAGTGCTGGGATGAAGTACGGCTAGAGATACGTCTTCTGTATCATTGTAGACGTGCGCAGACGCAATAGAGCCACAACAAAGCGTATATTCTCTCTTGTGGAGTGCTAGGATAATGTACGGACTTGGGTATGTCCTGTCTATCTTTCAAGATGTGCGCACACGCAATAGAGCCACAACAAAGCGTATATTTACTCTTTTGAAGTGCTGGGATGATGTACGGCAATAGATGCGTTCTCATTATCATTCTAGACGTGCGCAGATGCAATGGTGCCACAACAAAGCGTGATTCTCTCTTGTGGAGTGCTGGGAAAATGTACGGCCTTAGGTACGTCTTTTCTATCATTCTGGACAAGCGCAAACGGAATAGGGCCACAATAAAAGCGTATGACTGCTCTTGTGAAGTGCTGGGATCATGTATGGCCATAGATACGACCTTATTTTCATTCTAGACTTGCAGAGATGCAATAAAGCCACAAAAAAGCGTAAATTTGCTCTTTTAAAGTGTTGAGATGATTTACGGCAGCAGATACGTCCTTCCTATCCTTCTAGACGAGCGCAGACGCAAAAGAGCCACAACAAAGCGTATATTCGCTCTTTTGAAGTGCTGGGATGATGTACGGCGATAGATGCGTTCTTATTATCATTCTAGACAAGCGCAGACGCAATGGAGCCACAACAAAGCGTATTTCCTCTCTTGTGGAGCGCTGGGAAAATTTACGGCCTTAGGTACGTCTTTTCTAACATTCTGGACGTGCGCGGACGCAATGGAGCAACAAGAAAGAGTATAAATGCTCTTGTGAAGTGCTGAGATCATGTACGGCCATAGATACGTCCTTTGTATCATTTTAGACGTGCGCAGACGCAATAGAGCCACAACAAAGCGTGTATTTGCTCTTGTGAAGTGCTAATTTGATGAACTGTCATAGCTAGGTCCTTATTATTATTCTATACTTGAGCAGAAGCAATAGAACCACAACAAAGCGTATATTCGCTTTTGTAAAGTGCTGAGAAGATGAACTGCCTAGCTACGTCCTTATTATCATTCTAGTCTTGCGCAGATGCAATAGAGCCACAACAAAGCGTATTTTTTCTCTTGTGAAGTGCTGGGATGATGAACGGCATAGATACGTCCTTTCTATATTTGTAGACGTGCGCAGACGCAATAGAGTCAAAAAAAAGTGTATAGTCGCTCTTTTGTAGTGCTGGGATGATGTCCAGCCTTATGTACGTCTTTTCTATCATTCTAGACATGCGCAGAAGCAATTAAGCCACAATAAAGCGTATATTTGCTCTTGCAAAGTGCTGGGAAGATGTACGGCCATAGATACTTTTATAACATTATAGACGAACGCAGAAGCAATAGAGCCATAACAAAGCGTATATTATCTCTGGGATGATGTACGGCCATAAATACGTTCTCATTCCATTCTAGACGTGCGCAGACGCAATAGAGCTACAATACAGCCTATTTTCTCTCTTGTAAAGTGCTGGGAAGATGTACGGCTTTAGGTACGTCTTTTCTAGCATTCTAGACATGCGCAGACGCAATAGAGCTACAAGAAAGCGTATATTCGCTCTTGTGAAGTGCTGAGTTGATGTGCGGCAGTAGATACGTCCATCCTATCCTTCTAGACGTGCGCAGACTCAATAGAGCCTCAACAAAGCGTATGTTCTTTTTTGTGAACTGCTGGGAAGATGTACGGCCAGAGATACGTTCTTCCTATCATTGTAGACGTGTGCAGACGCAATAAAGCACAAATAAAGCGTATATTCGTTATTGTGAAGTGCTGAAATGATGAACGGTCATAGCTACGTCCTTATTATCATTCTAGACGTGCGCAGAAGCAATAGAGCCACAACAAAGCGTATATTCGCTCTTGTCAAGTGCTGGGACTATGAACGGCCATAGATACGTCCTCTCTATCATTCTAGACGTGCGCACACGCAATAGAGCCACAACAAAGCGTATATTCGCTTTTTTGAAGTGCTGGGATGATGTACGGCGATAGATGTGTTCTCATTATCATTCTAGACGTGCTCAGATGCAATGGTGCCACAACAAAGCGTATATTCTCTCTTGTGGAGTGCTGGAAAAATGTGCGGCCTTAGGTACGTCTTTTCTATCATTCTGGACAGAAGCAGACGGAATTGAGCCACAATAAAGCGTATATTCGCTCTTGTAAAGTGCTGGGAAGATGTACGGCCTTAGGTACGTCTTTTCTATCAGTCTGGACAGAAGCAGACGGAATAGAGCCACAATAAAGCGTATAATTGCTCTTGTGAACTGCTGGGATCATATACGGCCATAGATACGTCCTTATTATATTTCTATAGATACGTCCTTTCTTTCATTGTACACGTGTGCAGACGCAAAAGAGCCACAACAAAGCGTATAATTGCTCATTTGATGTGTTGGGATCACGTTCGGCCATAGATACGTCCTTTCTTTCTTTGTAGACGTGTGCAGACGCAATAAAGCACAACAAAGCGTATATTCTCTTTTTTTGAAGTGCTGGGATGATGTACACCTTAGGTACGTCATCTGCATTATTCTAGACATGCGCAACGGCAATAGAGCCACAAAAAAGCGTATATTCGCTCTTGTGAAGTGCTAGGATAATGAAAGGTCATAGATGCGTCCTTGTTATCATTTTAGACTTACACAGACGCAATAGAGCCACAACAAAGCAAATATTCGCTCTTTTGAAGTGCTGAGATCATGTACGACCATAGATACGTCATTTCTTTCATTGTAGACGTGTGCAGACGCAATAGAGCCACAACAAAGCGTATACTCGCTCTATTGAAGATCTGGGAAGATGTATAGTCTTAGATACGTCCTTTCTATCATTCTAGACATGCGCAGGCACAATAGAGCCACAACAGAGCGTTTATTTGCCCTTTGGAAGTGCTGGGAAGATGTACAGTCTTAGGTACGTCCTTTCTATCATTCTAGACATGCGCAGACACAGTAGAGGCACAACAAATCGTTTATTCGCTCTTTTGAAGTCTGGGAAGATGTACAGTCTTAGGTACGTCCTTACTATCATTTTAGACATGCGCAGACACAATAGAGCCACAACAGAGCATATAATTGCTCTTTGGAAGTGCTGGAACGATGTACGATCTTAGGTACGTCTTTTCTATCATTCTAGACATGCGCAGACGCAATAGAGCCACAATAAAGCGTATATTTTCTCTTTGAAATGCTGGGATAATGTACAGCCTTAGGTACGTCATCTATATCATTCTAGACATGCGCAGCTGCAATAGAGCCACAATAAGGCGTATATTCGCTTTTGTGAAGTGCTGGGATGATGAACGGTCATATATGCGTCCTTATTATCATTCTAGACTTACACAGACGCAATAGAGCCACAACAAAGCGTATATTCGCTCTTTTGAAGTGCTGAGAAGATGTTCGACCATAGCTTCGTCCTAACTATCATTATAGACGTGCGCAGAAGCAATAGAGCCACAACAAAGCGTATATTTGCTCATTTGAAGTGCTGGGAAGATGTACAGCCTTAGGTACGACCGTTCTATTATTCTATACATGCGCAGACGTAATAGAGCGACAACAAAGCGTATATTCTCTCTTGTGAAGCGTTGAGATCACGTACGGCCATAGATACGTCCTTTCTTTCTTTGTAGACGTGTGCAGACGCGATAGAGCCACAACAAAGCGTATATTTGCTCTTTGGAAGTGTTGGGATAATATACGGTCATAGAACCGTTCTTTCTATCATCCTAGACGTGCGCAGACGCAATTGAGCCACAACAAAGCGTGTCTTTGTTCTTTCGATCTGTTGGGATGATGTACGGTCATAAATACGTTCTTTCTATCATTCTAAACGTGCGCAGATGCAATGGGACATCAATAAAGCGTTTATTCGCTCTAGTGAAGTGCTGGGAAGATGTACGACCATAGATACGTCCTTTTTATCATTAAAGATGTGCGCAGACGCAATAGAGCCAGAACAAAGCCTATATTCGCTCTTTGAAGTGTTGGAATGATCAACGACCATAAATATGACCTTTCTATCAATATAGACGTGCGCAAAAGCAAAAGAGCCACAACAAAGCGTATATTTGCATTTTTGAAGTGCTGGTATGATGTACAGTCTTAGGTACGTCCTTGATATCTTTCTAGACATGCGTAGACACAAAAGAGCCACAACAAAGCGTATATTTGCTCTTTTGAAGCGCTGGGAAAATGTACGTCTTTATGTACGCCTTTTTTATCATTCAAGACGTGCGCAGACGCAATAGAGTCTCGACAAAGCGTATAATGGCTCTTGTGAAGTGCTGACATCACGTACGGCCATAGATACGTCCTTTCTTTCATTGTACACGTGTGCAGACGCAAAAGAGCCACAACAAAGCGTATAATTGCTCATTTGATGTGTTGGGATCACGTTCGGCCATAGATACGTCCTTTCTTTCTTTGTAGACGTGTGCAGACGCAATAAAGCACAACAAAGCGTATATTCTCTTTTTTTGAAGTGCTGGGATGATGTACACCTTAGGTACGTCATCTGCATTATTCTAGACATGCGCAACGGCAATAGAGCCACAAAAAAGCGTATATTCGCTCTTGTGAAGTGCTAGGATAATGAAAGGTCATAGATGCGTCCTTGTTATCATTTTAGACTTACACAGACGCAATAGAGCCACAACAAAGCGTATATTCGCTCTTTTAAAGTGCTGGGAAGATGTAAAGCCTAAGGTACGTCCTTAATATCTTTCTAGACATGCGTAGAAGCAACAGAGCCACACCAAAGCGTCTCTTTGCTCTATTGAAGTGCTGGGAAGATGTACAGCCTTAGGTGCGTCCTCCATGTCTTTCTAGACATGCGTAGACACAATAGAGCCACAACAAAGCGTATATTCTCTCTTGTGAAGTGCTGGGAAGATGTACATCTTTATGCACGCCTTTTTGATCATTCTAGATGTGCGCAGATGCAATAGAGCCACAACAAATCGTATATTTGCTCTTTTGAAGTACTGAGATCATGTACGGCAGTAGACACGTCCTTTTCTTCATTAAAGTCGTGCGCAGAAGCAATAGAGCCACAACAAAGCGTATATTTGCTCTTTTGAAGTGCTGGAAAGATGTACAGCCTTAGGTACGACCTTTCTATCATTCTATACATGCGCAGACGTAATAGAGCGACAACAAAGCGTATATTCTCTCTTGTGAAGTGTTGAGATCACGTACGGCCATAGATTCGTCCTTTCTTTCTTTGTAGACGTGTGCAGACGCGATAGAGCCACAACAAAGCGTATATTTGCTCTTTGGAAGTGTTGGGAGAATATACGGTCATAGAACCGTTCTTTCTATCATTCTAGACGTGCGCAGACGCAATTGAGCCACAACAAAGCGTGTCTTTGTTCTTTCGATCTGTTGGGATGAAGTACGGTCATAAATACGTTCTTTCTATCATTCTAAACGTGCGCAGATGCAATGGGACATCAATAAAGCGTTTATTCGCTCTAGTGAAGTGCTGGGAAGATGTACGACCATAGATACGTCCTTTCTATCATTGAAGATGTGCGCAGACGCAATAGAGCCAGAACAAAGCCTATATTCGCTCTTTGAAGTGTTGGAATGATCAACGACCATAAATATGACCTTTCTATCAATATAGACGTGCGCAAAAGCAAAAGAGCCACAACAAAGCGTATATTTGCATTTTTGAAGTGCTGGTATGATGTACAGTCTTAGGTACGTCCTTGATATCTTTCTAGACATGCGTAGACACAAAAGAGCCACAACAAAGCGTATATTTGCTCTTTTGAAGTGCTGGGAAAATGTACGTCTTTATGTACGCCTTTTTTATCATTCAAGACGTGCGCAGACGCAATAGAGTCTCGACAAAGCGTATAATGGCTCTTGTGAAGTGCTGACATCACGTACGGCCATAGATACGTCCTTTCTTTCATTGTACACGTGTGCAGACGCAAAAGAGCCACAACAAAGCGTGTAATGGCTCTTGTGAAGTGCTGACATCACGTACGGCCATAGATACGTCCTTTCTTTCATTGTACACGTGTGCAGACGCAAAAGAGCCACAACAAAGCGTATAATTGCTCATTTGATGTGTTGGGATCACGTTCGGCCATAGATACGTCCTTTCTTTCTTTGTAGACGTGTGCAGACGCAATAAAGCACAACAAAGCGTATATTCTCTTTTTTTGAAGTGCTGGGATGATGTACACCTTAGGTACGTCATCTGCATTATTCTAGACATGCGCAACGGCAATAGAGCCACAAAAAAGCGTATATTCGCTCTTGTGAAGTGCTGGGATAATGAACGGTCATAGATGCGTTCTTGTTATCATTTTAGACTTACACAGACGCAATAGAGCCACAACAAAGCGTATATTCGCTCTTTTAAAGTGCTGGAAGGATGTAAAGCCTAAGGTACGTCCTTCATATCTTTCTAGACATGCGTAGAAGCAATGGAGCCACACCAAAGCGTCTCTTTGCTCTATTGAAGTGCTGGGAGGATGTACAGCCTTAGGTGCGTCCTACATATCTTTCTAGACATGCGTAGACACAATAGAGCCACAACAAAGCGTATATTCTCTCTATTGAAGTGCTGGGAAGATGTACAGTCTTAGGTACGTCCTTTATATCTTTCGGGACATGCGCAGACACAATGGAGCCACAACAGAGCGTATATTTGCTCTTTGGAAGTAAAGTGCTGGGAAGATGTACGTCCTTATGTACGTCTTGTTTTATCATTTTAGACATTCGCAGGCACAATAGAGACACAACAAAGCGTATATTCGCTCTATTGAAGTGCTGGGAAGATGTACAGTCTTAGGTACGTCCTTGCTATCTTTCAAGACATGCGCAGACACAATAGAGCCACAACGGAGCGTATATTTGCTCTTCGGAAGTGCTGGGAAGATATACAGTCTTAGGTACGTCTTTTCTATCTTTCAAGACATGCGCAGACACAATAGAGCCAAAACAGAGCGTATATTTGCTCTTTGGAAGTGAAGTGCTGGGAAGATGTACGTCCTTATGTACGTCTTTTTTATCATTCTAGACATGCGCAGGCACAATAGAGCCACAACAAAGCGTATATTCACTCTATTGAAGTGCTGGGAAGATGTACAGCCTTAGGTACGTCCTTGCGATCTTTCAAGACATGCGCAGACACAATAGAGCCACAACAGAGCGTATATTTGCTCTTTGGAAGTAAAGTTCTGGGAAGATGTACATCCTTATGTACGTCTTTTTTATCATTCTAGACATGCGCAGGCACAATAGAGCCACAACAAAGCGTATATTCGCTCTATTGAAGTGCTGGGAAGATGTACAGTCTTAGGTACGTCCTTGCTATCTTTCAAGACATGCGCAGACACAAAAGAGCCACAACAGAGCGTATATTTGCTCTTTGGAAGTGCTGGGAAGATGTACAGTCTTAGGTACGTCTTTTCTATCTTTCAAGACATTCGGAAACAATAGAGCCACAACAGAGCGTATATTTGCTCTTAGGAAGTGAAGTGCTGGGAAGATGTACGTCCTTATGCACGTCTACTTTATCATTCTAGACATGCGCAGGCACAATAGAGCCAAAACAAAGCGTATATTCGCTCTATTGAAGTGCTGGGAAGATGTACAGTCTCAGGTACGTCCTTTATATCTTTTAAGACATGCGCAGACACAATAGAGCCACAACAGAGCGTATATTTGCTCTTTGGAAGTGAAGTGCTGGGAAGATGTACGTTCTTATGTACGTCTTTTTTTATCATTCTAGACATGCGCAGACACAATAGAGCCACAACAAATCGTATATTCGCTCTATTGAAGTGCTGGGAAGATGTACAGTCTTAGGTACGTCCTTTCTATCATTCTAGACATGCGCAGACGCAATAGAGCCACAATAAAGCTTATATTCTCTTTTTGAAGTGCTGGGATGATGTACAGCCTTAGGTACGTCATCGCTATCATTCTAGACATGCGCAGACGCAATAGAGCTACAACAACTCGTGTCTTTGCTCTTGTGAAGTGCTGGGATGATGAACGGTCATATATGCGTCCTTATTATCATTCTAGACTAACACATACGCAATAGAGCCACAACAAAGCGCATTTTTCTCTTTTAAAGTGTTGGGATGATGTACGGTCATAGATACGTTCTTTCTATCATTCTATCATTCCAGACGTGCGCAGACGCAATAGAGCATCAAAAAAGCGTTATTCGCTCAAATGAAGCGCTGAGAAGATGTACGACCATAGATACGTCCTTACTATGATTATAGACGTGCGCAGAAGCAATAGAGCCACAACAAAGTGTATATTTGCTCTTGTGAAGAGCTGGGATGTTGAACGGCCATAGATACGTCTTTTTTATCATTCTAGACATGCGCAGACGCAATAGAGCCACGACAAAGCGTATATTCGCTCTTTAAAAGTGCTGGGAAGATGTACAGCCTAAAGTACGTCCTTCATATCTTTTAAGACATGCGCAGACACAATAGAGCCACAACAGAGCGTATATTTGCTCTTTGGAAGTGAAGTGCTGGGAAGATGTACAGTCTTTTTTACGTCTTTTTTTATTATTCTAGACATGCGCAGACGCAATAGAGCCACAACAGAGCATATATTTGCTCTTTGGAAGTGCTGGAAAGATGTACAATCTTAGGTACGTCTTTTCTATCATTCTAGAAATGCGCAGACGCAATAGAGCCACAATAAAGCTTATATTCTCTTTTTTGAAGTGCTGGGATGATGTACAGCCTTAGGTACGTCATCTATATCATTCTAGACATGCGCAGACGCAATAGAGCTACAACAACTCGTGTATTCGCTCTTGTGAAGTGCTGGGATGATGAACGGTCATATATACGTCCTTATTATCATTCCAGACTAACACATACGCAATAGAGCCACAACAAAGCGCATTTTTCTCTTTTAAAGTGTTGGGATGATGTACGGTCATAGATACGTTCTTTCTATCATTCTATCATTCCAGACGTGCGCAGAAGCAATAGAGCCACAACAAAGTGTATATTTGCTCTTGTGAAGAGCTGGGATGCTGAACGGCCATGGATACGTCTTTTATATCATTAAAGACGTGCGCAGACGCAATAGAGCCACAACAAAGCGTATATTCGCTCTTTAAAAGTGCTGGGAAGATGTACAGCCTAAAGTACGTCCTTCATATCTTTCAAGACATGCGCAGACACAATAGAGCCACAACAGAGCGTATATTTGCTCTTTGGAAGTAAAGTGCTGGGAAGATGTACGTCCTTATGTACGTCTTTTTTTATCATTCTAGACATGCGCAGACACAGTAGAGCCACAACAGAGCATATAATTGCTCTTTGGAAATGTTGGAACGATGTACAGCCTTAGGTACGTCTTTTATATCATTCTAGGCATGCGCAGACACAATAGAGCCACAACAGAGCGTATATTTGCTCTTTGGAAGTGCTGGGAAGATGTACAGTCTTAGGTACGTCCTTTCTATCTTTCAAGACATGCGCAGACACAATAGAGCCACAACATAGCGTAGATTTGCTCTTTGGAAGTAAAGTGCTGGGAAGATGTACGTCCTTATGTACGTCTTTTTTATCATTCTAGACATCCGCAGACACAGTAGAGCCACAACAAAACGTATATTCGCTCTATTGAAGTGCTGGGAAGATGTACAGTCTTAGGTACGTCCTTACTATCATTCTAGACATGCGCAGACACAATAGAGCCACAACAGAGCATATATTTGCTCTTTGGAAGTGCTGGAACGATGTACAATCTTAGGTACGTCTTTTCTATCATTCTAGACATGCGCAGACGCAATAGAGCCACAATAAAGCTTATATTCTCTTTTTTGAAGTGCTGGGATGATGTACAGCCTTAGGTACGTCATCTATATCATTCTAGACATGCGCAGACGCAATAGAGCTACAACAACTCGTGTATTCGCTCTTGTGAAGTGCTGGGATGATGAACGGTCATATATGCGTCCTTATTATCATTCCAGACTAACACATACGCAATAGAGCCACAACAAAGCGCATTTTTTCTCTTTTAAAGTGTTGGGATGATGTACGGTCATAGATACGTTCTTTCTATCATTCTATCATTCTAGACGTGCGCAGACGCGATAGAGCATCAAAAAAGCGTTATTTGCTCGAGTAAAAAGCTGAGAAGATGTACGACCAAAGATACGTCCTAATTATCATTAAAGACGTGCGCAGAAGCAATAGAGCCACAACAAAGCGTATATTTGCTCATTTGAAGTGCTGGGAAAATGTACACCCTTAGGTACGTCTTTTCTATCATTCTATACATGCGCCAATGTAAAAGAGCCTCGACTTGGCGTTTATTCTCTCTTGTGAAGTGCTGAGATCACGTACGACCATAGATACGTCCTTCCTATCATTATAGACGTGCGCAGACACAATAGAGCCACAACAAAGCGTATATTCGCTCTAGTGAAGTGCTGGGAAGATGTACCACCATAGATACGTCCTTACTATCATTCTAGACGTGCGCAGACGCAATAGAGCCACAATACAGCGTATATTCGCTCTTATGAAGGGCTGGGAAGATGTAAGGCCTTAGGTACGTCTATTCTATCATTCTAGACGTTTGCAAACGCTATAGAGCCAGAACTTTGCGTATATTCGATCTTGTCAGGTGCTGAGATCGTGTACGGCCATAGATACGTCCTTTCTTTCATTGTAGACGTGTGCAGTCGCAATAGAGCCACAAAAAAGCGTATCCTTGCTCTTTTGGAGTTTTGGTGTTATATACGGTCATAGATACGTTCTTTCTATTATTCTAGACGTGTGCAGTGCAATAGAGTTGACGTTAAAAGGCCGAAAGGCAAAAGCTCAGGATCAATTAAAAAGGGTGCATAACATCAGGCTGATTAACAGGGCAGATAATAATCGTGCTCTTGGTAGTGAAGTGATTACATGTCAAGATCCGAATGTGTCAAAGCAATACTGCGCAAGAAGTTTACGAGACCTTTACGAGAAAGCGACATCTTAAAAATCATCTTTAAAGTGCTTTATTATATCCTAATCATGAAAACTTGCGTTCATGTCTCCGCTTTTAGTGCAATGAACACGAATCGAGAAGATTACACGTGGCTGTGCTCGAAAACGAGAAAGACTCAGGTGCAAAGTATGCAGATACGTACTCCTGACCTCATGTGTGGTTTGTGAGAACTTTTCTATTTTGCGCTCGTGCTTTCGACCAGCTTGTAGGAACAACATGCGCTTATACATCAGATTTATAGGATTTTCGATTTGGTAGTTTTCAAAGTTAGTCTTTTGGAGCAACATATTAATGAATCAAGGTCACTTGAGCGGTAGATGGCAAAATGCAAAGTAAATTTATTTTAGGTCCCAAGTTCGCAACTGATTGCTACCTCTACGCTAATCATCTATCTAAGCCAATCAGAACGACTCACTATCCGGGCGTAATCCTCTTCCCATCCGGGCGCAATCATCTTGAGTCAGCCTGTCCACCCGCCAATCCATGACGTTACGTCGCAACGTTGACCGGTATCAGTACCGGTAGCTTACCGGTACAACATTCTTGGTCGAGGCGTCGTATATTCATTAGCTGATCGAGGCGTTACTTTGACAGCATCTTCGACAACACTCCCACTCGACTCGGTAGCCTTCGATCTTTGTATACCAAGTTTGCTTTGAAGTAGACAAAACTGCATCGCAGGATTCAGCTTGGTCATTATGTCGGCCAGCATGTCGAGAGAAGTAGTATACTCGAGAATCACTAGACCATCTTCTACTATTTCACGTACAAAATGGTGTCAAATGTCGATGTGCTTGGTTCGTTTGTGAGCCTCCGGGCTCTAAGCTAGTGCAATCGAGCCTTGATTATCATAAATCTTGACCGCTGTATCCGGGGACATCTCGCCAAACTCACACAAAAACGCCTTGAGCCATATTGCCTCTTGCGTAGCTTCTGATATTTCCATGTATTCAGCTTCCGTGGACGATGGTTCCACAGTACACCGTTTCTTGCTCTTCTAGCTGACACATCCACCCCTCATCATAAAGGCGTAGCCGCTTGTACTCCTTCGCGATATTAAATCTCCGGCCCTGTCCGCATCCAAAAATCCGTGCAGTCCATCATGATTCGCAGCTGATATTCAATACAGTGCGTTCTTGTGCCTTAAATATACCTGTAGACCCAACGCTTGCCAGTGTGTCGGACAGGGGTCTGCTGCAAATTGGCTGAGTACTCCCACTGCCGCAGCAAGATCCGGACGCGTGCCGACCATTAGATACATCAGGCAACCAACAGCATTTCAATACGGCACGCCGGTCATAGTGTCACTGTGTTTGCATCCTCCTTCGAACATGGACTTGATAAGTTCGATCCCTGGATTTTGCGGTATTTAATGGGCTTGCTTTTTTCCATATAAAACTTGGTCAAAATCTCGCACGTGAACTTGGTTTGCCGCATCGTCAGAGTCCCGATATTTAAATCTTGTTCGATCTCGAATCAAAAAAGAAGTTTAGCTGCCCCAAATCCGTCATCTCAAATCGTTCGCTGAGTGCGTGCTTGGTTTCCCGAAGCATCTTGCTGGTATTGCAAGCCAATATTAGATCGTCGACGTAAAGCGCTATGAACATCATGTATTGGCCATCACAACAGACCCGCCTTTTAAATCCTGATTAGAGCGATACTTCCAAGAAGAAGTTGTCGCACACAGATGTAGGTAGCCTCCAATAAGTCAACCAGCTTCGATATTCATCTAGTGATTATATGTTACCATATTGATTTGCGTACCTCAGCCTCTCAGCCGGTGGGTCTTGTTGTAATCACTCACCCCGAGAAGCTTTCTCATCCCGTTTTCCAATCCAATGTGTTATAAAATTAGCCGGCTTTCTATTTGACTCACCCATTATTTCGACCTCCACAAAACCAGCTATTTGGCTGACGCTGGCGTCGACGCTAACCTCACGGCGTGTATTTTCATTGTCGGTGCCCGCATGCTCGCATTCCTACGCGACTGGACATCGCCTATAGATGAAAAGGAAAAAACGAAATACGAAGCAGCGTCATCATAACTGTCAGCTTCATCGAACACCTCAGCTATGGTGAGCGGTGGTGATGTCAAAGCCATGGCATCAAATGCGAGTATAACTTTAACGTTGATTAGTGCACTTCTGCAGCTCGATACCGATATCCACCACGGCATCGCGTCGATTCCGGTCTTTGAGCAACTGACTTATCGCTCCCTCGGGCTGCCAAAACAAAAGATGATGCTGGTGGCGGTGTCCGTCTTGATTGCAGATGCCCGTCTGTACGATCTTCCTCGTGCCAAGTGTGCGATGATAATCGATAATGGGCATTCGCTCGAACGCACTAGCATCTTTCAGATTGCCTACTCCTTTCTTGCGGAAAACGGAAGCCGCGCCTTTCAGGGGTAGATCGAAGACGATCAGATAGGCCGGTTCTCCAAAGACCACAGTCGGAAGTGTCGTGTGTATTTACAGGCTTGTCCTGTCTTCGAGGCACTGTCACGACAGGAAATAAAAATTTATGGTGACATCTACCGGCTCTCCAAATTTGACATTTCAGCGGGTCAATATCACGCTGTCTTGTCGAGCTTTGACAGCAACGTTGACGCCCAATTGATGGTTGAGACCTTTCACGACTTTGAAGCACAACTTATCTCTGTCAAGCTCCCGGCTTTACGACAGCAACGTATCACATCCACATTCATGATATATAGTGTCTTTTTGCACTGGCGGTCAACAGGAAGGTCTATAAACAAATTGTAATTGCAGAATATATCTACCAGCTCTCGGTCGCGATGCTACGTTTCCGTACCAGCGTCTCGGATTTGGCCAACGCTCGCCGTACTTTCGCTCGCTCAACGCAGTTCATCCCTCACTAGCTAACGGTAGCGCAACATCGACGTCAAGACAGGAGGGCGAGAAGAGAAATCGTAAGCTTATGTCGTCCAGCAAGGCACATGACCACCCAGCAGACTGGGCTCCAACAATGTTGCTGTCAGTGTTTTCTTCCTGTGCTCAAATGCGACGTCTTTGCTGATGCCGCCCAGCTTCCGATGTACACGATAAGCTATTTAGTGAGGCAGCTGTCTCTGGTGATTCAAAGTTTAGTAAGCACATGCCGCCCATTGAGAACCAGGAAGAAGCAATTAACCCGATGAACGGTATGAAGAAGTCAAAGGGCAAGCAACTACTTCACCGTCCTCAGATAAATTGGTGTTTACTTTAAGCACCAACATGGAGCGGCCAACAGAGGCCCCCATAAGCAGTTTTGGATCATGATACATAAGATTAAGGTACCTGAAGCTGTGCGTACAAGTACCGAATTGAGCCACTTTATCTTCAAGGGCTGAGCAAGCGATGCCAATCCAGAAGATTGTTGCCAAACTCGAGATCTGCCAGCTTCAAGCTTCAGTAAAAGCGCTGCTGCCAGTGCTCGCGTTGTTGAATTTCTCAAAAACGATGCGGAATACAATATACGATTGCTACATGGCTTCGCCGAAGGCTTCGCTCGCTTTCAACGCTGCTTTGCAAAACGAGATGACGAGATGAATGCAACTGATCTGGAAATTTCTCGACCGCACGTATCGAATCGTGTGTCCAGTGCTTTCGACCCATCGATAATCAATACCAATATACAAGTGTGCAAGGTTCTTCGGCTCCCAGCTCCAAATAACCGCGAAAAGAATTCCGCAGATTGCCCTCGTGATGGAAGGAGCTTGCATTGAACTCGACACTATGCACTATTTGCGCGCTGGAACTATTTGGGGTGATGCTTATAGTCACAGTGTGTTTTAGTCTCCATTAACAACATTTGGATCCAGCCGCCAATAGGTCACTTAATCGCGTGATTGCTAGCTTTTAGCTGATGTCATCTAGACCTCGGTGTTTGTTGCTGTCAAAAATGAGTCAAGGTTTGGGAGACATTCCAGTGGCAGACCTCTTTTTTGCTATAGCACCTTAAATGCCTCCGCGACTGTGATTTGTTACTCTTGGACGACGATTCAACGCTGGTGGGCAGTGCGCCAGTACAGCGACTGGCCTAGGGCACACCGAATTCTAAGGTGGATTCAAGAGAGACTGGTTGGACGGTGATGGGTCACACACTTACTCAAAGTGCTGTAGTTTGACTTTCCTGGGTAGGGACGGCGGAGCAGCTCTAAGACTGCCCGCGCGAGGTTGGGATCTAGATAATTGAATTGTTGTCAAGCAAGCCGCGATTTTTAACTACAACGTATACGCTCAAGTGGATGCGCTTCCTTCGAGTGTCAACGCATCCACCCCTACTTAATGATCATTCACTGGGCAAAGTGTCTGCTTGGGCTACCTCACCCAACTGGGAGTCGCTGTTGTGTGAAGAACTCATCCGTCAGGTGAATGTGTTCTCACCCAACCTCACCCTCGGCACAACCATCCCGACTACATCTTGCTCAACCATGACTTCTGCGGTGCAGGCTTAGTTCTATTTATTTAGGATCAAAGGTACTGGCAGCCAGCTGGTGCACCAAGTGCCACTTCGGTCTATGCTACAACTTCACGGACGTGGCTACGGGCGCTTTCAGTGAGTTTTTCGACTATCCGAACGTTGTTTAAGGTATAAAAGTGGAAGCACAAGAAGCTAGGCGACAACTGCACCAGTCGTCTAACCCAGGTAGGACGTGGTTTTATCGGGAGCACGAGAAACGCAAGCTGGCCCAAGCTCTGGAAAAGAAGTTAAGAGACCTGCAGAAGACAGCAATTGTGAAGCACGCAAGAGTCTTATTGCGACTAAAAAGCACAATCGACAAGATGGTGTTGCAACATCGCACATTGTGATCCAGACTGCGCTGCAGACCTACACCGACTGTGCTTCTATGTCTAGTACGTACGACCAAGACACACCTTTAGACTCATAAGAAATATGACAGAAACGTCGCTTAAGTATTTTTTCCGACTACTCGACGTTTCTCTCCAGCGTGTCAGCATCGACGAAGTGCGGACGGCAGACGATGAATGTCGAACGACCGTGCGACGTCTTCAAAAAATATGAGCAAAATGCGGAGCCAACATAGAGGATCCTCTCTCGTCACTGTTGTCTCTCCTCGTGGTCGAATCGCTCGGAACTTGCTGTATCGACAAAAAATGTAATTTGTCTCAATAACAATTTCATGGTGACCAGCTCCTCCATTGCTGACAATTCGACGCTTCTCAGCAGATTTTGTGGTAAGTCCTAGGAACATCTCGAACACGCTGACGAGCTCAATCGAGAATTGGGCTCGAGGTTCAAAAGCCAAGTGCGTGTTGATGAGTCTGCCGCGCATCGGATGGGTGATCTTTGGTTGTTAGGCTTCAAAGGTATCTCGGCGAGCGCTTCAGACGACAGACGACGAGGCTGTCAGCTTCCTCTTCAACTCTCCTACGAAGATTTCCAGTCTTGACATTGACGAGCACGTACAATTGCGGGGCGCATTTCCATAACTCTGACAATGGTATCATCTCGACTTTGGCACTATTGTGTACACTATTTTATTCCCGAGTGGCTGCCAAAACGACATGCGCGGCGAGAGGTATAAATCCTTTTGATCTCGGATAAGTTTCTGCGCAAGCGAAGTGGTGAAAGCGGGTTCCAAATCGTGAGCATTGGTGACGGCCACGTATCTAGACGCATATCCAATTTGTGCGTGACTTTAATTCGACTGTCTGTAGCTGGGCAACATCTGGCGTGCAGCGTCTGGCAATTTTCTTTCTCAGATTGGAGTCTACTTGACAAGTAACTGTCGAAGTGAAATGTTTGACCTCGACCAACGTGGCGGGACTATTCAGCTACGCAATAGCTGACACGTGACAAGACCTTCAACAAGACTGAGATCTGTGTACGCGATGCAAAAGCCGAACTGGTCCCAGCCTTTCGGTATGAGCCTCGGTCATGTGGTCCTGATCAAATCAGCTCGCGCCGCAGCTTATGCGTGGTAGTTGAGCCGCAACGCAGCTTCCGTCGTCATATTGCATGTGGAATTCAGCTGAAGGCCATCACCGACATGCTTTGAGCCGATGGGCGCTGGCCTACAAAAGATAATTCGCTAAATTACACATCGAAAACAGTTACACTGCTGTTACCCGTGTCAGCAGCTCCGATGGCGAAAATAGCTGCACCAAGAAATGACGCAAGTGTTTAGCCGAGTTGTGGGACTTGCGATTCGAGCACGGTCGACGGTATGCCACGGGCGTCTACACTTCCAGCACCCTACATCGAAGTGAGCGCCAACGGTCGGCATCGTACTTTTCCGCGTGTCTCTCGATTTAAAGTCAAACGAGTCATCTAAAAGCTAGTGATATACATTGGGCTTCATCCTACCGTGTTGCATGACAGCGAGACATCTACCACTTTAGTACCGTGCGTCGGAGTGAGCGCTACTTCAGACGAAAATGGAAGAAACGATTTGGTACAAAGGTATAGGTATTCATGTAGATCGGTGTTGGCTTTTTGGCAAAACACTTCCATATATATCGATGTTGGCTTTTTGGCAAAACTCTACCACACTTTCAATAAAAAAAATAATGGGAGAATGAAAAAGTATACCTTTCCTCAAACTAAATAGAAATAATACTCCTCAATTATATCACTCACTCTTTCATTAAAGTTGAAAATCTGACTTTAATTTTATGAGTGTATCATCCTATCTTTTGGTTTTGCAATCCTAAAAAATCAAGCAACATCCCCGCAGAAATTTACACACAACAAGAACCTTAAGACTCGATATTCGCACCACGATACAATGTCCTCAACATTGAAGCTTGCCTCGATGTAAACGCTGCTAATGCAGTTTCGACGAGTCAAAATATATTCAAGAGGTCTTGCCCATACTTAAAACGAGGAAGTTTATGCATGCAGGAAAACAGGTGAATACTACCGACAACATCTGTAGTTCGTACAATGCTCATTTATTTCGCGTTCGCAATTCATGGCCATGTTACCGGATTTACATGCGTTTATACATCCGATTAAATGGTCTTTCGAATTGGTTGAATTCGCAGTTCTCGAAGTGTGTCCTATGAAGCTACTTATAGTAATGTAACACGCATTGCTTTCGCCGGGTTGAGTGGCGTCAACTTGTCACGGTCACGCTTCTGACCGGGTAGTGAGGTATACGTATTGTGGTATGTGTCATTGTGGCACTATACCCAGGATGTGGAAGGCGCGTCCGTTTCAAACCAGGAGTTGACATTGAAAAATTGTCGAAAGGCAATATCTCGAGGTCACTAAGGAAGGGTGTACCGCCTCAGGCTGGTAAACAGAGCAGGGAAAAACCCTCGCTCTTGGTAGTGAAAGGATCTCGTGCCAGAATTCTGATGTGCTATAACGATACTACAAATCATAACGCAACTACCTTGCGAAAATTATTTCAGCAAAACAGCAAGACCTTGCTTCATCTTTATACCGTCCGTAACATTATCATTTGCCGTGATAATCTCTGATGCTAGTGTAGTGTCAAAGAGTAACAATATATACACGTGGTTGGGCTCGTACTAAAAACGAGGAAATTTACGCATGCAGATAAACAGGTGAATACTACCGACAACATCTGTAGTTCGTACAATGCTCATTTATTTCGCGTTCGCAATTCATGGCCATGTTACCGGATTTACATGCGTTTATACATCCGATTAAATGGTCTTTCGAATTGGTTGAATTCGCAGTTCTCGAAGTGTGTCCTATGAAGCTACTTATAGTAATGTAACACGCATTGCTTTCGCCGGGTTGAGTGGCGTCAACTTGTCACGGTCACGCTTCTGACCGGGTAGTGAGGTATACGTATTGTGGTATGTGTCATTGTGGCACTATACCCAGGATGTGGAAGGCGCGTCCGTTTCAAACCAGGAGTTGACATTGAAAAATTGTCGAAAGGCAATATCTCGAGGTCACTAAGGAAGGGTGTACCGCCTCAGGCTGGTAAACAGAGCAGGGAAAAACCCTCGCTCTTGGTAGTGAAAGGATCTCGTGCCAGAATTCTGATGTGCTATAACGATACTACAAATCATAACGCAACTACCTTGCGAAAATTATTTCAGCAAAACAGCAAGACCTTGCTTCATCTTTATACCGTCCGTAACATTATCATTTGCCGTGATAATCTCTGATGCTAGTGTAGTGTCAAAGAGTAACAATATATACACGTGGTTGGGCTCGTACTAAAAACGAGGAAATTTATGCATGCAGATAAACAGGTGAATACTACCGACAACATCTGTAGTTCGTACAATGCTCATTTATTTCGCGTTCGCAATTCATGGCCATGTTACCGGATTTACATGCGTTTATACATCCGATTAAATGGTCTTTCGAATTGGTTGAATTCGCAGTTCTCGAAGTGTGTCCTATGAAGCTACTTATAGTAATGTAACACGCATTGCTTTCGCCGGGTTGAGTGGCGTCAACTTGTCACGGTCACGCTTCTGACCGGGTAGTGAGGTATACGTATTGTGGTATGTGTCATTGTGGCACTATACCCAGGATGTGGAAGGCGCGTCCGTTTCAAACCAGGAGTTGACATTGAAAAATTGTCGAAAGGCAATATCTCGAGGTCACTAAGGAAGGGTGTACCGCCTCAGGCTGGTAAACAGAGCAGGGAAAAACCCTCGCTCTTGGTAGTGAAAGGATCTCGTGCCAGAATTCTGATGTGCTATAACGATACTACAAATCATAACGCAACTACCTTGCGAAAATTATTTCAGCAAAACAGCAAGACCTTGCTTCATCTTTATACCGTCCGTAACATTATCATTTGCCGTGATAATCTCTGATGCTAGTGTAGTGTCAAAGAGTAACAATATATACACGTGGTTGGGCTCGTACTAAAAACGAGGAAATTTATGCATGCAGGAAAACAGGTGAATACTACCGACAACATCTGTAGTTCGTACAATGCTCATTTATTTCGCGTTCGCAATTCATGGCCATGTTACCGGATTTACATGCGTTTATACATCCGATTAAATGGTCTTTCGAATTGGTTGAATTCGCAGTTCTCGAAGTGTGTCCTATGAAGCTACTTATAGTAATGTAACACGCATTGCTTTCGCCGGGTTGAGTGGCGTCAACTTGTCACGGTCACGCTTCTGACCGGGTAGTGAGGTATACGTATTGTGGTATGTGTCATTGTGGCACTATACCCAGGATGTGGAAGGCGCGTCCGTTTCAAACCAGGAGTTGACATTGAAAAATTGTCGAAAGGCAATATCTCGAGGTCACTAAGGAAGGGTGTACCGCCTCAGGCTGGTAAACAGAGCAGGGAAAAACCCTCGCTCTTGGTAGTGAAAGGATCTCGTGCCAGAATTCTGATGTGCTATAACGATACTACAAATCATAACGCAACTACCTTGCGAAAATTATTTCAGCAAAACAGCAAGACCTTGCTTCATCTTTATACCGTCCGTAACATTATCATTTGCCGTGATAATCTCTGATGCTAGTGTAGTGTCAAAGAGTAACAATATATACACGTGGTTGGGCTCGTACTAAAAACGAGGAAATTTATGCATGCAGGAAAACAGGTGAATACTACCGACAACATCTGTAGTTCGTACAATGCTCATTTATTTCGCGTTCGCAATTCATGGCCATGTTACCGGATTTACATGCGTTTATACATCCGATTAAATGGTCTTTCGAATTGGTTGAATTCGCAGTTCTCGAAGTGTGTCCTATGAAGCTACTTATAGTAATGTAACACGCATTGCTTCCGCCGGATGAGTGGCGTCAACTTGTCACGGTCACGCTTCTGACCGGGTAGTGAGGTATACGTATTGTGGTATGTGTCATTGTGGCACTATACCCAGGATGTGGAAGGCGCGTCCGTTTCAAACCAGGAGTTGACATTGAAAAATTGTCGAAAGGCAATATCTCGAGGTCACTAAGGAAG
Organism: Plasmopara viticola; assembly: GCA_001695595.3. Lineage (NCBI taxonomy): Eukaryota > Oomycota > Peronosporomycetes > Peronosporales > Peronosporaceae > Plasmopara > Plasmopara viticola. The sequence continues at coordinate 304,739 of MBPM02000084.1, forward strand.
GGTGTACCGCCTCAGGCTGGTAAACAGAGCAGGGAAAAACCCTCGCTCTTGGTAGTGAAAGGATCTCGTGCCAGAATTCTGATGTGCTATAACGATACTACAAATCATAACGCAACTACCTTGCGAAAATTATTTCAGCAAAACAGCAAGACCTTGCTTCATCTTTATACCGTCCGTAACATTATCATTTGCCGTGATAATCTCTGATGCTAGTGTAGTGTCAAAGAGTAACAATATATACACGTGGTTGGGCTCGTACTAAAAACGAGGAAATTTATGCATGCAGGAAAACAGGTGAATACTACCGACAACATCTGTAGTTCGTACAATGCTCATTTATTTCGCGTTCGCAATTCATGGCCATGTTACCGGATTTACATGCGTTTATACATCCGATTAAATGGTCTTTCGAATTGGTTGAATTCGCAGTTCTCGAAGTGTGTCCTATGAAGCTACTTATAGTAATGTAACACGCATTGCTTTCGCCGGGTTGAGTGGCGTCAACTTGTCACGGTCACGCTTCTGACCGGGTAGTGAGGTATACGTATTGTGGTATGTGTCATTGTGGCACTATACCCAGGATGTGGAAGGCGCGTCCGTTTCAAACCAGGAGTTGACATTGAAAAATTGTCGAAAGGCAATATCTCGAGGTCACTAAGGAAGGGTGTACCGCCTCAGGCTGGTAAACAGAGCAGGGAAAAACCCTCGCTCTTGGTAGTGAAAGGATCTCGTGCCAGAATTCTGATGTGCTATAACGATACTACAAATCATAACGCAACTACCTTGCGAAAATTATTTCAGCAAAACAGCAAGACCTTGCTTCATCTTTATACCGTCCGTAACATTATCATTTGCCGTGATAATCTCTGATGCTAGTGTAGTGTCAAAGAGTAACAATATATACACGTGGTTGGGCTCGTACTAAAAACGAGGAAATTTATGCATGCAGGAAAACAGGTGAATACTACCGACAACATCTGTAGTTCGTACAATGCTCATTTATTTCGCGTTCGCAATTCATGGCCATGTTACCGGATTTACATGCGTTTATACATCCGATTAAATGGTCTTTCGAATTGGTTGAATTCGCAGTTCTCGAAGTGTGTCCTATGAAGCTACTTATAGTAATGTAACACGCATTGCTTTCGCCGGGTTGAGTGGCGTCAACTTGTCACGGTCACGCTTCTGACCGGGTAGTGAGGTATACGTATTGTGGTATGTGTCATTGTGGCACTATACCCAGGATGTGGAAGGCGCGTCCGTTTCAAACCAGGAGTTGACATTGAAAAATTGTCGAAAGGCAATATCTCGAGGTCACTAAGGAAGGGTGTACCGCCTCAGGCTGGTAAACAGAGCAGGGAAAAACCCTCGCTCTTGGTAGTGAAAGGATCTCGTGCCAGAATTCTGATGTGCTATAACGATACTACAAATCATAACGCAACTACCTTGCGAAAATTATTTCAGCAAAACAGCAAGACCTTGCTTCATCTTTATACCGTCCGTAACATTATCATTTGCCGTGATAATCTCTGATGCTAGTGTAGTGTCAAAGAGTAACAATATATACACGTGGTTGGGCTCGTACTAAAAACGAGGAAATTTATGCATGCAGGAAAACAGGTGAATACTACCGACAACATCTGTAGTTCGTACAATGCTCATTTATTTCGCGTTCGCAATTCATGGCCATGTTACCGGATTTACATGCGTTTATACATCCGATTAAATGGTCTTTCGAATTGGTTGAATTCGCAGTTCTCGAAGTGTGTCCTATGAAGCTACTTATAGTAATGTAACACGCATTGCTTTCGCCGGGTTGAGTGGCGTCAACTTGTCACGGTCACGCTTCTGACCGGGTAGTGAGGTATACGTATTGTGGTATGTGTCATTGTGGCACTATACCCAGGATGTGGAAGGCGCGTCCGTTTCAAACCAGGAGTTGACATTGAAAAATTGTCGAAAGGCAATATCTCGAGGTCACTAAGGAAGGGTGTACCGCCTCAGGCTGGTAAACAGAGCAGGGAAAAACCCTCGCTCTTGGTAGTGAAAGGATCTCGTGCCAGAATTCTGATGTGCTATAACGATACTACAAATCATAACGCAACTACCTTGCGAAAATTATTTCAGCAAAACAGCAAGACCTTGCTTCATCTTTATACCGTCCGTAACATTATCATTTGCCGTGATAATCTCTGATGCTAGTGTAGTGTCAAAGAGTAACAATATATACACGTGGTTGGGCTCGTACTAAAAACGAGGAAATTTATGCATGCAGGAAAACAGGTGAATACTACCGACAACATCTGTAGTTCGTACAATGCTCATTTATTTCGCGTTCGCAATTCATGGCCATGTTACCGGATTTACATGCGTTTATACATCCGATTAAATGGTCTTTCGAATTGGTTGAATTCGCAGTTCTCGAAGTGTGTCCTATGAAGCTACTTATAGTAATGTAACACGCATTGCTTTCGCCGGGTTGAGTGGCGTCAACTTGTCACGGTCACGCTTCTGACCGGGTAGTGAGGTATACGTATTGTGGTATGTGTCATTGTGGCACTATACCCAGGATGTGGAAGGCGCGTCCGTTTCAAACCAGGAGTTGACATTGAAAAATTGTCGAAAGGCAATATCTCGAGGTCACTAAGGAAGGGTGTACCGCCTCAGGCTGGTAAACAGAGCAGGGAAAAACCCTCGCTCTTGGTAGTGAAAGGATCTCGTGCCAGAATTCTGATGTGCTATAACGATACTACAAATCATAACGCAACTACCTTGCGAAAATTATTTCAGCAAAACAGCAAGACCTTGCTTCATCTTTATACCGTCCGTAACATTATCATTTGCCGTGATAATCTCTGATGCTAGTGTAGTGTCAAAGAGTAACAATATATACACGTGGTTGGGCTCGTACTAAAAACGAGGAAATTTATGCATGCAGGAAAACAGGTGAATACTACCGACAACATCTGTAGTTCGTACAATGCTCATTTATTTCGCGTTCGCAATTCATGGCCATGTTACCGGATTTACATGCGTTTATACATCCGATTAAATGGTCTTTCGAATTGGTTGAATTCGCAGTTCTCGAAGTGTGTCCTATGAAGCTACTTATAGTAATGTAACACGCATTGCTTTCGCCGGGTTGAGTGGCGTCAACTTGTCACGGTCACGCTTCTGACCGGGTAGTGAGGTATACGTATTGTGGTATGTGTCATTGTGGCACTATACCCAGGATGTGGAAGGCGCGTCCGTTTCAAACCAGGAGTTGACATTGAAAAATTGTCGAAAGGCAATATCTCGAGGTCACTAAGGAAGGGTGTACCGCCTCAGGCTGGTAAACAGAGCAGGGAAAAACCCTCGCTCTTGGTAGTGAAAGGATCTCGTGCCAGAATTCTGATGTGCTATAACGATACTACAAATCATAACGCAACTACCTTGCGAAAATTATTTCAGCAAAACAGCAAGACCTTGCTTCATCTTTATACCGTCCGTAACATTATCATTTGCCGTGATAATCTCTGATGCTAGTGTAGTGTCAAAGAGTAACAATATATACACGTGGTTGGGCTCGTACTAAAAACGAGGAAATTTATGCATGCAGGAAAACAGGTGAATACTACCGACAACATCTGTAGTTCGTACAATGCTCATTTATTTCGCGTTCGCAATTCATGGCCATGTTACCGGATTTACATGCGTTTATACATCCGATTAAATGGTCTTTCGAATTGGTTGAATTCGCAGTTCTCGAAGTGTGTCCTATGAAGCTACTTATAGTAATGTAACACGCATTGCTTTCGCCGGGTTGAGTGGCGTCAACTTGTCACGGTCACGCTTCTGACCGGGTAGTGAGGTATACGTATTGTGGTATGTGTCATTGTGGCACTATACCCAGGATGTGGAAGGCGCGTCCGTTTCAAACCAGGAGTTGACATTGAAAAATTGTCGAAAGGCAATATCTCGAGGTCACTAAGGAAGGGTGTACCGCCTCAGGCTGGTAAACAGAGCAGGGAAAAACCCTCGCTCTTGGTAGTGAAAGGATCTCGTGCCAGAATTCTGATGTGCTATAACGATACTACAAATCATAACGCAACTACCTTGCGAAAATTATTTCAGCAAAACAGCAAGACCTTGCTTCATCTTTATACCGTCCGTAACATTATCATTTGCCGTGATAATCTCTGATGCTAGTGTAGTGTCAAAGAGTAACAATATATACACGTGGTTGGGCTCGTACTAAAAACGAGGAAATTTATGCATGCAGGAAAACAGGTGAATACTACCGACAACATCTGTAGTTCGTACAATGCTCATTTATTTCGCGTTCGCAATTCATGGCCATGTTACCGGATTTACATGCGTTTATACATCCGATTAAATGGTCTTTCGAATTGGTTGAATTCGCAGTTCTCGAAGTGTGTCCTATGAAGCTACTTATAGTAATGTAACACGCATTGCTTTCGCCGGGTTGAGTGGCGTCAACTTGTCACGGTCACGCTTCTGACCGGGTAGTGAGGTATACGTATTGTGGTATGTGTCATTGTGGCACTATACCCAGGATGTGGAAGGCGCGTCCGTTTCAAACCAGGAGTTGACATTGAAAAATTGTCGAAAGGCAATATCTCGAGGTCACTAAGGAAGGGTGTACCGCCTCAGGCTGGTAAACAGAGCAGGGAAAAACCCTCGCTCTTGGTAGTGAAAGGATCTCGTGCCAGAATTCTGATGTGCTATAACGATACTACAAATCATAACGCAACTACCTTGCGAAAATTATTTCAGCAAAACAGCAAGACCTTGCTTCATCTTTATACCGTCCGTAACATTATCATTTGCCGTGATAATCTCTGATGCTAGTGTAGTGTCAAAGAGTAACAATATATACACGTGGTTGGGCTCGTACTAAAAACGAGGAAATTTATGCATGCAGGAAAACAGGTGAATACTACCGACAACATCTGTAGTTCGTACAATGCTCATTTATTTCGCGTTCGCAATTCATGGCCATGTTACCGGATTTACATGCGTTTATACATCCGATTAAATGGTCTTTCGAATTGGTTGAATTCGCAGTTCTCGAAGTGTGTCCTATGAAGCTACTTATAGTAATGTAACACGCATTGCTTTCGCCGGGTTGAGTGGCGTCAACTTGTCACGGTCACGCTTCTGACCGGGTAGTGAGGTATACGTATTGTGGTATGTGTCATTGTGGCACTATACCCAGGATGTGGAAGGCGCGTCCGTTTCAAACCAGGAGTTGACATTGAAAAATTGTCGAAAGGCAATATCTCGAGGTCACTAAGGAAGGGTGTACCGCCTCAGGCTGGTAAACAGAGCAGGGAAAAACCCTCGCTCTTGGTAGTGAAAGGATCTCGTGCCAGAATTCTGATGTGCTATAACGATACTACAAATCATAACGCAACTACCTTGCGAAAATTATTTCAGCAAAACAGCAAGACCTTGCTTCATCTTTATACCGTCCGTAACATTATCATTTGCCGTGATAATCTCTGATGCTAGTGTAGTGTCAAAGAGTAACAATATATACACGTGGTTGGGCTCGTACTAAAAACGAGGAAATTTATGCATGCAGGAAAACAGGTGAATACTACCGACAACATCTGTAGTTCGTACAATGCTCATTTATTTCGCGTTCGCAATTCATGGCCATGTTACCGGATTTACATGCGTTTATACATCCGATTAAATGGTCTTTCGAATTGGTTGAATTCGCAGTTCTCGAAGTGTGTCCTATGAAGCTACTTATAGTAATGTAACACGCATTGCTTTCGCCGGGTTGAGTGGCGTCAACTTGTCACGGTCACGCTTCTGACCGGGTAGTGAGGTATACGTATTGTGGTATGTGTCATTGTGGCACTATACCCAGGATGTGGAAGGCGCGTCCGTTTCAAACCAGGAGTTGACATTGAAAAATTGTCGAAAGGCAATATCTCGAGGTCACTAAGGAAGGGTGTACCGCCTCAGGCTGGTAAACAGAGCAGGGAAAAACCCTCGCTCTTGGTAGTGAAAGGATCTCGTGCCAGAATTCTGATGTGCTATAACGATACTACAAATCATAACGCAACTACCTTGCGAAAATTATTTCAGCAAAACAGCAAGACCTTGCTTCATCTTTATACCGTCCGTAACATTATCATTTGCCGTGATAATCTCTGATGCTAGTGTAGTGTCAAAGAGTAACAATATATACACGTGGTTGGGCTCGTACTAAAAACGAGGAAATTTATGCATGCAGGAAAACAGGTGAATACTACCGACAACATCTGTAGTTCGTACAATGCTCATTTATTTCGCGTTCGCAATTCATGGCCATGTTACCGGATTTACATGCGTTTATACATCCGATTAAATGGTCTTTCGAATTGGTTGAATTCGCAGTTCTCGAAGTGTGTCCTATGAAGCTACTTATAGTAATGTAACACGCATTGCTTTCGCCGGGTTGAGTGGCGTCAACTTGTCACGGTCACGCTTCTGACCGGGTAGTGAGGTATACGTATTGTGGTATGTGTCATTGTGGCACTATACCCAGGATGTGGAAGGCGCGTCCGTTTCAAACCAGGAGTTGACATTGAAAAATTGTCGAAAGGCAATATCTCGAGGTCACTAAGGAAGGGTGTACCGCCTCAGGCTGGTAAACAGAGCAGGGAAAAACCCTCGCTCTTGGTAGTGAAAGGATCTCGTGCCAGAATTCTGATGTGCTATAACGATACTACAAATCATAACGCAACTACCTTGCGAAAATTATTTCAGCAAAACAGCAAGACCTTGCTTCATCTTTATACCGTCCGTAACATTATCATTTGCCGTGATAATCTCTGATGCTAGTGTAGTGTCAAAGAGTAACAATATATACACGTGGTTGGGCTCGTACTAAAAACGAGGAAATTTATGCATGCAGGAAAACAGGTGAATACTACCGACAACATCTGTAGTTCGTACAATGCTCATTTATTTCGCGTTCGCAATTCATGGCCATGTTACCGGATTTACATGCGTTTATACATCCGATTAAATGGTCTTTCGAATTGGTTGAATTCGCAGTTCTCGAAGTGTGTCCTATGAAGCTACTTATAGTAATGTAACACGCATTGCTTTCGCCGGGTTGAGTGGCGTCAACTTGTCACGGTCACGCTTCTGACCGGGTAGTGAGGTATACGTATTGTGGTATGTGTCATTGTGGCACTATACCCAGGATGTGGAAGGCGCGTCCGTTTCAAACCAGGAGTTGACATTGAAAAATTGTCGAAAGGCAATATCTCGAGGTCACTAAGGAAGGGTGTACCGCCTCAGGCTGGTAAACAGAGCAGGGAAAAACCCTCGCTCTTGGTAGTGAAAGGATCTCGTGCCAGAATTCTGATGTGCTATAACGATACTACAAATCATAACGCAACTACCTTGCGAAAATTATTTCAGCAAAACAGCAAGACCTTGCTTCATCTTTATACCGTCCGTAACATTATCATTTGCCGTGATAATCTCTGATGCTAGTGTAGTGTCAAAGAGTAACAATATATACACGTGGTTGGGCTCGTACTAAAAACGAGGAAATTTATGCATGCAGGAAAACAGGTGAATACTACCGACAACATCTGTAGTTCGTACAATGCTCATTTATTTCGCGTTCGCAATTCATGGCCATGTTACCGGATTTACATGCGTTTATACATCCGATTAAATGGTCTTTCGAATTGGTTGAATTCGCAGTTCTCGAAGTGTGTCCTATGAAGCTACTTATAGTAATGTAACACGCATTGCTTCCACCGGATGAGTGGCGTCAACTTGTCACGGTCACGCTTCTGACCGGGTAGTGAGGTATACGTATTGTGGTATGTGTCATTGTGGCACTATACCCAGGATGTGGAAGGCGCGTCCGTTTCAAACCAGGAGTTGACATTGAAAAATTGTCGAAAGGCAATATCTCGAGGTCACTAAGGAAGGGTGTACCGCCTCAGGCTGGTAAACAGAGCAGGGAAAAACCCTCGCTCTTGGTAGTGAAAGGATCTCGTGCCAGAATTCTGATGTGCTATAACGATACTACAAATCATAACGCAACTACCTTGCGAAAATTATTTCAGCAAAACAGCAAGACCTTGCTTCATCTTTATACCGTCCGTAACATTATCATTTGCCGTGATAATCTCTGATGCTAGTGTAGTGTCAAAGAGTAACAATATATACACGTGGTTGGGCTCGTACTAAAAACGAGGAAATTTATGCATGCAGGAAAACAGGTGAATACTACCGACAACATCTGTAGTTCGTACAATGCTCATTTATTTCGCGTTCGCAATTCATGGCCATGTTACCGGATTTACATGCGTTTATACATCCGATTAAATGGTCTTTCGAATTGGTTGAATTCGCAGTTCTCGAAGTGTGTCCTATGAAGCTACTTATAGTAATGTAACACGCATTGCTTTCGCCGGGTTGAGTGGCGTCAACTTGTCACGGTCACGCTTCTGACCGGGTAGTGAGGTATACGTATTGTGGTATGTGTCATTGTGGCACTATACCCAGGATGTGGAAGGCGCGTCCGTTTCAAACCAGGAGTTGACATTGAAAAATTGTCGAAAGGCAATATCTCGAGGTCACTAAGGAAGGGTGTACCGCCTCAGGCTGGTAAACAGAGCAGGGAAAAACCCTCGCTCTTGGTAGTGAAAGGATCTCGTGCCAGAATTCTGATGTGCTATAACGATACTACAAATCATAACGCAACTACCTTGCGAAAATTATTTCAGCAAAACAGCAAGACCTTGCTTCATCTTTTTACCGTCCGTAACATTATCATTTGCCGTGATAATCTCTGATGCTAGTGTAGTGTCAAAGAGTAACAATATATACACGTGGTTGGGCTCGTACTAAAAACGAGGAAATTTATGCATGCAGGAAAACAGGTGAATACTACCGACAACATCTGTAGTTCGTACAATGCTCATTTATTTCGCGTTCGCAATTCATGGCCATGTTACCGGATTTACATGCGTTTATACATCCGATTAAATGGTCTTTCGAATTGGTTGAATTCGCAGTTCTCGAAGTGTGTCCTATGAAGCTACTTATAGTAATGTAACACGCATTGCTTTCGCCGGGTTGAGTGGCGTCAACTTGTCACGGTCACGCTTCTGACCGGTAGTGAGGTATACGTATTGTGGTATGTGTCATTGTGGCACTATACCCAGGATGTGGAAGGCGCGTCCGTTTCAAACCAGGAGTTGACATTGAAAAATTGTCGAAAGGCAATATCTCGAGGTCACTAAGGAAGGGTGTACCGCCTCAGGCTGGTAAACAGAGCAGGGAAAAACCCTCGCTCTTGGTAGTGAAAGGATCTCGTGCCAGAATTCTGATGTGCTATAACGATACTACAAATCATAACGCAACTACCTTGCGAAAATTATTTCAGCAAAACAGCAAGACCTTGCTTCATCTTTATACCGTCCGTAACATTATCATTTGCCGTGATAATCTCTGATGCTAGTGTAGTGTCAAAGAGTAACAATATATACACGTGGTTGGGCTCGTACTAAAAACGAGGAAATTTATGCATGCAGGAAAACAGGTGAATACTACCGACAACATCTGTAGTTCGTACAATGCTCATTTATTTCGCGTTCGCAATTCATGGCCATGTTACCGGATTTACATGCGTTTATACATCCGATTAAATGGTCTTTCGAATTGGTTGAATTCGCAGTTCTCGAAGTGTGTCCTATGAAGCTACTTATAGTAATGTAACACGCATTGCTTTCGCCGGGTTGAGTGGCGTCAACTTGTCACGGTCACGCTTCTGACCGGGTAGTGAGGTATACGTATTGTGGTATGTGTCATTGTGGCACTATACCCAGGATGTGGAAGGCGCGTCCGTTTCAAACCAGGAGTTGACATTGAAAAATTGTCGAAAGGCAATATCTCGAGGTCACTAAGGAAGGGTGTACCGCCTCAGGCTGGTAAACAGAGCAGGGAAAAACCCTCGCTCTTGGTAGTGAAAGGATCTCGTGCCAGAATTCTGATGTGCTATAACGATACTACAAATCATAACGCAACTACCTTGCGAAAATTATTTCAGCAAAACAGCAAGACCTTGCTTCATCTTTATACCGTCCGTAACATTATCATTTGCCGTGATAATCTCTGATGCTAGTGTAGTGTCAAAGAGTAACAATATATACACGTGGTTGGGCTCGTACTAAAAACGAGGAAATTTATGCATGCAGGAAAACAGGTGAATACTACCGACAACATCTGTAGTTCGTACAATGCTCATTTATTTCGCGTTCGCAATTCATGGCCATGTTACCGGATTTACATGCGTTTATACATCCGATTAAATGGTCTTTCGAATTGGTTGAATTCGCAGTTCTCGAAGTGTGTCCTATGAAGCTACTTATAGTAATGTAACACGCATTGCTTTCGCCGGGTTGAGTGGCGTCAACTTGTCACGGTCACGCTTCTGACCGGGTAGTGAGGTATACGTATTGTGGTATGTGTCATTGTGGCACTATACCCAGGATGTGGAAGGCGCGTCCGTTTCAAACCAGGAGTTGACATTGAAAAATTGTCGAAAGGCAATATCTCGAGGTCACTAAGGAAGGGTGTACCGCCTCAGGCTGGTAAACAGAGCAGGGAAAAACCCTCGCTCTTGGTAGTGAAAGGATCTCGTGCCAGAATTCTGATGTGCTATAACGATACTACAAATCATAACGCAACTACCTTGCGAAAATTATTTCAGCAAAACAGCAAGACCTTGCTTCATCTTTATACCGTCCGTAACATTATCATTTGCCGTGATAATCTCTGATGCTAGTGTAGTGTCAAAGAGTAACAATATATACACGTGGTTGGGCTCGTACTAAAACGAGGAAATTTATGCATGCAGGAAAACAGGTGAATACTACCGACAACATCTGTAGTTCGTACAATGCTCATTTATTTCGCGTTCGCAATTCATGGCCATGTTACCGGATTTACATGCGTTTATACATCCGATTAAATGGTCTTTCGAATTGGTTGAATTCGCAGTTCTCGAAGTGTGTCCTATGAAGCTACTTATAGTAATGTAACACGCATTGCTTTCGCCGGGTTGAGTGGCGTCAACTTGTCACGGTCACGCTTCTGACCGGGTAGTGAGGTATACGTATTGTGGTATGTGTCATTGTGGCACTATACCCAGGATGTGGAAGGCGCGTCCGTTTCAAACCAGGAGTTGACATTGAAAAATTGTCGAAAGGCAATATCTCGAGGTCACTAAGGAAGGGTGTACCGCCTCAGGCTGGTAAACAGAGCAGGGAAAAACCCTCGCTCTTGGTAGTGAAAGGATCTCGTGCCAGAATTCTGATGTGCTATAACGATACTACAAATCATAACGCAACTACCTTGCGAAAATTATTTCAGCAAAACAGCAAGACCTTGCTTCATCTTTATACCGTCCGTAACATTATCATTTGCCGTGATAATCTCTGATGCTAGTGTAGTGTCAAAGAGTAACAATATATACACGTGGTTGGGCTCGTACTAAAAAACGAGGAAATTTACGCATGC